>JAXCLR010000105.1:21973979-21987482 GCA_035584095.1 Annona squamosa | reverse complement strand
ACAACATATATAAATAATAATTTAGTAAAAAGTAAAAATAAAAATACAACTCACAACATATATAAATAATAATTTAGTAAAAAGTAAAAATAAAAATACAACTCACAACATATATAAATAATAATTTAGCAAAACTTGTTATTAACCTTTCATCCTAGTTGGTCAAATACAACTCACCAACATATATAAATAGTTTTCTGGTTGTGGTAGTGGGTTTGGTTGCTAGTTTATCAAATTTTGCTAATAAAAATTAAGAATTAAGTTTTGATTTTGGATCGGGGGTCTTAGCTGCTGCAAATCTAGTTGAATCGGGGGAGGGCTACTATGGTGATGGGAGTTGCCAACTTTAATGGTGATTGGAAAAATTGAAGCAAAGGTGACCAAATTATTACAAAACATATTGAATGACTTAAAAACCTCTCATCATCACTAGATTGCTTAGGCTCATCTCCTTGCAATGGGTTCTCTTGATGTTGGGCCTTACCCTGACATTAGCCAAGGAAAAAAGATACAATAGTAAGAGTGTAATTTACAATTTATGGGGAGTTCCAGCAATTAATATAATAAATAGTCCTTTCTTGCAAAATTCCTTGAACGTGTCATTTTGTAAAAGCATCAAATCACACGGAGCCTGATTTGATGCTCTCGGGAGCATGCTCCCGGACGCATATACTTATTTTTTATTTTTTTTGAAATTTTTTTATAAACTTGTTAACCTAAGTGTATTTAATGTGTGTGTAAATTTTTATCATTTTTAGAGTATTTTAGATATTTATTTTTTATTATTCTAAAAATCTCTAAAAATGTTAAAAATTAATACATAAGTTAAGTACATTTGAGCTAACAAGTTTATAAAAAAATTTTCAAAAAAATAAAAAAATAAGTGTACGTGCTCATGAGCATGAACAGGAGCATGCTCCGAATCATACCCTCTATTGTCGATGACAATATATGTGCACCAAATAAAAAAACACAGTTGTACTGTGTTTTTCCAAGCAATAAATATAAATATATTTTAATATTAGAATAGTATAAAAGTACAACTCATTTAATGTTACTTTTTCTTTTTTTTCATGCAACCAAGCAAGTAACAACAGAGTTTTGATTGCTGATTACGAAATCTCATACCATGCGTCCGATTTTCTTTGGCTTGACCGAATCACGAACACATGATACGTAATTTATAAAAATCATTAAATACATGCATATATTCATGATTCCATCCTACACAAAATTTTCAAATTCACAATTGTTTATTCATAATAATTTTATATGAATTTGATTGAAAAATATCATTAATAACAACAACACATACATTTTGAACATAAAATTAAGGCAACATGATATGAACCTAATTTTTATATCCTAAAAAAACATCTTGGGAATATAAAATTTTACGTTGGCCAAACCTTATAACTTTGATATTATTGTTCTGTAAATTAATTAGAACTCTAATTAGTTGTAAAATAATAATAATAATAATTGTAATATAAGATGAATAATTATAGAGCCAATCATGAATTCCCAAATAAAAAGGTCCTGCCTGCATACCAATTTCTATCTTTGAGATCTAAATTCATCGACTCACCAACCCTTTCTTATAAAAGCTTCTGTAGATTTTCGAAGATAAAGAATAAAGATAAAACTCGTTTAAACTTAACCAATCTTATCTAAAAGAGTTTTTATCTTATCTTAGCTAGTGGTGCCCACATGCTGGAGAGGAAAAAATGCAAAATTAATTATTTTCTTATGAGATACACACTCAAACTCTAGATCTCTAGACTTCTAAATCATCTGTACACTGACCAACCTGCACAGGTTGCTAAAATAACATAAAAACATAAAAACAAATATACAAACCGCAGCATATGTAAATAAAAATTTGGCAAAACTCCTTATTAACCTTTCATTCTAGTTGGTCAAATGATCAGCCTTTTTCATGGCTACTGGTTATGCTAGTGGGTATGGCTGCAAGTTTATCAAATTTTGCTAAAGAAATTGGGAATTAAGTTGCCGATTTGGATCGGGGGTTGCAGCTACTGCAAATTTAGTTGAAGTAACGGATGGATGCTTTGGTGATGGGAGTTGCAAGCTTTAATGGTGATTAAAAAAATTGGAGCTAAGATGACCAATTTATTACAAAACGGAATGAATGACTTAAAGGTTCCCTTGATGTTGGGCCTGTCCTAGGCATTAACCAAGGAAAAAGGATACAAAGATTAGAGTGTAATTTATCATTAATAGAGAGTTCCTGCAATTAATATAATAAATACTCCTTTCTCTCAAAATTTCTTAATCATGTCTTTTTGTAAAAGCATCAAATCATACCCTCTCAATTGTCGATAGCAATAAATGTGCACCAAATAAAAAAACATAATTGTACCATGTTTTTCCAAGCGATAAATACATAAGATTAGAATAGTACAAAAGGACAACTCATTTAGCGTGTGTTTGGCAATTGAAAGAAAATGTCAAGTTAAAACTTTTCGATCTAAAACTTTTCACTCTCCACAATTATTATATTTTTTAATTATTTTTCACACCTTCCTATACAACTACCATATTTTTCAATCATTTCTACATAGCTATCTACATAACTAACCTATCTATTTTAACTTTATCCTCTTTACTACTCATCATTATTTCTATTATATCACATCATTTGACAACTTTTACTCTAAAAAACTTTGCATCAAAAGTTTTATTCATTACCAAACAAATGTTGTTTTTTCTTCTTTTTCATGCAACCAAGCAAATAACAATAGAGTTTTGATTGCTGATTCTAAAATCTCATCCCATGCATTCCAATTTTCTTGGCTTGAACGAATCACAAACACATGATTCATAATTTATAAAAATCATTCAATATATGCGTATATTCATGATTAAATCCCACGCAAAATGTTCAAATTCACAATTGTTTATTCGCACTAATTTTATATGAATTTAATTGAAAAAATATCACTAATAACAACAACACATATATTTTGAACATAAAATTGAGGCAACATGATACCAACCTAATTTTTTTATCCTAAAAAAACATCTTGGGAATAAAAAAAATTTACATTAGGCCAAATATCATAACATTTGATATTATTGTTCTGTACAATTAATTAGAACCCTTACTAGTTGTAAAATAATAATAATAATAATTGTAATGTAAGATGAATAATTATAGAGCCAATCATGAACTCCCAAATAAAAAAACCTACTTGCATACCAATTTCTATCTTCAATATCAAAATTCATTGACTCACTGTCCTTTTTTATAAAAGCTTATGTAGCTTTTCGAAGATAGAAAATAAAAATAAAACTCATTTAAACTTGAATTCTAATTTAACTAATCTTATCTTGGAGAGTTCTTATTTTATCTTAGCTAGTGGGGCCCACATGCTTGGAGAGGCAATAGTGCAAAATTAATTTTTTTCTTATGAGACATACACTCAAACTCTAGATCCCTAAGATTTTTGGATCATCTGTATGCTGAATGATCTACACAAGTTGCTAAAATACAATTACCAATCAAAAAAAAAAGTTGCTAAAATACAATTAAAAAATAGAAACAAAAATGCAACCTGCAACATATATAAATAATAATTTGGCAAAAATCGTTATTAACCTTTCATCCTAGTTGGTCAAATGATCAGCCTTTTTCACATAAGCTATCCTATGTGAACTTTGGCTAGTCAACCCTAAAAATTTTATAGAAACATTCAAAGCAGCTTATTCGTGGCCACATTTTGGGGTGATTGCAGCATCTAATTTGTGATAGAATGGGTTCTCATTTGGGGTGATGGCTATTGGTTGTGCTAGTGGTATGGCTGTTAGTTTATCGAATTTTGCTAATAGAAATTGGGAATTAAGTTGTCGATTTTGGATCGGTGGTTGCAGCTGCTGCAAACCTAGTTTAAGCGGGGGAGGGCTACTATGGTGATGGGAATTTCCATTTTTAATGGTGATTGGAAAAATTGGAGCTAAGGTGACCAAATTATGACAAGACGGATTGAATGATTTAAAAACCACTACATCATCACTAGATTGCTTAGGCTCATGTCCTTGCAATAGGTTCCCTTTATGTTGGGTCTTACATAGGCACTAACCAAGGAAAAAAGATACAATGGTTAGAGTGTAACTTATCATTAATAAGGAGCTCCTGCAATTAATATACTAAATAATCCTTTCTCACAAAATTCCTTAAACAGGTCTTTTTGTAAAAGCATCAAATCATACGTCAATTCTTGATAGCAATAAATGTGCACCAAATAAAAAAAACATAGTTTTATAGTGTTTTTCCAAGCAATAAATATAAATACATTTTAATATTAGAATAGTACAAAATTCAACTCACTTAATGTTGCTTTTTCTTCTTTTTCATGCGACTAAGCAAATAACAACATAGTTTTTTTTTATAAAGAGTGTGTTTGATAATGAATAAAACTTTTAATGAAAAGTTTTGGAAAGTAAAAGTTGTCAAATAATCTGATATGATAGGTGTAATGATAAGTAGTAAATAAGATAAAGTTAAAATAAATAGGTTAGTTGTGTGGATAATTGTGTAGAAATGATTGAAAAGTAGAGTAATTGTATAGAAAAATGTGAAAAAATATTTTAAAAATATGATAATTGTAGAGAATGAAAAGTTTTAGATTGAAAAATTTTAATTTGACATGTTTTATTAATTGCCAAATGCACCCAAAATATAGCAACATAGTTTTGATTGTTGATTACGAAGTCTCATACCATGCGTCTGAATTCCTTTGGCTTGAATGAATCACAAACACATGATACGTAATTTACAAAAATCATTCAATGGGTATATTTGGTAATGAATAAAACTTTTGGTGAAAAGTTTTAGAGAGTAAAAGTTGTCAAATGATATGATATGATAGGGGTAATGATGAGTAGTAAAAAAGATAAAGTTAAAATAGATAGGTTAGTTGTATGGATAGTTGTGTAGAAATGATTGAAAAGTATGGTAATTGTATAGGAAAATGTAAAAAAATGATTAAAAAATATTTTAGTTGCGGAGAATGACAAGTTTTAAATTGAAAAGTTTTAACTTGACATGTTTTATTAATTACCAAACATGCCCAATATATGCATATATTCATGATTCCATCATACGCAAAATTTCCAAATTCACAATTGTTTATTCATACTAATTTTATATGAATTTAATTGAAAAATTATCACTAATAACAACAACACATATTTTGAACATAAAATTGAGACAACCGGATATCAGCCTAATTTTTAAATCCTACAAAAACCTCTTGGGAATATAAAAAATTTACATTAGGCCAAACCTCATAACATTTGATATTATTGTTCTCTACAATTAATTAGAACCCTAATTAGTTGTAAAATAATAATAATAATAATTGTAATATAAGATGAATAATTATAGAGCCAATCATGAACTCCCAAATAAAAAAAGTCTACTTGCATACCAATTTCTATCTTCAATATCTAAATTCATTGGCTCACCAACCCCTTTTATAGAAGCTTCGGTAGTTTTTTGAAGATAGAGAATAAAAATAAAACTCGTTTAGACTAGAATTCTAATTTAACCAACTTATTTGGGAGAGTTCTTATCTTATCTTAGCTAATGAAGCCCATATGATGGATCATTTGTACTCTGACCAAGCTACACAGGTTGCTAAAATAACATTTAAAAATAAAAGCAAAAATATAACCCGCAACATATATAAAAAAAAATTTGGAAAAACTTTTCATTAACCTTCCATCCTAGTTGGTTAAATGATCAGTTTTTTCGCATAAGCTATCCTATGTGGACATAATAGATGTGGTTGATTTTCATCAACCATCAAAATTTTAAAAATAGAAAGGGTTACATAAAAAAGAGATTTCATGGAAGCGAGACACGCACACACACAAATATATACATGTATATATAACCCATCATATGTAGACAGACTGCCTTGTAAAATGGACCCTATATATATCGAAATGTAAAAATACTTGATAATGTCATTTATCCATATAATAATTATACTTTAGATAGTTTAGATGTTAAAAATGTAACTTTAAACTTCATATTTGCATGAAATTATTTTACACTTTGATTTTGTATCAATTTGAAATGAAACACATACAAATGTTACAAATGTTAGATTTGAATAAAAATTAGTATACTATCAAAATAAATAATTGTAAATATAATGAATAGAATAGATGTTAATTTTAATACATGTGGGACATATTTGGGACGTTATCGCCTGCTCCCGAGAGCAAGCAGCGTTCCCTGCTCCCGGGAGCTTATACCTATTTTTTTATTTTTTTAAAATTTTTTTTATAAAAATGTTAATTTAGGTGTATTTAACATGTATATAAATTTTTACCATTTTTGGAGTATTTTAGATATTTATTTTTGATTTTGAAAATCAGTGGCATTTTAGTAATTTAAAATTACTAAAATACCGCTGATTTTCAAAAATAAAAAATAAATATCTAAAATGCTCCAAAAATGTTAAAAACTTATACACATGTTTAATACACCTAGATTAACATTTTTATAAAAAAATTTTCAAAAAAATGGATAAAAGCTCTCGGGAGCAGGGAATGTTGCCTACTCTTGGGAGCAGGCAATAACATCTCCATTTATTTTTGGGCATATGAAACCATTATTATGATGTAATTCATTTGTACTTAATTAATTTCCACACATAGCAAAGGGTGTGTTTGGATTAAAAAATGCAAACTAAGATGAAAACAAAGAAAATAGAAATATTTTTAAAAGGAGACAACGTATGAAAACAATATAATTCAATATGTGTGTGGGTTTGGATTCCATGACATCGAAAATTATATATTATAGATTCTATATTTATTTCTTAATTTCAATTGCTTTATATTAACTCTCTAAAGTTATCGAATTTTTAAAATATACAATTCTTCAGTTAAAGTGATCTTTAAACATAAAGGTATTTTTCTAAAACAAACATAAAAGTATGTTAAAGGTGTGTTTGGCAATGGGTATAAAATATCAAGTTAAAACTTTTCAATCTATAACTTTTCACTCTTCACAACTATCATATTTTTTAATTAATTTTTTACATTTTCCTATACAATTATTTTACTTTTTAATCATTTCTACACAATTACCTATATAATTAACCTATCTATTTTAACTTTATCTTCTTTGCACCTTATCATTACTCATATTATATCACTTCATTTGACAACTTTTACTCTCCAAAACTTTTCATCAAAAGTTTTATCCATTCCCAAACATACCCTATATATATATATATATGCACATACATATTTAAAATTTTCAAAAAAATATATACACATATCTAAAAATAGTAAAACTTGGTTTATATGTTAAATATACACATTAGTGTATAAAGAAAAAAGTTTAAAAAATATTTAAAATTTTTTTAAAAGTTAAGTCAAGCAGAACATTTATTTATCCTAAACCAACAAGATCCTTCTTCTCTAACAAGATGCTTTATAATACAGAGGTGATCGTTACATGCATCAAGGAGCTATCCTACTTTTATAGTTTCATGTTATCAATTAAATCACTAATGTCTGTCAGAATTTCTTGAATTTTTAGCCATATCTTAATTTTCCAGATCGTACAGCTTTTTGCACGACCTTTACACCCATTATAAGATGCATTGAAATGGTTTTTTTTTTTTAAAAAAATAATAATAAGGAGATTTTTTTTTTTTATGCCATCAACTTACAATGAATTTTCTAGATTAACTTTTAACATGTTATAAGACTCAGTTCGAGTAACTATTAAACGTCCATTATAAAAATTGCAGGGATGACAGGGTTTTCCTAGTTCAACTTCAACCCTTTTGCGCAGCTCCAAAAAGTTTGAAATCCAGCCATGGATTTGCTACTCCTGATTTTGAAAGTTTTGGCTTCGATTCTTCTCTTCGTTCTTCTCTACAACCTATGGTTCTCTTCGAAGGCCAAGATCGAGAAGACCAACTCCCCACCCGAGCCGCCTGGTGGATGGCTGGTAATCGGCCACCTTCATCTCCTCGGCGGCAGGGAGCCGATGGCGAGGATTCTCGGAGCTATGGCCGACAAGTGCGGGCCAGTGTTCATGCTCCGACTGGGAGTGCGCCGACCGCTGGTGGTGAGCAGCTGGGAATTGGCGAGGGAATGCTTCACCACGAACGATAAGGTCCTTGCCACTCGCCCAACCAGCTTGTCCGGCAAGATCATGGGCTATGACCACGCCATGCTGTCCTTCTCTCCTTACGGATCGTACTGGCGTGAGATCCGGAAGCGGATCACCTTCGAGGTGCTGTCGAGCCGGCGGCTCGATTCTCTGAAGCACATCTGGGAGAAGGAGATCGACCTTTGCATGAGAGACATCTACGAGATGTGGGTGAAGAACGGAAAGCAGCCCGTTGATGTCGAGATGAAGCGATGGTTTACGGACCTCACGTTGAATGTGGTGATGATGATGGTCGTTGGGAAGCGGTACATGGGCAAAAAGGCTGCCGGAGACGAAGATGAGGTGCGGAGGTTCCAACACGAAATATCGGAGTTGTTTCGGCTGTCGGGGACGTTTGTGGCGGGGGATGCGCTGCCGTTTATGAGATGGATGGACGTGGAAGGGCATGAGAAGGCTATGAAGCGGACGGCGAGGGAGCTGGACATGCTTGCTTCCCAGTGGTTGGAGGAGCATCGGAAGAGGAGAGCTAAGAGCAGCAAGGCAGTAGGGAGGAAGGATGATGAGGATTTCATGGATGTTCTTATCTCCATCACGGAAGACGAAGAGATACCCAGCCACTGTACCGATACAGCCATCAAGGCTACCATCCTGGTAAGTACCTATATATATATTGTTTAAAATCAGTTTTGTTATTTTTACAAATATATATTACACACACATATATGTGTTTATTGAAAAGTACATATATCACTTTTATGAGATCCGATCAGGTGCACTGCAAATACTCATTTTTAAATTTTTTTTTACACAATTGTTAATTTAAATATATCTAACATGTAAATCAGAGCTAATAATACCTAAGTGCATTTAATAATAACTCTACTTTTGTAACTTCATTGCTAAAATTTACTTGCTTAAAAGTATGAATATTTAAGGTGAAGTGATCCTATTAGTCTAGACTAAGCAAATATTTTACTCAGTTCAACTCAGAAAACTCATTTAAAATATCTTATTTTATATTTTTCTTCGTATACTTACTTATTTAAGTTCATTTAACATATAAAATTAAATATTACCATTTTTGGATATGAGTATATATTTTTTGATATTTTTAAACATTAGAATATTTTGAATATATATAAATGTTTAAAAATCTTAAAAATATATATACACATATAAAAAAATAATAAAAACTTAGTTTATATGTTAAATATATTTAAATAAATAAGTTTATGAAGAAAAAAGCTAAAAAAATTTTAAGTTAGTTTTTTGATATGGGTTAAATAAGATATTTATTTAGCTCAAACTAATAAGATCATTCTTTTTAATAAGAAGCTTGAAAAATATTTTTTTTATTTTTTTAGATTTTTCATAAAACTACTCATCTAGTTTCATACCTGCCTAATTTCGTAGGAATTTCATATATATATATATATATCACTCCTTTTTTAGAGGATTATATATATATATATAGGATATATTCAGGTGCAGCAAAATATTTTATATTTATTTATTTTATCCCTAGTATTACTTCATATACAAAATAAAAACACAGGCCTTTGGTTAGCAAATTAAAGAAGCTTGCATTGCGTAACTTATTTTTTCCTTTTTCTTTTTTCTTTTTTGTAAAGTTTTATCCCCAATTTCTGATTTATACATTAGTTCTGCTACTACGGAAGTTGGGTTGCAAAACCCACCATCCCCTGCCGCTGTGGAGTCCATGCAAATGTCAAAATTTTATTCACACCAAATGCACTATCGATTCTAAATAATTGTGTAAAAACTTTATGAAAAATTGCTTCCTTTTCGGACAAGTATAAAATATTCTTTCTGCATGTATTTTGACTTTTTTTTTTTTTATTGGATTAGGCAGCAAAATTTTTCCATAGCAGCAAGGGACGGTGAGAAAAGCATTTTCTTGTCTTTTACATTCCTTCTCGCATGTCAGAGAATGGATAAATATTTTTCGCAGAAGAACGATTTAAAAAATCAAAAAAATGCAGAGCGTATTTGCTTTTATAGGAGCGGCATTGCATAAATCCGAAATCGAGATGGTAAAAGGAAAAATAAAAATAAACTACAAAGGGTTTTCAGAGAGAGAGAGAGAGAGAGGCAAGGCTGAGCAGATACGTTATCTATGAACTCAAGTTGAAAAATTTGCAGGCCTGCGGAATGGAAATCTACTCTTGTTTGTGCATAGGCTCAGGGGAAAAAAAAACTGCCCTGCAGAACATCAAACGGCTCTACGTACCTTATACGTAAACTCAAAACTGAAGGAGAAATTCAGAAAAAACTTAGAATATGGCTGCAGTAGTCTTCGATTCCCTTCTATTTCCTTACATACGAATCTCCGTAGCTAAAAACAAAAAGTGGATTGTAATTCTATGCACTGGGATGTACTGCACTCATTTTTTTTTTGTTTTTTTGAAAATTTTTTATACAACTATTAATCAAAATTTATTTAACATGTATATCAATTTTTACCATTTTCAGAAATTTTTAAATATTTTTTCGGAATTTTAAAAATCAATGACATTTTTAGTAATTTTATATTCAATAAACTTAGGTTAACACTTGCGTAAAAAGATTTCAAAAAATTTAAAAAATAGGTGTATATGTCCCCATGCATTGAGCCTTAATGCACCGGGCACATAGGATTATAATCCAAAAAAAAGTTTATATTTTTTATATTTAGAACAAGGTTTCAATGCATCAGGTATAACTTAAAACCCCATTTTTTGAGTAATTTTAAATTTTTTATAAAGTTGTTAACCAAGGTGTATTTATCTTATATATTGAGTTTTTCATTTTTGAAAATGCATAAATATATTTTTCAAAAACAGAAGTTTTTAGTCATTTCAAAAATGACTAAAACCTCGCCTATTTTAAAAAATAAAAAATATATATATAAGCATATTCAAAAATGATAAATTTTAGTTTGTAAATTAAATATACCTAGATTAATAGTTTTATATAAAATATTTTCAAAAAATATTAAAAAATGAGATTTTATACCCTGATGCATTGAAACATTGAGCTTGGTATATCTGGAATAAAATAAGTATAATTGTTGCATACGGGTAAAGCATTAGGGAACTAATGTAGATTGACACGCTAAGCATGCTGGTATGAATACAATTTTCTAAAATAACTTCAATTTCTATGAAACTACGATATATAGGTATGCATGCAATTTTCTTCTTTTGGCCGAATTTTGCATTTGATATCAAATGTAGCCTATACTAATTAAAGTCGAAGTTCATATGAGTATTTTCAGCTAAATTTCAGTGGTTATAAATGCAAAATATTTAAACGAACAACATTATTCAAAATCAACAAAGTATTTATAGCTAGTATCCATCTAAAGCAGCCAAACATATATTATATATGACAAAATAAATGAAAATTTTTGTGGTGTATGTACATATATTTAGTTCATATGTGAAATTTTATCATTTTTGGAATCTTATTTTTATTTTTGATAAAATTTTAAAATAAAAAGTCCACGTTTCTTACCTAGGAATGTAACTTGGGAAGGTACCTGTGAGTGGAACGGATATTCTAAAATTGGTAAAATATGTTGTTATCTTCTTACCCATAGGGTAGGGTAGGTTTCAAGTTAAAAAATTACACAGGGATTGAATAACTTTTAAGGTCTGAATGCCCAAGACCCAACCTGAATATTAACATATATAATATGCTTGAACCAACCGAACTAAAATGAGATAAAGTAAGAACTTTCTAAAAATAGACTAAATGGAGGGTCAACTTCGAAATGAACCTATTTGACTCAAATTGCACTCCTAAATCTCAAACTCCGTGCACATGGGGAATGGTAAATCACTTCTCTTTTTGAAATTCTTTTTAAAGAATAAGGATAAAAAATAGTAAATTTCAATGTACAAACGAAATACACATGGGCATGATCTAAAAAATACGAACTTGTATAAAAATAAAATACAAAAGGCTACTACTTCTTTAAGTAATAACCTAGTTTTAAAGGATCATCATCTCAGTTTTCCAGGATCATTTTCTTATATTATATGTATCTATGACTAGGGGTGTTAACAGATCGGGTTGGATTGGTTAGAGCATTGTCCTAATTCTAACCTATGTAAAATATCTTAAACATAATCCATTCATTAACTCATTTAATAAACGAGTTAGTTGGTTATTAATGAGTTATGTAGTAGACAATTTTAAAGATTAAACTCTCGCAAACGATAATTTCGCAGGAAGAGAGGAGATGATATTTTCGACATAGAAAAATAAAAATTGAACATTAATAGGAAAATGAAATTAAGGAAACAAAGGGAAAATGAAAATAGGTGATAGAAGGAGACTTAGCAGAGGAAAATAACTAAATTTACATTTATACTTATATATATTAGACTTTAATAGGTTAAACTTGTTAAATTAGCTAAATGAGTTACTAAATGAGTTAGTGAGTCATAAAATCTTAATCTTAATTGATTTGTTTAATTAAATGGTTGAATAGGTTGGCGGATTGTGACCCATTTATTCAAAAAAATTAACTCAAATCCATTTATAAATGGATTAGATGGGTGAGTTGATGAGTTGACTATGTCAATTAATTAACACCCCTGTCTACAAATACCAGCAGACCAGTCAATGACAAGAAGTCTTAATTATTTCACATTTTCCATAGATTGTTTGGTAAGGGAAAAAATTAGGGAAACTTTGAAAAAATAGGGCAAAATTAGATAGAAATATAATAAAAATGACATAAAATAAGTTAATTATATAGGAAAATATGAAAAACAATTGAAAAGTAGAGGTAATAGATGAGTGTCAAATATATTTGAGTTAGTACTTGGAAGCGAGTCCTATCATGCTGCGTTGTTTTTTTTGTTTAATAATCATTGTCATTTCTGTAGGCCATGATACTGGCAGGAACAGACACTAGTGCAATCACACTTGCATGGGCTGTCTCGTTGCTAATGAACAACCCCCGTGTACTGAAGAAAGCCCAAGAAGAGCTTGACCTGCACGTGGGCAAGGACAGGCCCGTTGATGACTCCGACGTCAAGAACCTAGTCTATCTCCAAGCCGTAGTCAAGGAGACGATGCGCCTGTACCCTGCCGCGCCACTATCGGCGCCCCACGAGGCCATGGAGAACTGCCATATTGGTGGCTTCTACATTCCAGCAGGCACGCAGCTACTTACAAACATATGGAAGATACAACACGACCCACAAGTGTGGTCGGAGCCATCGGAATTCAGGCCGGAGCGTTTCATCACTAGCCATGCCGACGTCGATGCAAGGGGCCAACATTTCCAGTACATACCTTTTGGATCCGGCCGGCGTATGTGC
>JAXCLR010000105.1:21940387-21964809 GCA_035584095.1 Annona squamosa | reverse complement strand
GACCTGTTTAAGAAAATTCCATTCCACTCTGTCATATGCCTTAGACATGTCCAGCTTGATCGCCATCTCGTTCTGTCGCCCCGATTTCCTTCTGCGCAGGGGAATGAATTGCTTCATAAGCAATAAGCATGTTGTCAGTAATCAACCTTCTTGGGACAAACGCATAAGCAATAAGTTGCCGATTTTGGATGGGGGTTGCAGCTGCAGCAAATCTAGTTGAAGTGGAGGAGGTCTGCGATGGTGATGGGAGTTGCCAGCTTTAATGATGATTGGAAGTTATGTTGCACTCCAAATGTGGAACTAGGCCTTGATGATCACCGAAATCGGAGGAGGTGATCGATGTCGTTAGCTTGTGGTTTTAATATGGTGGCTGGGAGTGGGTTCAAGACCACGATAGTGCTTGGCGGTTCAGCATCTATGGCTGCCATGGCCAGTGGGCTACCGTTTTCCATGGGCAACTGCAACAGTTGGTGGGTTGGACACAAGTTGCTTGATTATCAGTGGAAAAATCATTGTTGGCTTTGGGATTTGGAGGGAACGAGTCGCGGCAGCCATAGATGGGAGCTTGGGGATGACGGCGGAACGCCGAATCAGCTTCTCCGGTGCTGCATAATATCTAGTGCACATGCAAGTTTGTCCATGCAATTTAAAAACATTATATCAATATTTAATTTTCTCATAGACAATTATAATAGACTCATTAATATTCTCAATTGAATTTCAAGCCCTATTGAATTAGTTTTGCTTCAATTCAATTTATTTTTTATCTCAAAATATACTTATACTCATGTATATGGGTAAGATTTATTCCATTAAATTATTATAAAATTTTGCCCAAATTAAATTAATAAGCTAATAAATATTTTAAAGTTATTTTTTTAGCCTATTTGGGTATGTACATTTTCTTTCCATAGCTGCTCTAGTTCGCATTTTGCTTTTGAACATATGAGGTTAATTATGACATTTCACCCAATTTAATGCTAGTTTTAAACACTGTTACTAGCTAGATTATAAAATGCAAATGACCAAAGTTCAAAATTTAAAATGCAAATAAACAAAGTTAGAAAGTTTAAAATGCAAAAAACTCACCCTATAAGAACAAAAAACATGAATAAGGGTGGAACTTGAGTTCACCTCAACCCTAATCTTAATACTATTTATAAAATATTAGTCTCAACCCTAATCTTATCCGTAAAACTTAAGTTCTAACCCTAATTTTGAAAATCGGATTCGGGTTTGGATTGAAATTTATATTAATGAATTTTACATTTTATTTAAAAGTAATAAATTTAGAATTTCTTATGAATATAATAATATATAGTCGAACTATAATTTTTTTAAAAAAATAGCAACATAAAGAATATTCCTAGAAAAGATTTAATATAAAAAGAAAAGAAGAAAATTAATTGATGTAAAAATAGATGATAGAAATAAAAGATAAATATAAATGAAAATGATATACTTTATTTATAATATAATTACAATATGTCAAACATATATTCAAATATAAATATAAAAAAATATTGTTTAAATGTTATGTATATAACACATTTTATAATAAATATAAAATGAAAAATTAGGCTTATTGTTTTTAGTTTTAGGTACACTTAAACCCTAGCCCTATTATATTTGCAAGTCTAAGTTTCACAGATTTTTTGGGGGTTCTTAGAGCACGGGTTGTGAAAAAGCAACTTCTAGTACCATTGTAAATTGTGCAAAGTTCGGGCTTAATCGGGCCAAGTTTCACCCCTGAGCACCAAGGATAAATGCACCCCTCAAACGGCTCCATCCAAAGGGTTGTTGCATGTGCGATTGTAATGACAGTTATGCCATTCATCAGTCTTCATTCTTTCAGTTTGTAGTTTCCTTTCTTTCCTTTCAGTTAGCTGTAGGAGATAGAGGCCAAGCATCTTCTCAGGCGCCGGCACCGCCGGTAACGTTCTTGAGGCCAGGAACGTACCAGGTAATGCAATGGATTTGTTTCTGTCGCACCTGCAAGTTCCAGCTGGGCTTCTTCTCTTAGGCCTTCTGCTATACAAACTTTGTCATTCAAAGACCAAGGTTAAGGAGGCAAACTCGCCGCCTGAGCCGCCTGGCGCATGGCCTGTCATCGGCCACTTACATCTACTCGATGGCGGCGAGCCGACAGCGAGGATTCTCGGAGCCCTTGCCGACAAGTGCGGGCCGGTATTCATGCTCCTATTGGGCGTGCGGCAAGCCTTGGTGGTGAGCAGCTGGGAAACGGCAAGGGAATGCTTCACAACAAACGACAAGGCCTTCGCCACTCGTCCAAGAAGCTTGGTGGGCGAGGTCATGGGCTATGACTACGCCATGATGGGCTTTGCCCCTTATGGATCATATTGGCGTGAGATTCGGAAGCAGATGAACCTGGCGATGCTGTCGAGCCGGCGGCTTGATTCCGTCATGCACGTATGGGAGAATGAAATTCGCACCTGCATTAAAAACTTATACTATGCGTGGGTGAAGAACGGCAAGCAGCCCATTGACGTGGAGATGAAGCGATGGTTTGGCGACCTTACATTGAACGTGGTGGTGATGATGGTCGTGGGCAAACGCTATATGGGCTCGAATATTGGTGGCGATGAAGATGAGGCGCGAATGTTTCGTCGTGGAATATCGGAACTGTTTCGGCTGTTAGGTGTATTTGCAGCAGGGGATGCGCTGCCCTTCATCAGGTGGATGGATCTCGAGGGACATGAGAAGGCTATGAAGCGGACGGCAAAGGAAATGGACACGCTTGCCTCCAAGTGGTTGGAGGAGCATCGACAGAGAAGAGCTAACAACCAGGTGACCATGAAGGATCAAGACGATTTTATGGATGTGCTTCTCTCCATCACGAAGGATGCAGATATTTCTGACCACAACCCAGATACGGTCATCAAGGCTAACGCCCTGGTAAGTTTCTTCAAATGGCTCCTATGTGTGGGGGAAATCCCGATGGAACTTTTTAAAAATTTTATTTGATCATATTTTCATATAAGGTCTAGATAAGATTTTAGCCTTCATCTTTTTCCATTAAGTCTCAAGATAAATTTTAGGTTGGTATTGGATTGATTTCGGAATAACAAGTCCGATGAAAAATATAGGTTAAATAAGATGATTTTAAGGATTTATATACATATCAAACATAAAGATATATCTATGCTGAATTTAAATATTGTACAAGATAATATTCTACTAATTAATAAAAACACATGATTAAAGAGTGAATATAGTATAAACTTTATCAAAATAAGTTAATAAAATATATCTCATTTAGAAGAGATGTTGTCATTTTAAAAATAATTTTTTAAAGTAATAGTATTTTCTCCAAGTGTTTTTCAAATGTTGAGAAAACTACAATTATTTGTAAGAGTTATATATATGTAAATTCCTTTCATTTATTCTTATATTGTTTTTTAGGTGAGTTGAGCCTTATATTTTTTGTATATATTAAATCATAAAAATATGAAAACTTTGAAAGAAAATTATAATAATATTTAAACATATGCTTATAATTTTAATAACTAAATATATGCAAGGTGAGTCAAGATTTTTTAAGTCAAGATATAGTTGATCCATTCTGACCCTATTTTTAAGTTTAGGTTAAAATTTATAATCTATCCCTATACCAAGCTAGAAAATGTTGATTTTATTTGGTCGAAAATTGGTTGGATCAGGATATGGGTCAACCACCCTAATTCCCGCCTCTACTCTATACCCAAAAATGCTTTTATCCAACCAGAAGTTAACTGACTAGTTAAGCATCTGGCTGGTTCATGGTTCCAAAATGTTTAGCTTTGTTGTCAAATTAAAATAATATTATAAGATTTATCATCAAAAAATAATATACACTAAAATTAAGGAGCAAATTTCATTCTAAACAAATTTTGGGTGACACTATAACAAATTTCACTTAGGTATGTTTGTTAAGGTATTAAATTTTTTGAACTAAAATTTTTCACTCTCCACAATTATCCTATCAACTATTTTTCACTGTTTCTTATAGAACTATCCTACTTTTTGATTATTTTTATACAATTATATATTAATCTAACTTATCTACTTTAATTTTATTCTATTTACTCCTCATCATTACTTCTATCATATCATGTCGTTTTATCGCATTTAAAATTTTTTTACTCCAACCGCTTTTTATGAAAGTTTTATCATTTTCCAAACAAGCCTTTAATATATCTAAATTTTTGGCTACGTATAATGTATATTTAGTTACATTAATATATTTTAACTACAATTAATTATTTAACTAAATAATTTGTTGTTTTTGAGTGGTGTCATTTGGTTGAATGTACCTTTTCAATTAAACACAGACAAAAATACATTTAAAGGTTACCATTGAAATTGGGCTACAAGTAGTAATAAAAATTTTCACTACAATTAACATTGAATTTAACTGCATTTAGTTAAACAAAGCCAAATTATAATTTTATCTGCAAAAAGTTACTCATGTATAATACATTTTCTTGTAGTGCGGTAATTATTTCCATTTGTTGATAATACAAGAAATTCAATATTTTGAAACATATTCTTAGGTGCATTTGACACTTCTTGTTGCAGCAATTAGTGGTTTAAATAGAAAAATGAAACCTCCATTTACTGAAAAAATAAGCTGAAAGAGTACCATGGATTCTTTATGAAATCCGGTGGACAATTCCCTCAAGTCATAAAAGTTTAGGAACATGTAGAAAAGATCCACGATCCATAAGAGCAACTAGAGCACAGATGTCCTGTAGAAGGGTATTACTATGAGATAGAATATGACATTCTTCATTTACAAAACTAGTGAGACTAAGGGAATCACTCTCAATCTCCATCAGTATTAGTCCCATTTTCCTTCCCTAAAGGATTCCAAAACGCACTGTTATGGCTTTCATCATCAGAGGGTCGGTCCACCGTTTCTACTATAACATCTCACTGACAAAAAGCATCCCACAGAGTCATGCATGATAGCAACAAAACCCATACAGTTATTAATCGAATTTGTGCACCATCCACATTGATCTTCGCTCCTCCCTTAGTTGGTTTAATCCATTTGGGTACCAATTCACGTTCATAAATGCTAATTTCCCCAACAGATTAGCCAATCTGTGTTGTTCCCAGTAGGTTCTACATTAATTCAGAATAGATACAAAATCTGATTGGGTCACATCTTCCTTGAGCTGATTTCTCATAAGACAAAATCTCTAGCACATGAGGAGGAAAACCACCCACTTCTCACATCTACTTGCTGCTACCAACTACCAAAAAATACACTTTATTGCGTCTCTTAGAATCCAAATGTTTTGGTCCGCTATAAGCCCTTTTCTAACATTAACCATGTGCCCACAACAAATAAATAGATGTCTTGCATTTTCCCCTAACCTCCTGAAAAAAAAAAAAAAGAAAAAGAAAAAAAACAGCTTGGATCCAAAGCTATTGCCATGTTGACTGAGTTCTGGACTGGTAATCAATAAGACAGAGATTAGGCAACATCTTCCTAGACCTACCATACTTCGGAAGTCAAGGGAACACATACATATAAGAATACACCTATATCAACCTTAGATATCCATAATCATTATATTATTCAATCATATGCAGCAGGAATAATTTAAAATCACATTATTTCAACCTCATCTCATCATCATCATCACAACAATGCTTGGAAGCAAGGATGCAACTCATAGTTAATGTAGATTTTATATTTACAAATCAAAATTCTAACAATAAAGCCTCTCTACGCCTGCATGTATACATCACAATCCTTTATATATTTCATCACTCAAATATAATACATACTTGTGCTTATTTCTCATCTCACAAATATATTATCCTCAAAAGTGTTACGCAATCAAAGTTAATATAACTTATGCTTGTCATAGTCTGCCAATCAAAATGACTTAGCTCATGGCATCACACCATCACTCAAACTATTATCCATGAAAACAATGTGTAGGCATCAATCACACAATCACATGTCACATGCTCATATCAAAACCATGCATCATATGATTTCATAAAGCTATGTCAAAACACAAAACTAAATTATTTTTTACAGAGGGAATTGCCCTAAATCACAAAAATCAACACGTAGCATGAAAATTCAAAACCCAAGTCCCCTAGAAATTTATCCAAACTCATGAACCAAGTTCATACATAAGCCCATCGAATAGTCTCATTAACATTAACTCAAAAACTAAGTCATGCTAGGATTTAAGGGGACGTTTGGCATTGGTTATTCATGAGAATTCATGGGATGGTATGGGATCACGTTTTTTGAGGGAAATTATTTATCAAATAATAACAATATTTTTTCACTTTTAACCCTATATTCCAATAATTTTTCTACCAACTACCCTTCATTATACCTACTTATTCTAACTTTACCCACGCGCAATTCCTAAATTCTTTTTTATTTCCACCACGTCCCACAATTTTTTCTCATTTCACATTCCCAAACATCACCTAACTCTCATCTCATTCATGCTCACATCATCCATCCATTCCAAGTTATCATCACTCATTTCAAACATGAGACTTTACATCATTCTAATGTCAACTCAATCGCAATTCAAGTTAGCAAAATTTAATATCTCATACAAATACTCATCCATATCAAACCATCACAAGTCTCATTCCACATCATGGACTATCTAACGTTACTCAACCATAGTAAATAATTTATTTATTTCACCAAAATATCACATTAACATGCACATTATACAACTAGCCTCACTTAGGGACTTTATCGAACACAACATGGACAGTATAAAAGACCTAGAAATTATAAACAAATTTCATGGGCTTCCATCCATTACATGTCTAACTCATATAAAATTACTCCTAATTATTCCCAAAATCCTTGCTTGAAACTTGAAATCTCTTGAGGCTTGATGCTCTTTGATGTTAAATATAATTTTTGAAAAGATTAAATAAAGTTTAGAAGGCAGGTTGAAGTCTAATAATGGTGGAAGAAGAAAATTGAAGAAGAAAAAGGGTAGGAAAGAAGATATGGAAATTAACTCCCTCTCACACTTATTCATCCCCTTTCATTGAAAAAATTGCAAATTGCCACCCTTTGCTTATATTTTTACAAAATTTCTTATGATGACTGAACTAAAATCATGAAACTCCTTCGAAATGGTTTCTTTAATTTTTTGCAAGTGTGTCACATCTTAATAATAAATAAAAAAAACTAATATAAAAATCATGGGGCCTCACACCCATCTTGAGAAGATTTTTCTTTGTAAGTGCAGTGTTATGGAAGAGTTGTTGGCCAAATACCATGACCTTACTTCGTAGATGCCTTCTGTATTACTTTGAAAACTTTCTTCCTTGCCAATTTAGGTGTATCTGCTCCAATTCTAAGCAAACCTGCATTCAGAGGTAGGAGCATGACTAGGGCTGGTTAGATCCAATTCATGGTTAATCATAACTTTATATTATTCTTAAAAACTCTTACTCTATTTTATTTTAGGTTGGGTCAATTTTAAGCCTATCTTCTGCTCTTTTAAGGTCAGGTTGGCTCTGGTTCCAATTCTAATTTGATTCTTTAAAATAGTTTTTATATTACATTTGCAAACTAAAATTTTATTATAAGTTTTAATTAAAAACCTACAATCAAGATGATAATAATATAATATAATTTTTAAAAATATATTTATTAAATTTACAAAATAGTAGATAAATAACAAGTTTCTATATATTCAAAAAAATATATTTGTCTTTCATTATTAAAAATATCTCATAAAATATATTAACTATATATCAGTAATTTGGCTTGGCTCTGAATACTTGGACTCGGAACCTATCTTACCCTAATTGAACTTGATATTTTTACTTAGAACCTACTCTATCTGATGGGTATAAAAATAACAACTTAGTTTATCCATTTTAGTTAACCCAATGAGTCAAACCACAAGTTCCTTTCTCAAGTTACCCAACTATTCAGAGGATCATGAAATTTAAGAAGATGGTTAGCTGATACTTGGAGATGCCAACCGCGTTTACCTTTAGGGCCCAAAACATTTCAACCACTGCAGCAATAATTAGATCTCTGTTCCAAGTGCTCCAAAAATTAACTTTTACTAATAATAATATAATAAATGTTAAAAATTAAGTTTTTAGAATTTTACTTTCAGTGATTACTTAAAAAATTATCCATAAAGCCTTTTGCCAATGACTTGCCATGACTTGCCATGACTTTATCTATTGTGAAATAATGGCACAAATTGTTGAAATTTTGGACACACATATTTATTAATTATATATATGCTATCATAAATAGCGGCCCAATTTTTTAAAGTGATTTTATAAAGGTTTTATGAGCCTAAATCATATAATAAAGTTAAGTCTCCTATGCATAGAAACCCTACATCCTAATTTCTAATTTTTATTTTTATGATAGACTAATTATAAATATAAAATATAGGCTTCCTATATAAACAGTTGTGGTCCCTAAGTTATGTACCTATTAGCGTTTCTTTTTTAACATCCCATCAGTTGAAAAGATGAGCCACCTTCTTCAGAAAATCCCAGGGACCTAGAAACCATAAGGATTCAAGAACAACTGCTTCTATGGATTTAGGTTCTCTTCCACTCATGGTTTTATTTTTTTAGTGATTTAGCATGGAAGATCCTGGGATGATTATGAATTTAATCAATATGGTTTTTCCAACACAAATTGCTTCGTACTCAGATAAATTTTGGGGATCACAAAAAATTCCATTTTCTTGCAATAAAAGCACAATAAAAAAATAATGAATCTTATAAAAAAAAACAAGTCGATTTGGTGTGTTTGGAAAAATGTTAAAGTAAAAGTAGAAAATTGGGAAAGAAATTTTTTTAAAAAATGTGCAAAAATGATATAATATCATAAGGATAATGAATAATTGTAAAGAAAACTAAGTTAAAATATATAAAAATATGAAATAACAATTGAAATATTGATGTAATAATAGAAAAAGTAATGTACTTAGGTGGTTATGAAGTTAAATTATGTAAAAAATGTGCGAGTTTAGTATTTTTTTGTTTTACTTTTACTTGTTAATGTGTGTCACAAAATTTTCATTTTTATAATATAAGCAAGTTTGAAAAATTGTGGATCTTATAAAAAGTAAGTTGATTTGGTGTGTTTGGAAAAATGTATAAGTAAAAGTGAAAAAATGAGAATGAACAATTTCTAAAATGTGCAAAAATTATGTCATATAATAGGTATACCGATTAGTAGTAAGGAATTAAGTTAAAATAGATATGATAATTGTATGTAATGAAAAATAATTGAATTATATATAAATAATAAAAATTTCTATCTTATAAAAAGTAGATCTCTTTGGTGTGTTTAGAAAATGTAAAAGTAAAAGTGAGAAAATGAGAACAAAATTTTTTTAAAATGTGCAAAAATGATGTTATATAATAGCAATAATGATTAGTAGTAAAGAAGATTAAGCTAAAATAGATATGACAATTTATGTAATGAAAAATTATTAAAATATCGATAGGAATAATGAAAAATAGTATACTTAAGTTGTTAAGAAGTTAAATTATATTAAAAGATATGTAGAATGAGTAGAGTTTTTTTTACTTGCTAGTGTGCATCACAAAATTTTCATTTTCTTGCACGGCGAGCAACATAGAAAAATTGTGAACCTTAGAAGTCAGATGACTACTACTCTCTCTATCACTCTGAAAATGTATCATCCAATACCAATATCTTTGAGCACCAATCTAGTGCACTCATGTGAAAAAATGTATTTTTTATATTTTTAAAATTTTTTATACAAGTATTAATCTAGGTTTGTTTAGCATATATATTAATTTTACTATTTTTGAATATTTGTAGATCATTTTTTGGATTTTTTAAAATCAGTGATTTTAAAAAATCCAAAACAAATATTTAAAAATCTTCAAAATTAGAAAAAAAAATTAATGTACATGCTTAAATACCTGGATTAAAAGTTGTATAAAAAAATTTTCAGAAAAAGAGACAATGAATGAAATACACTCGGGTGCACTAAAACTAAGTGCACCTGGATGCATTGAAAAATGTCCCAATATGTTATTCACTAGTTTATTGAAAGTAATTAGCTGTTAATGATAATTGATGGCACTACTTTTTGTAGAATGTGATTGTAGCAGGAACTGACACTAGTTCAGTCACACTTGTATGGGCTCTCTCCTTGCTAATGAACAATCCCCATGTGCTCAAGAAAGCTCAAGAAGAGGTGGACCACCTTGTAGGCAAAGACAGGAACGTGCAAGAATCTGACATCAAGAGTCTAGTCTACCTACAAGCCATTGTAAAGGAGACGTTGCGGCTGTACCCGGCAGGTCCATTGTCAGTGTCCCATGAGGCCATAGAGGAGTGCTACGTTGGCGGTTTCTACATTCCGGCTGGCACACAGCTATGGACGAACATATGGAAAATACAAAGGGACCCGCGGGTTTGGTCCAACCCATCAGAGTTTAAGCCGGAGCGATTCCTCATTAGCCATTCCAATGTCGACGCAAGAGGCCAGCATTTCGAGTTCATGCCTTTTGGATCAGGGCGGCGCATGTGCCCGGGAATGTCGCTTGCAAACCACGTCATGCACTTGACATTGGCCCGCCTCATCCATGGATTTGACATGGCAACACCCATGGACGAGCTTGTGGACATGACTGAGTCCGTTGGGAGTACGATGCCCAAAAAATACCCTTTACAAGTCCTCTTCAGCCCACGTTTACCCTCTGAGCTTTTCGAGTACTAGAGATTACCACTATCTATCAGATACATATGTAATACTGTCTTTTACTCCCTGAGCTTTTCGAGTACTAGAGATTGCCACTATCTGTCAGATACATATGTAATACTGTCTTTGTTATCTAATGCTCTATCTTTTTCAAACAATCATGTAAAAGGAAGTAATTAAGGGGTCATTTGGGCCAACTGATTATATATATAATCATCATTCTAGGTAGGATAAATATTATTGGTGGTTTAAATATTGAAAATTCGGACCTTGCGGGGTCTTTATAATAAATAAATCATTTTCAATGGAGTTAAAATTATGCTTTAGGGATTATTAATTTTGAAAATAATGCAAATTATGGTTTGATATATAATTTCTTATATCTAAGTAAAATAAATAATACTAAATACAATTTATAGATTGGATTTAATGAAATGATGAAGACAGTGCTCAAACTAGTGTTGACACCCCACCTTTGGGCCCAAAAATGGATAAAATGGAAATGGTCCCAAACTCAAACAAATTCAAGGCAAAAGGAGGTTCAAGCAAGCTAAGTAGCCTTTCCAAACTCAGTCCATGGGAGCGAAGCTCCACCAAGCCTCGAAGCAGGCTTTTCAACAAACCAGATCCGGCCCACGAGAGCGAAGCTCCTACAGGTCATCTCAACGGGCTTAGCCAAGCTCTAGCCCACGAAGTTCTAGCCCACTATCGAAGGAGCCCGCCAAGCTCAAGCTTATGGACCAAGTCCAACACACCAAATGGCCCAAAGCCCATACTCTCACTCCAAGCCCAAGGCCCATACTCTCAACCCAAGCTCAAGCCCATGCTCTCATTCCAAGCTCAAGCTCATTGACCAAGTCCAACCGCTCAAGAGGCCCAAAGCCTATGACCCCAACTCAAAACCAAGCCCATGGACCAAGTCCATGACCCCAAGTGGCCCAAAAGCCCACTTCTACATCTATAAAAGGAGGAGCACCCCCTCTCACTGACACACTTGAAGAGAGGCATCCCAAGGGGAGGACGGGAGTCTACAGCAACGCCCCGGCATCCCGGCTTTTCACGCTCTCCAAGCAACGCGCTTCTCCTCCACGCGCCCCCTTTCCATCTCTCCCATTCTATTAAATCTTTCATTTTTTCTCTTTTACGCCATGTAAACCGCCTCAGGTTGGCAGATTTTTCCATATTTGCTTCAACCCGAAGGCCGGAACCCGTGCTCTGTACAACTAGTGCCTTATTTCACTAAACAGGGACTGATCTCCCTTTAAAGATCAGTGGCGACTCTATTTTTTCTTTATTTTTGCGTGCATGTTTGAGTCAACGCCCCGACAAGGTGGGTGCACGCGGGTCCACGGATCCCAGCATAATACGCTGCCGTTATGCTGCCGGATTTGTGACTTGACCCGTGTACGGAAAGCCCCGTCTTGGCCGTTACACTGCCAAAATCACGAGACAACGCCCATGGACTAGATTTACCTTAAAATCATGAATCCTAACGCGTTTTATCCCATGTGGATGCAGGAAAACTAAGCCCATGTTGCTGTTCAACACGATCCATATTTTCAAGGCCCGGGAAACCATTCCGAGCCAATCGTAGCGCTCCCGGCGGGTGCTACAACTTGGTGACTCCGCTGGGGACGGCGTTGTTGGTCTACATCATGCGCAAGGGGGTCAAAATCGGGAGAACGAAGCTCTGTCCACGCTGGACAGCAAGGTGCAGAAGGATTCCCGTCTTCTAGCAGCGAGTTTCTGAAGTTTCTACCCAAATCGCGTAGAAACCTAAAAAGTTTTTAGGTCCAGAGGCGTCCAGCTCCCAAACAGCAAAGAACTCGTGAAGGACTGTCGGACACCGCCTCGTAACCGTCCAAACACCTAAAACAAGCCTAAAGGGACGACTTCCAACAAGCATGAAACCGATTAACGCTAAGTAAAAATTCGGCATAAAAATCACTTCCTTTTCATAACCTGAGTGTTTTCTGGTCACACTTCCAGAAACGCTTCAAGCGAATTAGTCTTCCTTCCATACACTCTTCAAGCGAACTGGTCATTCTTCCAGACACGCTTCAAGAGAACTGGTTCTTCTCCAGACACTCTTCAAGAGAACTGGTCCTTCTCCAGACACGCTTCAAGTGAACTGGTCACTTTTCCAGAGATGCCTCAGGCAAACCCAAATCTGTGGACCTCGAACATTCTCACGCGCGGAACTTAAAAAAAATAAAATCTCAAAAAACACAAAAGGACCTTGACTTGCAAGTATCCATCCAAAGCTTGACTTTTTTAGTATCTGTTTACAAGTGCTAACCATTTTTCATTGATTGCTCAGGTTCTTCACCATATCTGGAAGGCAAAGAAAGTCAATCATTGATGTGACAGATGCTGAAAAGCACTGACAAGACAACTGACATGACATAAAGGTATTGACAAGATCATTGATGTGACATAAAACTTACATGCCTAGAAGTCAACTGTTGACCCAAGAAGTGACACTGACAAGACAACTGACATGACATAAAGGTGTTGACAAGACTATTGATGTGACATAAAGCTTACATACCTAGAAGTCAACTGTTGACCCAAGAAATGATGCTGACAAGACAACTGACATGACATAAAGGTGTTGACAAAACCATTGATGTGACATAAAGCTTACATGACTTGGAAAAGTCTTCTAGTCCAGAAGTCAACTGTTGACGTAGGAAGTACGGAAAAGGCGCTGAAATGACCGCTGATGTGACAAAAAGGCACTGACAAAACCAGTACGAAAAAGACACTGACGAGACATGAAGATCCAGCAACGTCCAGATGATGCTTCGCGGCAGTAAGCTAGTGATGGATTTTCAAGTCCGAAGATGATTAATCAACCTTTCTACCATTGGTTCTGAAACCTAAAGGCATCATATCATGTTTCCATAATTTTTCTTTGACTTCCTACTTTTAAAAAAAAGTTTAAAAAAAAGAGCAAAAAAAAAAGTTAAAAAAAGGGAGCAAAAAAAAGAAGGTAAGAAAAAGAGCAAAAAAAAAAGGAGTTAAAAGAAAAAAAAAGTTAAAAAAAAGAAGTGAAGAAATTATATATCTTAAAGTTCTAGTTGCCTTCAAGTCGAAAATTGCATACATGGAGCCAACAAATCATACTACATTCTCATTTGAAAAATGGGATCGGATGATGCAACGAATGCAACGGATGGAAGACATGCTCTACAAAATATTAGAGCAACGTCAATCAATGGCAAAACAGCAACATCAACCGTCATCCTCTTCATCACAACATCAACAAATGGTGAGTTCGAGCTCACAATCCATTCCAGCTCAAAGATCACACGGACTAGCGAATGTGCAAGGCCAAATAGAAAAGGTCAAGATACAGTTTCAAAGCCAACTCCAAGAGTTACAAAGAAAAATTGAGCGACAATAAGAGGAGGACCTTCATTTGGTAAAAATTGAAGACTTATGCCCGTTTCCAAATGCACAACTACCTGAAAATTTCAAAATGCCAACCCTCCCTATCTATGAAGGAAATTCATGCCCGCATGCTCATATTAAAGCCTTTTGTAGTATTTTATACCCTTTGGTAAAAAAAGAGGAAATTTTGGTCATGTTATTCCAACATAGCCTGAGAGGAGACGCCCTTGAATGGTATACGTCGCTCGACTGTAAGCAAATCAAAACATGGGAGCATCTATCTCTCACTTTCATGGATCGATTTTCCTACATGCTAAACACGTCTCCCAAAAGGGCCGATCTCGAAGCACTCAAGCAAGAAGAGGATGAAACGTTCTTAGAGTACGTGGCTAGATGGCGAGCTTTGGCGGCAAAGATGAAAAGCCCATTGCCGATGGACGAGCAAATCTCCATCATCATCAACTCAACACACTCGAGCATCTCGGGCTACCTCATCTCTCACTCATATGTCAACTTCACTCAACTCCTCCAAGCCGGAGACCAAGTGGAGGCAGGAATTAGACATGGTACCATCTCCCCATAGCCACAACAAGGAAATGCAATTCATCTTGAACAGGCAAGCCAGACACTTCAAATAGCGGACATTGGCATGGAAGTCAATTTTGTGAAGGGTAATGCCAAAACCTTCGACCCTTCTATTTTCATAACAAAAGCCCAACCCTATGATGCTCCTGTCGTTTTGCAAGGCCGAAATTCCAATCCTATTGTCCTTTAAAGCAAAAGTGTTGAGCCAGTCATTTTATTGGGAAAACCTGTCAAGCCTATGCAAGAGAATCCTATGTTGCATAAACCTCCAATTGTCCAAAGAACATCCTCAAGTACTTTTCCTACAAACCCGGGAACTCCACCCAAAGTAGTGAGTCAACCCACTTTGCCTCACTTTTTCCCAGAAAATATCATCATCCAAGTTAACCAACCAATAGGCCCACAGTCTAGAAATACAGAAGAGAACCCCAAAGCTCCTTACACTTCTACTCCTAGCATTCCTCTAAAACAGTCATTGTCGTCATCTTCTACACAACCATACCCGGTCGTGGAAGGTGAAATATTAATCTTATCAACAAAGCTGACAAATACCTCAGAAAAGGAAACGCTAGCCCAGGAGCACAAATCTCAAGAAATTCCTTCACGAGAGAAGCCAAATGGAAAAGGCCATTTACAAGTCACAAATGAAGTTATCCCTCACACAGACAACCAAGCAGAGGCATTTAAACAGCCTCAACAAACCATCATCAACACAGGCAATATCGACGCAGTCGAACAGCCAACAAGGTTAGCCCCGGAAGCCGCAGAACGCGCAGGGCACAAAACCATCATCTATCAACCCATCGTCACAAATACATCTCCGTCAACACATCCACAAGGAATATTTCAAAATGGCTACCAGATAGTCTTTCTATCAAGCTTGGCAGAAAAAATTCCAACAACTGGTGAAGACAATATTTCACAAGGGGTAAAAAGCGCACAAAAAATAAAAGATTGGGGGCATGCCAGAGAAGTATGGGGGCAACCTACCAAAGTCGCATGCTAGAGAAGCATTAAGTTCAAGCTACAAAGAAAAAATTACAAACAAAGGCTGAAGAGCAAAAGGTGGAGAAAAATGCATCTACATCATCCCAAAGCATGGGGGCATATGATTCTAAAGAAAAATGACACAAATTACTTTTATATCATGTTCAATCCTACATCAAACGAAGTTTGGGACCCAGGAGGCAAAGCTACATGAGGAAATGGTTCCACAGCGTCGCTCGCAAGGCAAACTTCTAGACACCCGTAGCAACCCCATAGCCTTAAAGGACAAGTGCAGAAAACATGAAGAAAAAATTTTGAGCCAGACGGACGAGAAAATACAAAAAAATGTGCAAAATCTTGAAAGTACGAATAAAATCGTACAAAATCTTAAAAGTACGATCTTGGCAGCGTGAATCACGGTTTTGGCAGCGGCTAATACAGCGATAGACGACCGCTGCCGGAGAAGAAGAAGAAACCGCACAAGAAGGAAGAACCCCAACGGCAATGACAGTCGAAGATGCGCAAGCTTCGAAGGCAGCAACCTTGGCCGGAAGCGGAGGAGCCGACCGGCAGTAGCACAACAACAACGACATCAATAGCAGTAGCAGCAACGGCGATGGCTATTTCAGCAACAGCTGCAGCCGGGAGGGAAGGAGTCGGCGGCGGCGACAAGCAAGAAAGGAGAAAAGGGAAATCGAAGAATAGGGCCCCCATCAAAGACCCTAAATTTTAGTGAAATTGCAGAAAGCTCCCCGCCTTTTCTAGAAATTGCGAAATCATCCGGATTCAATACTAGTGCAAAACAAGCCAGCAAGTCCACAGAATTTCAAAAAGGACCACTCCCCCAGAAGAAACTTCATGAGTATGCAAAAATTACGAAGTGACCCAGAAAAAAAAACAACGAAAAAACAAAAACAAAAAAAACAAAAAAGAAAGAAAGGAAAAAAAAAAAAAAGAGAAAAAAGAGTGTTCAGGTCAATGCCAAAAGGGGTGTCCAGTACTTTGCCATTCACCGTCAAGACGCCTCTGGCAAAGGGGGGGCACTGTTGACACCCCACCTTTGGGCCCAAAAATGGATAAAATGGAAATGGTCCCAAACTCAAACAAATTCAAGGCAAAAGGAGGTTCAAGCAAGCTAAGTAGCCCTTCCAAACTCAGTCCATGGGAGCGAAGCTCCACCAAGCCTCGAAGCAGGCTTTTCAACAAACCAGATCCGGCCCATGAGAGCGAAGCTCCTACAGGCCATCTCAACGGGCTTAGCCAAGCTCTAGCCCACGAAGTTCTAGCCCACTATGGAAGGAGCCCGCCAAGCTCAAGCTCATGGACCAAGTCCAACACACCAAACGGCCTAAAGCCCATGCTCTCAACTCAAGCTCAAGTCCATACTCTCATTCTAAGCTCAAGCCCATTGACCAAGTCTAACCGCTCAAGAGGCCCAAAGCCTATGACCCCAACTCAAGACCAAGTCCATGACCCCAAGTGGCCCAAAAGCCCACTTCTACATCTATAAAAGGAGGAGCACCCCCTCTCATTGACACACTTGAAGAGAGGCATCCCAAGGGGAGGACGGGAGTCTGCAGCAACTCCTCGGCATCCCGGCTTTTCACGCTCTTCAAGCAACATGCTTCTCCTCCACGCGCCCCCTTTCCATCTCTCCCATTCTCTTAAATCTTTTATTTTTCCCCTTTTACGCCATGTAAACCGCCTCGGGTTGGTAGATTTCTCCATATTTGCTTCAACTCGAAGGCCGGAACTCGAGCTCTGTACAACTAGTGCCTTATTTTACTAAACAAGGGCTGATCTCCCTTTAAAGATCAGTGACGACTCTATTTTTTCTTTATTTTTGCGTGCGTGTTTGAGTCAACGCCCCGGCAAGGCGGGTGCACGCGGGTCCACAGATCCCAGCATAATACGCTGCCGTTATGCTGCCGGATTTGTGACTTGACCCGTGTACGGAAAGCCCCGTCTTGGCCGTTATGCTGCCAAAATCACGAGACAACGCCCATGTGCTAGATTTACCTTAAAATCATGAATCCTAACGCGTTTTATCCCATGTGGATGCAGGAAAACTAAGTCTACGTTGCTGTTCAACACGATCCATATTTTCAAGGCCCGGGAAACCATTCCGAGCCCATCATAGCGCTCCCGGCGGATACTACAGCTAGACAATACTAATGAAGTAAATTGGTAATACTAGACATATATATAAGCCTGACTCTATATATGTGAAAATTAACTTTAATAAATCTCATTCTACTAATTCATTTCAGTAGGAGAATCTAGTTGGGGATCATCTTGATCATTTTCTCAAATTTAATGTATTCTTTAAATTTTAAAAATATTTATTTTACTTGGATACTAAAAATTATATCAATTGGAGTTATATATGGTCACATTTTTTAAAAAATTATAAAAATGTATAAAAAAATCACTGAGATCTATGTACCAAAATTTTAGAATATTATGAAATTATATAGAATTATGAATTTAAGTAGGACGGATATTTTAAATGTTTAGATATTAAATTGGGACTTACAATTCCTTTTAACAACCAAATTATTTTTTAATAGATTTAAAAACACTCTTGAGTAATTCTTAATTTTGAAAATGAAACAAATCATGGATTGATATGATTTTTTATATCTAAGTAAAACAAATAATGTTAAAAACAATAGATGAATTGGTTAAAAAAATCAAGAATGGGTTCAAACTAAACCATCCAGCCGAGATATATAAGTTACTCTCTTTCTCTCTATAGTTACGCCAATCATGTAAAGATCATATTTTAGTTTTTTATGACCATGTCATTCTAATTGTATTCAATTTATAAATTAAGTTTTACTAATTTCGAATTTATTTATATATTTTTATTTTTAAACACAGGAGTGTTGTGGTCATTTTAATATATTAAAATTTGATAAATTTTGATTTTAAAATTAAATACGCATCAATTAACATGTTTATAAAAATAAAAAGTATATTAAATGCCGGCTAGGAGATCAGCCTATATGGGAAATGATTACGCAACCACAGAGACGTTCACAAGTATTTGTGTTCGAAATCCGCTTCCATTAATTCAACTACGGGGGTAATTTTCTTCTAACCTTTTAGCTATTTCCTCGTACAACAGGCATTAGAACTTAGAAGTAGCCTATACATGATATATTAATTATTCCACATTAAGTAGTGTATTACTGGACTCCTTTGATAATTCTATGTTAGATAATACATTTCACACTGTATTTGAGCATGCATTAGAAATAACACCAACATGAATTGCGTTCCAAATATTCTCTTCCAATTTAAAAAATAAATAAACGATAAATAATTCGCTCAAAAATAAGTTAATTCTTCACCTCTTTCGAAATAATTAATTCACATAATGTATATGGCTTTAAAATAATATAAAATATTTAATAAATATTTCTTTATTCAGACAAATTTTTAGAACCCATGACAAAATTTAAGGCATGTTTGGTTACATATAAAACCTTTTAATCTAAAAATTTTTATTTGCACGTCTTTCTATGTAATCGCTCTACTTTTCAATTATTTATACATAAGTACTCATCCAACTACTCTATTTATTTAACTTTATTTTATTTACTTTTCATCATTATCCTTATTATATCACATTATTTTCTTCCATTTTAAAATGTACTTGATTGCAAAAAGATTCATATATTTATTTAAGTAATCTTTGTAGGCCCAACATTCCCTTGATTATCACAAAAATGTTGAATAGATGTTAAAATTTTTTAAGCATAAACCTGTTAACATTTCACTTTTAGTTTAAGTTAATTAATTTAGATTTTAGTGCTTATTTAAATTAATTTAAAACCATTCACCTTTTAAATTAATTCATTCGATAAATTAAAGTTAATAGTCAATAATCAATGTGAGTCAATTCAATTAATATGACACACCAACAAAGATTGGAGTTTGGTATTTTTTTTGGATTGTGGGATTTTTTTTTATGTAGGATTGTGGGATTTAGTGGAGAATAAAAATGGAATATTTTGAGATTTATATGGTTGATATGAAATAGGAGTAAAATTAGATCAAATAGGGTGATTGAAGTATAGTTGAAAGGAAAAATAATTGGAATATAAGAGTAAAATTGAAAAATAAGATTGTTATGATATTCAATAATTTGTGGAAAAATTAGGAGGATGATTTCCGACCTCACTCTATCCTAGGGTGTTAGTGGATATGATCAACCCATCAACCCACCCGTTCAACCCATTTATAAATGAGTTTAGGGTTGGATTTTTAAATAAATAGTTTATGATTAGTCAACCTACTTAATTATCTAAATAAAGAATTGATTAGGATTAAGATTTTGCAACTCGTCAACCTATTAAGTAACCTATTTAACTTGTTTATAACCAGTTAAAAGTGATTTATATTTTCTAAACCTTAAATGTATTTTTCTCATTTTGATTTCCTATTTTTCCCTTTGTTTATAACTTTACAGCATCTTCCTTACTATCATGCTGTGGCATTACTATCATCATCTCTGTCATTGCTTACTAGTGCCACTAGTAAGATTTTTCTTCCCTCTTACCTTCCCTTTGTCTTTCAATCTTTATCTCCGATCATCCCTTTGTCTCTCTCTCTTCTCTCATTAGTCATCTCTCCCTCTTCATCTCGAATCTTTCTCCTCTTCATCTTTATTATTGTTTTCCCCTCTTTACCCTCTCTCTGTCTTGTTGAGTAGTAGTCTTTTATTATGCTAGAGTCTTTAATATACATCCCTCTTCCTATAAAGATTTAGTCGTGCATATATCCTATCAATACAGATCAATTCATTACAATAATTACAAGCAATGAATATTCAACTTTAAATTAATTTGGTTTTACTTGTTTTCAACAATATATACAACTCAACAACAACTTGCCAACCCGTTTATTAAATAAGTTAGGGTTAAATTTTTTTAAATATGTTAATAAATGGATTAAGGTTGAGATTTTTTATATAGGCTAGGATTAAGATTAGACTTTAATCTGTTCAACATGATCTGTTGACACCTGTAACACTGCACAATTGAGATGTCACAAATAAAATCTACTAAGTCAAAGCTAAAAATATTATAATAAATAAATTTGTCTAAGATAAAAATAGATACCAAGATATAAAACCATATTAAATCTAATTGGTGCATCTCAATTCTACTCCTTATGGAGTAAATTATTATAAATAAACATTATGAGATAATTTTAATAAAATAAATTTTTTTTTATCCTTTTGTCTACTAGTTTCACATTTTCCTTATATCGATAATAACTCTAGTAGAACATTATATCTCTGTTTTTCCACTACACGCAGAACTATGTGAGCTAAAAGTTCACTAGTAAGTAGCATTTTTTAAATTCATTTTTGTAAACATTTTGACTTTTGAAAATCAATGTAACATCTATGTTGTCTAATCGTGCACAGCAAACTCTTATCAATGAAAAGTTAGACATTTTTATGCTTGTGCATATATATGTTCACTCTGAATCATGTATTCACGCTTTGGGCATTGTCATCTGCTTTTGCTTGCATGCAACCATGTTACACATTCATTAGCCAATTCATCTTAATTTGAAACCCTAAATTTGCTACTTGGGTACTAACACACTGCTTTATTGTCTTAAGACACTACTTGAAGACTACCTACTTGGCAGCAAGCCTAGTATGCAAGTATGCATTATGCTCATGCATTATAACTAAAGCATCACTTAAATTCGCTGTTTAACATGGTTAAGAATATTTTGAAATGTTCATACTCATGCTTAGATAAACCAACTTGAAAGAAAGTTTTGAACTTAATAAATTATCACACTTTATAGCATCTCAATATAAGACAAATCATAATATTCAACACAATAATTTCAACTTCATACTTTGGATAAAAATCTACTTACTTCTAAGTAAAATTCCATTTCTAAACTTCTAAAGTAGTCTCAAGTCTCTCTCACTCTCTGCTTTTTACCACAACATGTTTATTACTTCTCATTATTCTTCATAAATATTATTTAAAATTTCAGTATGACCTCCTTAAATTTATCATAATTTTATTTGATCAAAATCCTATTTTCTATTTATTATTATTATTATAACGCATCACTTTCCATATTATCCCACCATACTTAGCATATTTTATTATGCTTAAAGAGAATATTTATGGCTAGCAAAGATATTTAGCTTGGATATCAACAAAATCTAATCTCAATTGGAACCAATGTTAAATACTAATTTTAATACTTAGAAATATCTATTACCATCTTAATGGACCATAATCAAGTGAAATATCAACATTAATATCTTCCCATCAATAAGTTCTAATAACAATCACTTATGGATAATTCAACCCATCCAATGAATTTAAAATGTTAAAAAATAAAAAAATTAACAGTTGAATCATCAAAATTAGACATCGACATCAAATTCTATTTCAAAAGCAATTTGAACAGCTCATTGGCCACCATGTGTTGCTGGTGTGGACTACTGCTAGCACATCTCCAGTGATTAAGCTAGGAATTTTTGTGTAAAATATTTTTCAAAGAATATTCTGTGAATTTTTAGCCAATACAAGGTATTTTACAAATTATGTCAATCTTAGGGTTTTCTATAATTTTTTTGAAATTTTTCTTATAAAATTTCTTAACAAGTTGGGTATTTTATAATATTCCTCTTAGAAAAATCTTCTGTAAAATTTTCAGTAATGTTTGAATTTTTTGCAATTTTTAAATACGTACATTTTGCAAAACTACAAATTCATGGAGTTTTCTACAAATTTTTTTTTATCAAAGTATGAATAGTTTTCTTCCTCTCTCCTCTCTCCTAGTTTCTTCCTTTAGTTGATATGAAAACTACCCAAACAATCTCCAATTTTCCTCTTGGAGATATATTTGAGTTGTTTATTGAACATAGGTTCTACAAATACATTCAATTTCATGAATAACATCAAATCTATAAAGTTTGGGACAAGTTGATAAATTTAATAAAATTTTAAAATTCTCATTCATTCTTCAACAATAAAACGCATAGATTCTCACTTGCTCGAGCTTATTTTTTTTCACATGTCTACCTAATAGCATCCTTTTTTCTCTCAAGGAACGTCTTGTTTGCCCCACCTCCCATTCAATTTAAAAATTTTGCTATTCATATATATTTTTGGTATTCATATATTACAATAAAGCTCAAAGACGTTCTTACAATATCCAAATATCTATCTACAATTATCTTACCAATATTCTAATTTTCCTTACACTTTTTCCTTATATCCCGCTCGGTGGATGATCCCACAGATGCTCCAAAGAAATTTATGGGGAGAGAATACACCGCCATGAAATTGTTGTTGCAGTAGTGTTAAAATGATGCATTGTAGAAAATGGGAGCACAAAGTTTCGAACCGCGTCCACCATGCAAAGGTGAAAATGCAATTACCCCTGAGGCAACACCTTAAGGGCTAAGATTTAGCTATATGTTTTTTATGAGTATTCATATTTTACATCATCTCAACCAGTATTACAATTAAACCCTAAGATGTTCTTACAATTTTACTAACAACATTCTACAAATATCTAACCAATATTTCTAACAGAATTTCCAAAATATCTCTATTGGTGGACGCTCCCACTAAAACTAAGGAAGGATAATGCCACCATTTCTTGCTTCACATGCTGCTGTCAAGTGTATCATTGCTGCTGTAAAATGTTGCAGCCACTAGCATTCAAAACGATGTCACCATCTGATGGGGAATTGTCGTTTACCAGTGAGGCAAATCCTCAGTGGATAAAATTTAGTTATCTTTTTTTGGGCATTCATATAGTATATTATCTCAATTTATATTACAATAAGACTCTTAGATCATTCTTATAATATCTAAACACCAATCATATAACTATCTTACCAATATTGTAATTTTTATCCTAATATCAAATTGGTGGACGCTTCCACAAAATCTTTGAAGCGAAATACGCCATTACATATAGCTCTATTTGACGCTGCTATGAGAAGTGTAGTTGCTGTGAAAAATGCCAGCATGGAGTTTTGAAACCACATCACCACGCATTGGCTGAAATGTGGTTACCACTAAGGTAACGCCTCAGTGGAAAATTTAGCTGTATCATTTGGGATTTGATACAATGCATGTGAGTGCACTTAGCTTTAGTGCACCTCAATGCTTTCACGTATCAAAAAATAGTAAAACTTAATTTATATGTTACATATACTTCAATAAACAAGTTTATGATGAAAAAACCAAAAAAAAGTTATTGCAAATGATTTTTCGAAGTAAGCTAAGAGGAGCATTAACTCAATTTCGTTTATGATATTCTATGACATGTACAAATTTGCTGAAATTCTTATGGACATGCATAAATTTTATAGCAATGGTGTACTATAGATAGAGATAATGAAATGCGTGAGATATAAATGTGCATGAAAAGAGGTACATATGAATAGTTTCACCGGAATAGAGTAATGTGACTTATTAAAAGTATATAGTTATAACATTAGTGTTGTGCAGCAATTTTTGCAAATGTCAGACCTTGTAGTGGACGGACCTGGTTCAATGCACCCGGGTACATTGAGCCTCTATGCACCCGGGTGTACTTCACCCCTTTTTTCTTATTTTTTTTGAAATTTTTTTTACAAGACTGTTAATCTAAGTGTATTTAACATGTGTATAAATTTTTATAATTTTTGGAAATTTTTAGATATTTTTTTTGAAT
>JAXCLR010000105.1:21906144-21940287 GCA_035584095.1 Annona squamosa | reverse complement strand
AAATGGTAAAAATTTATACACATGTTAAATAGACTTAGATTAACATTTTTATAAAAAAAGTTTCAAAAAAAATAAAAGAAAATGGGTAAAGTACACCCGGGTGCATTGAACCAGGGTCCTGTAGTGGACCATGCATTCATTTCAATTGAAGAGCGCAGACCATGCATTCACTACCAATGCATATGGTTCAAGTGGGGCCCCCGATCGTATGCACTCCGGTGCATATACCTATTTTTTAAAATTATTTGAAAATTTTTTTTTACACAACTATTAATATAAGTTTATTTCACACGTGTATCAATTTTTATCATTTTTGAAAATTTTTAAATTTTTTTAGGATTTTTAAAAATCAGTGGCATTTTTAATAATTTAAAATTACTCAAAATGATTCTAATTTTTAAAATCCTAAAAAAATCTAAAAGTCTCCAAAAATGATAAAAATTGATACGCGGATTAAATACACTTATATTAACAGATTTATAAAAAAAAAAAGTTTCAAAAAATTTTAAAAATGGGTGAAATACACCTGGCTACATATGACATGAGCCCAAGTGGTGTGAGTTGTAGCTTAAGAAATAGATTGCTTTATCACACTAGAGTTTGAACCCATGACACCAATTGTTTGTTGACTATATATCCTGACCTTAGTTATATGAGTTTCTTTTGAAAAAATGCATATGAGTTTTCATTTTCTACTAAGAGACTAGCTTAGTTAATTTAATATATGCAATATAAATGATAAATTGTTGATTTAATATATGCAATATAAATGATAAATTGTTGATTTAATATATGCAAGATAAATGATAAATTGATAACATCAGATAGTCTAAAGTTAGTTAATAATAACAAATTTGATGTGTCGCATGACACAATGGAGATTGGATTATTAAAAGCAATCCGTTATTTATTAATGTTGAACTTACAAGATTCTTTCAACCAAGTCATTTCTTGCCTTCAACTAGAATGGCGTCAAAGGCTTAGTTTTGACAGTTGGACTGCTTGCTTTAGCGCTCTTTGTGCAAGTGTGTTTTGATTGCCGAAGATAAACGTTGTGAAGCCTCATAGTCCAATATTAAATTACGAAATTGAATCCTACGTTGAAGACAGAAGAGAATTTTTAGAATTTATAAGAGATCAAAGCTTAAATATGATATAAAGCATTTTAAAATCGTACTGTTGAGTTTTCAATTCAAGCGGATAATAACATACAGTAACACCCGTAGCCCACGGGCTTAAAATTATTTTGGGATCCAGATGTTAAAGGTGTATCGCAGTAGTCTACCGAACCAAGCAAAAACTGATCCGAAGAGGAGAACGAGCCCATATTTTTTTCTAAGTTTGAACTACTCTAAGTGATTTTCATATTTTAAATAAATTTTTAGGTGGAGATTGTAGAAGTGTTATCACTTTTGCAAAATTTGCATACCAAGGTTTGTTGGAACAAGATGTATCGCTTATGGTTTAAAATAACAAAAATACTATAAAAAATAAAATTACAAAATATAAAAAAATTTCAAATAAGAATACTTTACTTTTCAAAAAATATTCCTCACAGTACATATATATTTAACTGTAGGATATGTTGGGAAACCTTATTGATAAAAACAATAATAACTTCAGGATCCTCTATGCTAAATCACAAAAAAAAATAAACTATAAGTAGAAGTATAACTAAATTCATAGTAGCAATTGTTTTTTAATCTTGTAATTTTTGAGTCTTCTAAGTTCATGTTCTAGAGTCTTACGGAGAAAATAACTCCTCTTTTCTAACAATGGGATGCTAGAAAAGAACTTTAAAAGTATATAATCTGAGGATCGCAACCGTTTATATAACGTACTTATCTTTCATATTTCTAATTTAACCCATCATAAAAATATAAATTAGGAAATAGACAATAGAATTTCTAAGCATTGGAGACCCATACTTTATTGAATAATTTAGGCCCATAAATCTCATAAGATCACTTTAATAATTTTGAATCACTATTTATTATTGCGTATATATAATTATACATAGATGCATTGTCCAAAATTTGAAAAATCTCCCACTTGGAGTACATATAATTTTATAATTATATATATAACCTTATGAGCTAGAAACCTTCTGCTACCATGTCATCTCCGAATAATCTCCTCCATTAATTATGCCAACATAGGATCAAAGTGGCCTTTGTCACATTTGTTATAACTAAACACATGTATGGTCACTTATATTAAACATAACTAAATGACATAGATCAAGTATGAATATATAATATGGAAATTATATATAGCGTGATTTAACATATCTATTTTCAACTGGTCCAACTTACTTAGTGAGATCAAACAAAAATTGAAATACCGAATAATCAAAATACAAAATACTTTATTTCTACAGAAAATATCTTTAACCATAGTAAAGTGTACAAACCAGAAAAGAAAATAAATATAAACTCCTACTTAACTAGCATATCATTAAATGATATAATACCTATATGAGCAATGCGCTCATGAAAGACCTCGAGATGTTACCCTCAGTAAATGGATCTGTAACTTTGGAGTTTGTCGCAATTTACTTTATATATACTTTATCTTCCTGAATCCTTTTCTTAATAACCAGAAATATTGTTAAACTAATTTATTGTCATAAAATAACTGAAGTGGTCTTTCTATGTTATTCATATTTCACAGTCCTATGCAAAATTTTGTAATTATATTCCATAATTAGATGTCTCACAATATATTATAAACTCTGTTGTCATAGGGTATATTCGGCAACAGTTAAAAAATGTAAGTTAAAACTTTTAAATTTAAAACATTTTATTCTCCACAACTATCATATTTTTTAATTATTTTTCATATTTTCCTATATAACTATCCTACTTTTCAATCATTTTTACACAACTAACCACACAACTAACTTATCTATTTTAAATTTATCATCTTTACTACTTATCATTACCCCTATCACAAATCATTTGACAACTTTTACTATTCAAAACTTTTCATTAGAAGTTTTACTAATATAGCTTTTTTAACAAAGCATGAAGTGAATTTAAAACTATATTTACATCCAATAAAGTCAAAATCTGAATACCAAACGATCTCTAACTTACTTGACTTTCTGTATATTATAAATATGTATTTTTGTTCTCTAAATGTGCTTTTAAAAAACTGTTTGACCACTTCTAAAAGATTCATTCATGAATTACTTAAATATATACATAACATCCCGATAATGTATGCAATATTTGAATACATAAAAACTTAAGAATACAAAATCTGAGTATAAATCAAACTTTCCATTGCTAAAGCACAGGGAGTCTTTTGCATTTCCTTATATTTGAATCATTCTTTGGGCACTGATTGAGATAAAATTTATCTTCCTTAGCAATGAGGTATTTTCTAATTTGCAATCATGCACGCTAGGTATCTTAAGTACTCTTTTAATGTAGGTTTTTTGTAATAATCGAAGAATACGTCAAAAGTACTTCTAATATATCATAATTCATAATATAAAGACATATTTTTAAGATTTTTTATTTCAAATTTTTCCGATAAAAATATCTTAATTTTATGGCATAAACTCATATTGATGTTGGAAAATAGTATGTATTGTGTTACTACTACTGAACCTATGATTACTCCTACTGAACTTATAGAATATACAATCATCAACTAAATTTATTTCAAAATCGAATAAAATGACAATTTGATGAAATTTAAAATACCGTTAATGGAAATTTACTTGAGCTTGTAAATGGATTTTTATTTAAAAATCTGAATATTATATTCTTTGTATTTTTTAACCTATTTTTTGTTGCACTTTATAAATCATCTCATCAATGTCACCATTGAGAATATTATCCTTACATTCATCTACTATAAATTAAGGTTAAAACCTGTAACTAAAGTCATTTATCTTGAAATAAACTTTCAATGAAATTAAAGAAAAAGTCTCTTTTGTAATCAATGTCTTCCTTTTGAGTAAAGTCCATTATAACAAGACAAACCCCATACCTTTGAACATTACCCTTTTGATCTCTCTTGGCTCTAAACATCCATTTATAACCAATCAACTTTATACCTTTAGATAATAAGACATGCTACCAAATTGTCATTGTCTTTCATAAATTTAATTGCATATTTATGAAATCAATCTACTTTTGAGAGTTTTTACTTTGCATTGTTTTATAGAATTAACTTCCACCAATCCAATGTCATCCTGATGTATTGCAGAAATCTGATGTAACCATTAGAAACTGCATTATCCTTTCTCTAATAAATATTTTCAATGACATTCATTCTTGAGGGTATGGAGCTCGATCATTAGGAATAACCTGTTTATCTTGATCATTAGGAATAACCTGTTTATCTTGATCAGAAAAATTTTCAACTATGTCTTATAAGATTTCTCTCCAAAGACATAATCTCTAACCTTATTTCCCCACAAACTTAATATCCTCAAAGAACTGACATTGTGTCTCAAAAGAATAAAAGAACTAAATGCAGGATTATAGGATTTATATTCTCAAACATTCAGCATATCCAATAATATTCGAATTCAAAAAAAGACTAAACTGACTATTTTCAAATGAACAAGAATAATTAAATTTATTCAGTGAAAAAATAGAAATCAAATTTCATCCAAAAATGGTATCATATGTTTCTTTTAAATTCAAATAAAATTGAGTTTTTAATAATAACTTAAAATTTTATATAGCCTTAATCGCATCTATTTTACCATCGCCTCCATCAATAAATCTTTCATTATTACTCAGCTTTTAACAACTCAAGTAACCTCGCATGGACACCCTTACATAAATAATAACACTAAATCTATTCATAAAAAAATGTGTCTTGGAACTAAGGCTAAATTAGTTGTTGAACAAAACAAAGGGAAAAATGTATCATTATTGGTACAGTTTTTCTCTATGTCTAAAAGCATGACAAAAGTAATAACCAAATTTCTTATTTAGTTTCTTTTGTATTAGATTACTATAGTTTTCTTGTTCTTTTTCATATTCTTATAAGTACTTGCTAAGTGAGTACTTTTAGTCTTTTTTTGCTTTAGCATATTCTCCTTTTTCATGCAATAAAAATAAGTTTATTAAGAGATCATTATTCTTTTGTCAGTTATAATTAACTTTAAACTGACCAAATTTTGTCGGGAAAATCAAAACTAAATGCACAATCAAATCCTTAGACTACTTTAACCTTAGTACTTTTAATTTCAAAGTAAGATGAGGCAAGTACTTCTTTACATTTTCTTTAATCTTATACTTTATTGAAATTAAGTTCAACTAAATCGTACTTGTTTCGGCTTTATTACTTTGAGTAAAATATTTTTCAATTTTTTCATAGAAATTTTTACATTAGTTACCTTTTCGAACATGATGCCTTCTTAAACTTTTTAAAATTTTATATTTTATAATCATTTAACTCACGCAATTTAAACAATCTCGCTCCTCAAAGTTCCAATTTTTTCTCATTGGAACTTTTAACCGTAAGAATAATGAGTTATTCAATCATTAGTGCAAGGTTTAGATTCATTAAGCAAAGAATGATTATAATATCTTATTTTCATTATTTCAACATGAAAATAGAACAAATATTGACAGATATAACATAGGTAGATAAATTAACTAAAAATTGGAACAAAATAATATGTTCACATAAGTTTTATATAAAATTTCATCAATTCAAATAATGTTAGGGTTCATCGCAAGATACCTAGCACAATATTAATATATAGTTTTTGAAAAAAAGTATTAACTTATAAGTAGCACTCTTGATACAATAATCAAATATTGATAATAAAGTCCTATGAAACAATAAGTTTTCTTTGAACTGACTATTGTTTACATAGAATGCCTAATAATTATCACAAATTTATCACCGTAGGTGTCTATGTAATTCGGCCAAATATTAACCTTCGTTTAAGCTAATCAATATCCGCATTAATCACATATTTATAATATTTTAGTGTAGTAATCAAATATTGACAATAAAATCCTGTCAAATAACAAGCTTTTCTTTAGACCGACTTGTTATTTACTTGGAGTATCAAATAATTGTCACATATGCATTACCATAGGTGTACACGCAATTCGGCCAAATATTGAACTTCCTTTGAGTTGATAAATATTAGCATGAATTACATAAATATAATTATCTTAATGTCTTAAAAATAAATTAACCTATACAAGAGAGACTATTTGGTAGTATGTTGTTTCAATTAATTTATTTTAAAACATTAGACATCTATTAAAAAGTACTTGTACCATTAGTCGAATTTAAATTTCCAAAAAAAGTCCAAAATATTGAACTTTATTTCTAAATTGTCAAATATCAAACTCTACATGACAATTGGTTAATATGAATTTAATGGAAAGCAATAAATCATAAATGCATTAAAATTATTCACAAATTGTTTTCTAAATTTTCATAAATTAACTATATGAATTAATTGCATATATAATTCAAAAATTGCATGCATATACACAATTTCACAAAAGAATTTATATTTTTGGAGCTATTCAATCAGACTACATCCATTTGATTCAGAACATTCAAAAATATACAAATTACTATTAGCTCATCCAAATCAAATATTGGGATCACATGATATGTCAAATCTTATTAGGACTGTTCATATGCTACCACATGTCACCAGGTCAGGACTTGGGAGATCTCTACTGGGCCTGGGCTTATAACTGGGCCACCCACTGGGCTTGAATATGGGCTGCCAAGAGAGCAACGACAGGCTTGAAGCAAGCCCAGCCTAGGCGTGGGAGAAAATGGATTGCAGGCTTGGAGTAAGCCAGCGCCGAAAGGCCGTTTTGAATCAGGGCTCGTAATCCGAATGATTATAATCCGTAGGCGCCTGATGGTTTAATAAAAGGTGGGCTTGAGCAATAACAGGCCCAGGCTAAATAAAAAAAACAGGTTAAAGGACATTTGAACTGGGCTTGGACTGAATTGAATCTGGGCTCACATATAGGCTTGGAATAAGCCCAAGTTTAGTCTTTGAAAGAGAGGCAGATGTGCAAATCGTTTCTACATAGGGGGGTCTTATGTAAATTCTCTTTGGCCACGGGTTTTGTTGCAAAATTTCTTTTCTTCTTTCCAAAACGGATACCGTGAAACCCTAGCCCTAGTCGTCGCCGCCGCCGCTCAGTTATTACCGCCGGCAGCAGCATGACACCATCGTCGGCGTCCTCTCCAGCATCTAAAACCCCTACCGATGGTCACGATAGCTGAGCAAGCGGGTTCTGGAAAAATCCAAAACCCAATGCTACCACCTGCTTTCGATCTCATCGCCGGCAACATGATAGGGAGATCAAATCCGATAAGAGCCCCTTCTCACCGTGCCGACGCCAAAAATTCCTTCCACAACGGAGGCGTCCACCATCTTCTATGGCGTCCGCAATATTGGCCATCATCAATGCGAACAGGGAAAGGAGAAAAATCAAAGGTATACATGCAGGTGTTCATCCATCAAACTAGATATGAACAGGGGCTGAATCCATATATGTTACATTAATGCATCCAAAATCAAATCTGAAAGACCTAACCAAAACAGCAGATTATTCTAGGGCTAACGAATTTTGGGAATTTTTCTGAAAATTTCATACGGTCCTTTAACCCATGTGGTAGGTTTTATTAATATTATTACCAAAACTGACTTGAATCCATAGGTCCCCAAATCCGAAAGTCAGGTTTAAAAACCCAACTAAGGCAGCATAATATCCCAGGGCAAAGACCAATCGTGGGAATTTAACGGGAAGAATAATAACATCAAAAGTATGTATAGTAACAACAACCAATTTTATTATTATAGTCTCAAATTAGTTGCGCTATATCCATAAGTATTACTGAATTCATATAAAATTTAATCGAATAGCATGATTGATTGAATCCACAGAAACCATGACCGAATAAATGCTATGGCATGGTCGGCCATGTTATGAAATTTGCATCAGCATTGATTCCAAAAGTTTAAAACCCCATCCAAAAAATTTTACGGATTCCACAATCAAAAAACAATAATGACGTAAATCACAGATGATTCTTAGTCCGTAGGAAAATCATACTCACCCAAAATAATTCTAAACAATTTAAAATTCTAAAATTCTGTATGAATAAATTTGAAATAATTCTAAACAATTTAAAATTCTAAAATTCTGTATGAATAAAATTGAGAGATTTTCTAATAATTCAACATCAAGATTGACTCTTGTACCGCTTGTTGAGAAAACCTTATTAATTAAAACTATAATTACTCTAGTATCCTCCACACTAAATCACTAGAAAAATAAATTATAAGTGGAAGCGCATCTGAATCATAGTAGCAGTTGTTCTTGAATCTTGTGGTTTCTGAATTTTCTAAATTAATGCCCTAGAAGGCGACTTCTATTTTATAATGATGAGATGCTATAAAAAAAACCCTAAAAGTATATAATTTAGGAATCTCAGCTGTTTATATAGCATATTTATCTTTCGTATTTTTAATTTAGCCTATCATAAAAATAAAAATTAAAAAAATAAGCAATAGAATTTCTACATATAATAAACTCATAATTTATTAGATGATTTAGGCTTATAAACTTATAAGATTACCTTAATAATTTTGGGTCACTATTTGTGATAGCGTATATATAATTATACATAAATGCATGTCCAAAATTTCAATGGCATATTTTTAAAATAAAATTTTTATATTTTAAAAGTTTTTTTTTTCATTTTCAAATCCTAGGTGATACTTTACAGCTTCAAATAAATTTTGTAAAGACAGATGTATTAAAAAAGTTGTGACGTACGTTCGGTTTCGACCATACAAAGCAAGTATGGACGGAAAAACTCCAAGATTTGCCGTTGTGCTTCACGCATATAGCCTAGTCAACTGATTCACGAATAGGATAGCACATTTCTGTTTACACAAGGAGAAAAACAAATTAAGCATTCATCAGTTTCGACACGGCTCCATTTAGATCAACAAGAACGTCAATAGTAGTAGTCTATTAAAGTCAGACACTGACGATTATCATCCTCATAATAACCTAATTAAAGTTCATGACTCAAATTTCAAAAAGTCGACAACGCGTAGCGACGTGTACGTACCTGTTTCCACAAAAACCTGAATTGCATCTATCAACGTAGCAGCTCGGCTATCTAAATGGCTGCATTAGACGCTTCTCCGGCCACCAGGCCAAATCCAGCTGCCGCCCGCCATGGTTTTGCTACTCCCATTGCAAGCTCTTGCTGGGCTTCTTCTCTCGATTCTTCTCTACGGTATATGCTTTTCAATTTCCAAGCTGAAGAAGGTCAACTCCATGCCACCTGAGCCCTCCGGGGCTTGGCCTGTAATCGGCCACCTCCATCTACTCGGCGGCCGCCGCAGGACCCCTGTAGCGAGGACTCTGGGAACCATGGCGGATGAGTGCGGGCCGGCCTTCATGCTCCGGCTGGGCGTTCGCCGGGGGTTGGTGGTGAGCAGCTGGGAGTTGGCAAGGGAATGCTTCACCACCAACGACAAGGTTTTCGCCACTCGTCCATGCAGCTTGGCTGGCATGGTCATGGGCTATGACAACACAATGGTGGCTTTCGCCCCCTACGGATCGTATTGGCGTGAGATTCGAAAGCGGATGACCCTGGAGGTGCTGTCGAACCGGCGGCTTGATTCTCTTAAGCACGTATGGGGGAATGAGATTGGCATCTGCATTAGAGATATTCACGAGATGTGGGTGAAGAATGGGAAACGGCCCATTCATTTGGACATGAAGCGATGGTTCGAGGAACTTGTGTTGAACGTGGTGATGATGATGGTTGTGGGCAAACGCTACGTGGGCACCAACGCTGCTGGCGATGAAGATGAGACGCGCAGATTCCGCCGTGAAATATCAGAACTGTTTCGGCTGACGGGAGTGTTTGCAGCAGCGGATGCTCTGCCGTTTATGAGGTGGTTGGACGTGGAGGGGCATGAGAAGGCTATGAAGCGGACGGCCAAGGAGTTGGACGTGTTTGCTTCCAAGTGGTTGGAGGAGCATCGAGAAAGGAGATCATCTCGGTGCAGCCAGATGGTGAGCAAGGATGATCAGGATTTCATGGATGTCCTTATCTCCAGCATCGAGGACATGGAGATTTCAGATCCCGAACCAGATACCATCATCAAGGCAACCTCCCTGGTAAGCTGCGAGCAAGCAAGGGAATGATCGTAATTAACTATTGTTGTTGCAATTTGAAATTGTGCCATAATTAATATTTCAATTATTTTCTATTTATTATCTGAATTATTTTCTCATTAATCCCGACTTTAATAAAATCGGAAATATTTCACTCACTAATCACTTGTAGAATACATAGATTATTTCGGGATCTGTTCTATTATATGTACGTATCATGTACAAATGGGTAGCTACTTAACTAAGTAACAACATCTTACTTTTTATATTTAAAATTTATATTCTAATGTAAACAATTTAATTTTAACATTCTTCATATATTTATGATGCCAAATTTTATTTATATTGAAAACTTTTATATGTTACAAATTTATTCTCAAAATTTAACAGTTCCATGCTTACCCGCAAATAATTTTGAATATTTATACATATAAGTTTCAATTCAAAATAAATCATCACATCGTAAATATATATCGGTGCAATTAAAGTTCATAAAGTTCGAGTTTATAACAACCTTAACTCTAACTATATTTAAAACCTAAATTTGGCGTATTTATGTAAATTAAGTTTAGATTGAAAATCAATTTAACATTTAGGTTGAGAAATTTTTGCTTGCCTTGATCTCAGCAATATGTTTAAAATGTGATACATAGTCCAATTAAATTCAAGAGAAACATAATAATATAATATATTTAAAAAAATTTATCTTTTTCAAAAAGATGAAGGAAGAAAAAAACAAATGTAAATGTAAATAATATGAATGTAAGTGATATAATTTATCCATATTATAATTTCAACATGATAAATATTATACAAATATAAATCTAAAAAGTATAAACTATAAAAATATGAATATATATTATTAAATATAAAATACAAAAATTGGGTTTGAGTTTAAACTTAGTTAAAGCTTAACCATAACCCTGTTTACAAATCAAGTTTTTTAGATTTGGGCTCTGCAATACTAATTTTTTATGAAGATTAATGGGTTGGGTTTGAACTCAATTTAACTCATTTGTACCTCTATATGTACATATGGAAGAATAATGAAAATAGTTCATATTTAAGAAAGTATTTTCTAAGATATAAAAAGTAAGGATTATTATCAGTTAAGTAACAACCACGTTAAATATGATCGCTTACCATTACATAAAGATCTGTATCTCATATGTTAGACTGGAAATTGACTGATTTATCGGCAATCAAAAGATATATATTTATTTAGTATTTTTTATAGACATGTGGGCATTATCTAAAATGCTTTTTGTGAAATTCGACAATTGTAAAAATTTATTTAGTATTATTTTGAATTTTTGAAAATCGAAAAACTGGTGCACGTATCTTTGCTGAAGGGCATTTAACCATGCCTTTTTTTTAATATTTAAAAATAGCAAATAAATTTAAATAGTTATCAAATTTCATAGGGTGCAGTCTATGGATCTATATCTCTATCACGTGATTCCCTCATCTAATGGAAATTTTTAAAAACCGTAATATACATCATCAATCATTATGCTCACTATTTTGCAGCAAAGTTATTCATTGCTATTTTGTTGCTAAAAGTCTGCGCCAGAAGAGATTTAACAACAAATCTATTTTAGTGCTAAATATAAACTTTACCCATGAAAATTTAAGGTTTTACCAATGATATGAAAAATCATTGTTAAAAGTATAGATCATTAGGAAATAGCAACGAGATTATCGTTATCCTAATGCTCAAAGTTATTGGAGCGACAGTGAGAATTTCTCATTTAAATATACTAGCATCCGCGGCAATCTCCTGCCTGCTGAGGTTGAGCCAATAGTATTTTGGTGATGGAGAGTTGCACTACTTTCTATGGCTCGGAGGGGTTAGGTATAGAAATTGAGGCAGGTTAGGTAAAGGTTTTCCTAATCTTAATCTTATTTTATAAAAAATCAGTTTAATCATATTTTTATACCGATTGGTTAGGACAAAGTCAGTTTGACTTTTTTTTGTAAGTAGTTTCATAAACAAACTTTAGGTCGGTATTGGGCCGGTTTCGTGACAGTGAGTTGGGTAAAAAATGCAAGTCAAATAAAATGATTTTAAGAATTTATATACCTATTAAACATAAAGACATACTTATACTAATTTTCAATATTATATGCTTCAATATTTTACTAATTATTAAAAAAAAGCATCATTACTAAAACAAAATATGAGAAAATAAAGTATAAATTTATTAAAATAGATTAATATATAATTATACGTAAGAGTTATATGTATATGTGCAAATTTCTTGTATTGATTCTTATATCATTTTCTAAATAAAGTGATTCTTTTGCTGTTGATATTGTTAATTATTAAAAAAATGTGAAAATTTCGAAAGAAAATAATAATAAAATTCAAACATATGCTTATAATTTGTAATAAATTAATATATGTAGGACGGGTCAAGATATGGTTGACTAACCTTAACCATTTTTTTGAATTTGAATCAAAATTTCTAACTTATTTTTATAATAGGTCAAAAAATATTAATTTTATCCGGTCAACAATGAATCAGGTCAAGACCGAATCCAAGGTTGACAGGCCCAAATTCCTACCCCTTCGAGGCATTTTTTTTTTTTTTTTTTTTTTATGAAAAGCCATAGCCTAGTTTTGAAGTAATGAACAGTATAATTTATTTTGAATGACGCGATTTCGTTGACATGCGGATCTAATATAAAATTAAAAGACACCTGAACAATCAAATCTCCATTCTGATTAGGTATGCTTAATGGAAGCATTATATTTTCTTTGGGGATGAAAATTTCAGAAGTTATTTTCTCTCACCAGCTTTTCGGTTAGTCAGTACATGCCCTGCGAAGCTAATACATGTTAACAAGCACCGAGTCAGAGTTAGTCACAAATAATTAGTTAGAAGTGAGTCGTTATTCTCTAATATCATTATCTTGTTTTTTTTTAAGTATATTTGATATTATATATTTGAACGTTTGCTAATAATTGACTACGGTTCTTGTAGGCTATAATACTTGCAGGAACTGACACTAGCGCGCTCACCCTTGTATGGGCCCTCTCATTGCTCATGAACAATCCCCATGTGCTAGAAAAAGCCCAAGAAGAGGTGGACCACCATGTGGGAAAGAACAGGCTGGCCGACGAATCTGATATCAAGAACCTCGTCTACCTTCACGCCATCGTCAAGGAAACTTTGCGCCTATATCCAGCAGGTCCCCTCTCGGCTGCCCACGAGGCGATGGAGGATTGCTACGTTGGCGGTTTCCACGTTCCGGCCGGGACGGTGCTATTCACAAACATTTGGAAGATACAACGAGATCCACGCGTGTGGGTCGACCCGTCAGAGTTCAGGCCGGAGCGTTTCCTCACTACCCATACCCATGTCGAAGCAAACGGACAACATTTTGAGTTCATACCTTTTGGATCCGGCCGGCGTATGTGCCCAGGGATGTCGTTTGCAAACCGAGTTGTGCATCTGACTCTGGCACACCTCATCCAAGGGTTTGATATGGCGACGGCCACGAATGAGCCTGTGGACATGACCGAGGTTCCTGGGCTGACTATGCCCAAAGAAAGTCCTTTACAAGTTCTCTTCACCCCACGCCTATGTTCCGAGCTCTTTAAATATTAGAGCAGAATACGAGACACTTTTTTCCCCCCTCTTTTATCTCCACGACATACCTTCCCAGCTCTTTAGTTGCGTTTGGCTGTAATTGCTTCCACTGGGTAGGATCATCCAAAGCATGATATGATTTGGCTCACTTGCATTTCCGCTACGTAAGATAGCTACACTATTTATTGCCTTGGGATGTGGGCCCCCGTCCTGCGTCTAATCTGATTTGTAATACGGTTGGTTAGGTTGTGCATTTCGGGAAAAAAAAAAAAAAAGGTTGCACGATTTGAGTTGAACTTTACTGTATTTCTAAAGTAGGTTGACGCTGATGAACTAACGCGATTCGATTTTGTGAAATTCCATATCGGATAGGGTGAAAAAGGCAATCTAGGTTATAAGCGGAGGTCGCTAGTAGCAATGTTAAAGCGTCTTTTGGGTACTGCAGGGATTCAGGGCTCCAGGTGCTCAGAAGGACAAAATTGTGTGAGCTATAGCTCAAAGCGAATAATAACTGCAATATAGAAGCCGAGACATCACATAATGATATCAGAACCGACCCCTGATTCCCAAGGTCGGTATGTCCAGAGGGATAAAACCGTATAGGTTGCAACCCAAAGCAGACAATACCTGTGCTACAGAGGTTGGGGTGTTACAAATTTTATGTTTATATGTATATTATATATATATATATACACACACACTCTTTTTTTAATATCTTGATAACTGATAGAAAATACACTTCTTTATTATGTTTAATATCATTTATATTATCTCAAAATTTTTTTTATTTGTTTAATATCACTCTACATGTGCCCTTTTGAAAATCAACAAAATAAAATAATTTAATATTACATAACAATTTTAAAATCATATTTTTAACATTAAAATCATTTAAAATATCATTTATGTGTGAATAAGTGATTCTATAAAATATTATTACATTCTAATACTTCTGCAAATAAATCTAAGTGTTTTTCATAATTTATACATAAATATATATAATTTTTAACAACAGGATGTATAATCATACTTTTTATGCAAGTTTATAAATATACTTGATTCGGATGAAACTTAACCTCTTAGATAAACAAGTGATATTAAATACAATGAATGAATTCGAGTTTTCATTTCGGATCGAAATTTTAAAAATGGAAGATGATTACTTAGCTCTACTTCTATATGACTTAGTTAAATAGAAGCTGAACTCTATAAATTATCATATAAGATCCAATTCATAAAATGTAGGTTGGCATATTGAATCATAAGATATGAGAATTAAATAGACTTCATTGCTTTAAAATGACATTACTTAGCAATCACGTTGCTGTATAATTCATGAACTCAAACGTATTCGTAGTAGATAAAAAATTAATCTTTTGTTTTAATATAAATTATATTTTTCAAAATTAATTTAATGAAGTAACATCTTTTGAATGCAAAATCAATAAAAATGTGGCATAAACATAAAAAAGTATAAACTAATTTTTGCGTGAATGTTAATTGTTAAAATGACTCCTAAATTAAAATTTATTATTTAAATATTTTATACAGAAACACATAGTAACTCTAAATAATCATGACACGCATGCCATTTTAAAGTAAATTTTGCACGTAACATCTATAAAAAAATCCTCATAAGATTTTTTAATATAACAAATAAGAAAGTAAACTCCACAAAATATTTTAACATTTTAATACATATTATGAAAATATTATTAAATCTATGTTTTTATATAATAAATTTAAAATTTTGTATTCATTTTATTATGTTAAGGAAACAATACACATGTGAATCATAAACCTTATTCCTTATTTCTTTCAATAAACATGTGAATCATAAACCTTATTCCCTATTTCTTTCAATACACATGTGAATCATATACCTTATTCCTTATTTCTTTTTCTCATTTTTTGATTTGTTCCAATTTGTAACAAAAAATGAATCTATTTTTATATATTTAATTTAGGGTTAAATTCAAGTTTGAAACATATAATTAAATGTAACATTAAGTTAAAATTTTACAAATATAGTTAGGGTTGCAAAGACTCAAACAGGGATCAATCCAATAACCTTAACTAGGACAGGTTATTTGAGGTTTAAGAATAATCCTAATCCTAATCTCTACCCATCAAAAAACAATCCTAATCTCTAACCCTAACTCATGTTAAAAACTTCTACCCTAACCATTTATAAAAACTCCAATCTTAATCCTAATCCATTTAGTATGAACCAATTGGGTTGTGGGTGATTAGTTGATTATTATTTATTAATGGGTTGAATAATCGAAAATAAAATAATAAATTATTTAAAATACAATTCTAAATAATCGACAAAAAGTTCTAATACTAGATATATATCACTAAAATGTTGATTCTATATGTATAATTTATAAAATAAAATTAAAAAATATTAATGTTTATGAATCATAAATGGATTTTGTGAGTGATGAGTTAAACAGATTACAATATCAGGTTGGCGAGTTGGATAAGCACAACTCATGGTCAACTTAATTAAATGAGTTACACGAGTTATATATACAGGTTGATGTGGTAAAAATTATCTGTCCTAATCCACTAAAACCAGGTTGGATTGTGATTAATCCCAACTTGATTACAACCCTAACATCCATAGCCTCAATTGACCACATACCACTTGTTTTAGTTCTTTTCTCCTTTTAATTCATTGTTATCAATGCATGAAGTACTCAAATTACAAAGATGGCAATTTCCCTTATCTCAAATTTAAATGTGGCCATTTCATCTAACAAAAATTTTCAAAATTTTAAAATTAAAATTATTTATTCTCTGAAAACGTAGTGTTAGATGGTTAATTTTCTGGACACCCTCAAATGAAAAAGTAAGGGTAATTTTGTCTAAAAATTATAAATAGTTTTTAATAGAATATTAGATTTGCGAAATCCTTAAACCTAAAAAGTTATCAATTGAAATAATCATACAGGAGAAAATAAGTAATTTTGCAAAGTCAAAAGATTAATTTTGCAAAAAAACCTTAGGATTATTTCCACGAAGTAAGGGTGAGAATCGGTGCGGGCTATATAGGGTTAAGGTTTGCTCAACCCTAACTTTACTTTCTAAATATTTAGCTTGACCTTTATTTTTATATTGGGTCGGAACAAGGCCTATTTGACTTTCATTTTTTTTAATAGGTCCCAGGATAAACTTTGGGTTGGTATTAGACTAATTTCGGAAAACAAGTCAGGTAAAAATATGAGTCAAATAAAATAATTTTAAAAATTTATATACTTATAAATTTATACTAAATTTATATATTATACGGTTCAATATTTTACTAATTATCAGAAAACAAATCATTACTGAAATAAAACATGAGAAAACATATTATAAATTTATTAAAATAAGTTAGTATTCAATTATATGTAAGAATTATATGTGTGTGCAAATTTCTCTTATTGATTCTTATACTATTTTTTGGATAAATTGATTTTTCTACTGTTGATATGATTAATCATTAACATCATAAAAATATAAGAATTTTGAAAGAATAATAATAATAATAATATTTGAACATAAGCTTATAATTATAATAAATTAATATATGCAGGGAAATGGTCGACCTATTCTAACCCTATTTTTGAATGAATGTGAAAAATTTTGATTCATCTTTATGCTAGGTCAAAAAAATTGATTTTATGCGGTTAAAAGGTGAAGACCGGATGACGGGTCTAACGCCCTAATTTCCACTCCTAGCACCAAGGAATCAGTAAATACGTATGTGCGTCTCATTATCCGAAAAAGGGAGTGATTGGCAAGGCGATCATTAACCGAGAAAGGTATGGACGGTTACGGCTACATTTGGCCGCTTGCCAATTGCCGCCAAGACGTCGTGTGGATGATTAGTGAACAATCACCTAACGTCAATTTAATTAAATACCCAAGTAATTTTATTTTTTAAAAAAAAAAAAAAAATAAGTTGTCATTTCTCAACCTCTTGTCGGATTCGTGCTAAGAACATCTACTTACACAACGCATCTGATTTTGGCAAATACTAAATCCTATCAGGTCTGTCATCCGAGGAATGTGCATCAGCTGGACAAGTACACATATATGCACAGACTCAGGCATCACACTTCCTTCACTAGATCTCTCATCTCTTTAATCCAGTCATGGATTTGCTCCTGCCGCTCGTATCAATTTTATTTGTTCTTGCGGTCCTCGTGTCCTACAATAGACGCAAAACACACCTTAAAAAAGGCACCCAAGCACCACCTGAGGCTGGTGGCGCCTGGCCCTTGCTAGGCCACCTGCATCTGTTTAGTAGTCCAGCCCCGATGGCCCGCAGGATCGCATTGATGGCTGATAAGTATGGCCCAGCTTTCGTCTCACAGCTAGGATTGAATCGTTCTCTGTTTGTGCATAACTGGGAGCTGGCTAAAGAATGCTTCACCACAAATGACCTGGCTATGGCCTCAAGGCCAAAATCTATCGCTGGAGAGCACACAGCAGATGACTATGCTATGGTGGGATTTTCACCCTATGGCCCATACTGGCGCCAGATTCGGAAGATCCTAACTGTTGAAATCCTATCAGCCCATCGACTGATTCACTCAAGCACATCTTCCTTACAGAGATCAACCTGGGTGTTAAAGGATTGCACCGGGAATGCATGAAGCATGGATCAGAGAAGCACGTGGTGGAGATGAGAACATGGTTCGGAGACCTGAGCTTCAACGTGCTGACAATGATTTTGGGTGGGAAGCCCTACTTCGGAACTAGCGACATCAGCAATGAGAGGGAGGCGAGGCAGTTCCAACGAGTGATGTAGCGGACAATTTATGTCACTGGCTTGTTTTATCTATCCGATGCTCTGCCTTTCCTCTGCTGGATCGATTGGTGGAAAAAGAGAGAAATGAAGAAGGCGGTCGATGAACTCGACAAGCTGATGCCGAACTGGTTGGCTGATCATAGAAAAAAGAGGCAGGCCGGAGATATGATTGGTGGGGATCGTGACTTTGTGGATGTAATGCTGTCCATACTTGAACAAGAGCCTTTCGCTGACTACGACAATGATACTGTAATCAAGGCCACTTCTCTGCTAAGTGTTCTCCAGCCAAAAGGGTAATGTTGAGAGACGAGTGTGTAAATAGGGGAAAATCTCCTCACTCTCAATAATCTATGTTCTTGTTTTCTGCTATACTTCTGCAGGCCCTAATCTTGGCTGGCATAGACACATCTACTGTCACACTGTCGTGGGCACTCTCTCTGCTATTGAACAATCGCACCATATTAAAAAAGCCCAAGATGAGCTAGCCGTGCACGTTGGCAGGAACTGACTTGTGGAGGATTCGGACATCGAGAACTTGGTTTACCTCCAAGGAATCATCAAAGAAACGATGCGCCTCTATCCAGCTGCACCCCTTTTGCTTCCACATGAAGCTACAGAAGATTGTTGGGTGAGAGGCTACCGCGTCGCTGCCGGCACCCAAGTGTTCCTCAACGTGTGGAAGATACACAGGGACCCAATGTATGGTCTGAGCCAACTGAATTCCGGCCTGAGAGGTTCATCACAAGCCATGAAGACATTGGCATGAGGGGCAAAGACTTCTACTATCTTCCATTTGGGGCAGGCAGGCGAATTTGCCCTGGGATCAATTTCGCCTGGCTTGTCACACACCTGAACCTGGCTCGACTGCTCCAGGCATTTGATTTGGACACACCCAATGGGGAGCCAGTCGATATGATTGAGGCTTCGGGACTAACCATGCACAAAGCAACACCACTGGAAGTCGTACTCACTCCTTGCTTGCCTTCTTATCTTTATGATCAGTAGTTTACAATGTGGCCTGTTCGAAAGGATACGTCTAAGCTTAAACATAATGTGAATGCGAATGGAATGAGTTTCTAATTCCTTATGAACCTTTCTCATTTTCAAGATGGTATAATCTTGCTTTTCCATTTACAATATTAATGCACAACAATCACTCTCATTCACTTAGACTAAAAAGTGATCTTAGGTTTGTGAGATACCGTTCACTTTAGCTTGACAGTCCACAGTTTTAAAATGCATCGCATCACGTTTAAGCTTAGATTTATAAAATCTCATAAAGTATCTCCCCCTTTCAACGTAATATTCGATTCAGGATTGTTATAATCATTATTTCATCTAGAATAAACACTTTAAATGGTTAATTAGGATTTTTATAAGCAGTATATTTTTCTTTTTCTTTTCTTTTTCCCCGAGCAGTATATTTTTCTTAAAAATGAAATAACTTTAAGAGTTCAATATTCACTCTTAAAAAAACTTCATCTTCATATCTACAAAGAAGATTAATGAGGCTTAATTGTAATCAAAATATACGTGATGTTGTCGAAAGAAATTATCAAAAAAAAAAAGTTCGATTTATATGATTTTGTTTTCCCATCAAAATATATAATAATAGATCCGATGTTAATATAATCCTTAAGACGGGCCTGTGGAGAGGTTCCACGAATTGGAATTCCATGAACGGCTTCCATATAGGATTGGAGTCCTTATTAGAATATTCCATATAGTCGTATGATGTGGGCCTAAAATTAAATTACAACTTTCAAATGTTCAATAATGTTAGGCATAATGAAGCCTTGACCCTAGGGCATAGCGTACGCATGATGGAGATCGGAGAAGACTTTTGCAGAGGGTGGTATGATGTTGATGACTGTTGAGAACTTTTTATTCATAAAAAAATCTTTATCACACCACTGTTTTCATGTTAAATTATTAGGAAAAATAAACTAGATGTAGAAAAGCACCCGATTGTATAAAAGCAGAAGTTGTTCTTAGTTTCTTTCAAGTTAGTGATTGGGTTTTTTGAAGAAGACAGTTCTTCCTTTCCAATAATAAGTTATTAGAAAAAAAATTAATTTTAAATTTAACTGAACGTAAAAATAAAAACAAAAAATTAAGCATTGAGGTTTCTGTGCATAAAAGGTTTATATTTTGTTAGATGATTTAGGCCTATTTAACTTTAAAACTTATAAGATTACTTTTAAATTAGATCACCTATATAATATATAAGAGGGGTGATCCCATGCATGCATGGGACTCCCCATGTGTCCGGATACGGCCCCTCCTAAAAATATTTTTTTGATTTTTTTATAAATATCTCAAGCAAGGTGTATTTAACCTATAAACTAAATTTTACTATTTTTTAATGCTTTTAAGTATTTTTTTAATTTTTAAACACGGTAACATTTTTGGATGCTTGGCAATGAATTGTATTAATAGATGTGGAGGCCTAGCTCTTTTCTGGAAAGAATCATGGAATGTGGAAATCAAAAGCTTTTCTAAGAGAACCATATTGATGCATGGATCACATGCAAAAGTGGGGAGCAATTGTGGTGGTTGTCTGGGTTCTATGGCAACTCTGATGTTTATAAAATATGGAAATTGTGGAACACAATTGAGTGGTTGAATCAACAGTGTGGGCTTCCTTGGGTTATCTAGGGGTGCAACTTGGGTCGGGTACCCACGGGTCGAACCGATGGGTACCCGAAATAGGGTCGGTTCGATTCCGCCAGGGTTACCCACAGGGTCGATTCAGTTCCGAATAAAAAATACCCGAGGTGAATTTGGGTAGGGTCGGTTCCAATAACTGGGTACCCAGAACTGAACCGAATTTATATAATAATATTATAATAAATATACATTATAAGGTTTGCTATTTGCGGGCTCCTGCAGTCGTGGTCCTCTGCGCCCCGCCCTAAATTCCCAAATCGGTGATCACCTGTTCTCCAATGCCGACGCCCTCTGCCTTGTTGCCATCGACCATCGTTGCTGCTCTCTCTCCCTCTCCCTCGGAGCATCATTGTTGCTCTGGCCCTCTCCTCTCCCACCGTCCCGTATCGCCTTTCCTCTCTTTCTCTCTCCCTCCCTCGATGCCAGCTGCTCTCTCTCTCTCTTCGAGCTCGTTGATCCTCTCTCTCTCTCTCTCACACACACACACTCTGTTCTCACAAACGGCCAAACTCTAGCAAGCAATGGCGATTTGATGATTTGTCGGACAAGGAGATCTCCCAAACCCATTCGATGTTGTCTGTGCCTGTCGGTCCGTCACGCAGTATGATCTAATGCCCCCTTTTTCCATCAAACGATCTACCTCTATCTAATGCCCCCCTTTTGCCATCACACGTTGATCAACTTGATGAGGGAAAGAACACAAATGAGGAGGATCGAGAATGCGATAAGTAGGCAGGTGATATTCTCAAAGTGGAGAACGGCCTACTGAAGAATGTGTTTGAGTTGGTGGTCCTTTATGATGCTGAGATGGAGCTTTGATCTTCCCTCTCAAAGGCAAGCTCTACAAATACTCCAGCTCTAGGTATGTACGATGGTCATCCTTTTTTTTCATTTTGTGTTTTCGATTGGAGTGTGCATGGATTAAAAATCAAATTCTTTTATTTGTATGTCTAAAATAGCTTGAATTGATCCACCATTCGATTCATCAGTACATAGTTCGTGCTTGTGTTAGAAAAGATTATTTTTTTCACCTGGTTGGGGATATGGAATTGATTCCTCTGCAAAATGTCTGGATAGTTGTTGCAATTCCTAGAAGTGACATTGCTAACATACCGGCTTACCGTAGTTTTGCATTTTCCCAATTTTTATCTTTTTAATATGTATACATTTTGCAGTTTAAACATTTACTTATTCAGATTTTGAAGCGGAAAAATTGCTATAGTTTTGTAAATATAATTTTTGGAGACAAATATTTAAACAGAATGGGAATGGAATTAGTTGCCTATTTTTCAAAGATTTATAACAATTTGGAATGGGATAGGAATGGAAATGGAACCGATTTGGAACTGGAATCGGAACCGATCCGCCCTTGAAAAAATAGGATAGGATAGGCTCCAAACCGACCCGACATAAAATAGGGTAGGGAAGAGGTTTTCCAAAATAGGGTAAGGGTAGAGTCCACCCTTACCCAGACCTACCAGGATTGAGTTGCACCCCTAGGGTTATCCTTAGGGACTTCAATGAAATTCTAGAAATATCATAAACAAGGAGCAAAAGAGTGAGGCCCAAGGCTCAAATGGTGCCATTCCGAGAAATGGTGGACAAATACAGACTGTTTAACTTAGGCTTCATGGGTGCATCTATGACCTGGAGCAATAGAAGATAGGGGAGTGAGTTGGTGGAACCCAGACTTGACAGGGGGCTTGCCATGACCCAATGGTTGGATTTCTTTTTTGATACAAAATTGTTTCATCTCGTTGGTGCATCCTCAGATCATTGCCCTATTACACTCAAGCTTGACTCAACGATTGTGTCTGGAAGACCTCCCTAACAATTCAGATATGAGATCTTTTGGTCAAAAAGTGATGAAGCGAAGCAGATTATTGAAAGAACATAAAACAGACCAGCTGTTGAGGGTTAGGCCATTTGCACTGAGCTAATTCTGAAACTTCAAATGGTTGGGGAATATCCCGAATCAATAAAAGAAAACAATGCAACTTTAAGTAAGTTGAAAGAAATGCAAAATTCTCCAAATAGGGACACAAAAATGAAAAAGGTGGAGAGGAGGATCAACCAGCTACTTCTAGATGAAGAACTATTATGTAAGCAACAGTCAAAAGTACACTGGCTGTGGGAAATCATGAGATGTGAAAGTGTACCTGAATTCATGTGTATAGATTCCACTTGTAGAATGCGTAGAGTGCAAGGTCTTCTCTCTCAGCACTTCTCCCCGTGATACTTGCAATAGATGGAAATCACTTGTGTTTGTGTGTGTGTGAGAGAGAGATCCAAACTCTATAGAAATAGAGTCCTTCCATCATGACTCATAATAGAAGTACAATACATCCTAGATAGGATTGCATATGTATCTTGTATACGTTGGGCTACCTTTAGCTTAAACTCAAAAACTATTATTTTAATTAGGACACCTTTACGTGGGTTAATTCTAACATTCTCCCACTTGGCCAAATTTAAAATAATAAGTGAAAGAAAAATTATACACAAAATACAATCTTTGGATTTAACATTTGAAAAAAGTAACGGACGAGTGCACTCATTTGAAAAACATGCCCAGTCATTACATACGCAATTCTACTTTAATACCTAAGTTAAGAAAATTTGTCAATATAGATCATGACGATTATATGCAATATGTAATATACTTCCTTCCATGAACTACGATATTAATAAACTTAATTAATTAAGTTTTTAATGGAAAATTTATAATTATGTAATTTCAATAATGTTCCACATTAATATTAAATAGACAAAATCTTCTGTTTCCAATCACATATTAATTGTCAACAAAATACTATAATGAAACAAAAGAAAATAATCATCCAATATGAGATCTCAAAATGTATTGATTACATCACTAATAATCTCACATAACAAGACCTATATTTCTTATGTGTGCAGAGAAAATCTTAAGCGCTAGGGCCTTGGTCATGGGATAGGCAATCATGTCGCAGTACCAATAAAACTAATCAATATCAAATGATCATTAATCCTTTCTTGTACTGACATAAACTTAACATTAATATGCTTATTGGCACCAGTAATTATTCTATAATTGAAGAAGTTAATCGTTGATGAATTTTCACAATTAATTCTCAGAGACTTAGAGATAGAATCCATAATTTTAAGCTCTGAGGTAAATTTCCTCAGCCACAGCGCATGTGAGCATGCTTCATGGTAGCCAACAAATTCAACTTCCATGATAGAGTCAACTATATGATTTTGTCTCCTCTCTTTCATGAAATTGCTCCACCATCTAGTAAGAAAACATAGCCTGATGTGGATCTTCTGTTGTCTGTACAACCAACATAATCTAAATCTATATAATCAATCACTTGTAGTTGATTGATTTTTGCATATACGAGCTTATAATTTTTAGTTTCTTGGAGATATCACATCACTTTCGTTACTGTTTTCCAATGTTCAATTCCTGGATTGCTTTGATATCTTCCAAGTAATCTCATTGCATAATTAATATCAAGACATGTACAAACTTGGGCATGCATCATACTCCCAAGAGAGCAGAAGCATATGGGATAGATGACGAACTACGTATATGTCTAATTAAAATGTTCGTTTTAACGCAAGTGTACGTACCGATCAAGTAATAAAAAGTGAGTAGAGTATCGTTCCCACGAGGATTGTGTTAAACGGATTAGCACATTAAATCTCAATTGTCTAAGTGAATTGGTAAAGTAATGAGGGTTTGTTCTTAAAGGATTGAATTAAACTAAACTAAGAAAATAGTAAATGACCAAAGTGGAGTGGAAATGGGTATTTTTTTAGATTTTTAAACATATGATTATTTTAATAATTTTTAACCATTAAAAAGAATAAAATACCCATGTGCTAGAAATTTTTTAAAAATATTTACATATAGTCAAAATGGTAATAATACTTGATTTATACATTAAATACATCTACATTAATAAGTTCATAGAAAAAATTAACAAATAAGTTTATAACATGGACTACTTAGCCTAGACTAAATAATATGATCATGCCTCTTTTTAATTAGGTATAGAGGCTTGGTAAAAACCATCTCACGCGAGTCCTCACCTCATATCTGATGTTGCCACTATCTCCCAAAAGAACTGGACCTCGCTAACAACCACAAAATCTCCTAAAATTAGGGAATCACAACTAACAGCCTAGTTGGCATATAAAAATAGTCCACACCAAATAGGACTCAAGGCATCTATCACCACCACAACTTTACTTCTTCTCAAATTCTCTGGGATTCTTATCCATACAAGAATCCTACTTTTTTTCAAAACCACTAAAGTTCCTAATCCTATTGGAAAATCACAGTCACAAATCTCGTACACGTGTAAAGGCCCATTTTGAACTTCTACAGTTACTATATATAAAGGTTGATGGATTGAAATTTCTAAATTGGGGGTGGAATCGACATCTAAATTTCTTTCTAATAGTTGTTACATGACATACTACCAACCATCGACCATCAACATTTTTATGGGCAACCAAAATTTACATTTTTCTTTAAAGTTTTGATTTTCCAATATTAAAAAATTTGTAGCATAAACATCATTACTATATTACCCATTCTAGTATCACAAGCACCGTACATAATTCGGAACAAGATAGATGACTCCAAAGGCAAATTGGACAATTGCAGTTTATTGCTCTCTTACTACTTCTCTATTGGCATAAATATTTTTACAACATCCTCAATATACATATATATATATAGAGAGAGAGAGAAAGACTTATTCTGGTATAGTGGTTTCGGTACAGCACCACTACATCGGAACAGTGGTACATTTGTCCAAAAATGAACCTCACACATATTAGAATGCAATAAAATTTTATACAATCATTTATCCATATATAAATTTCATAGAAAATGATTTGTATGTTCAAAAAATTATTTTAAAGTTGTTATTTATATCAAATTATTTTATTATATTAAATTTGTACTATTTTCAGATAGGGTCCATGCACAAATACAATTGAGATGAAAATTAGTTTTATGGTGCAATGGCATCAAAATGTGCTCCACATGATTATAAAATTTAAATTCACTTCACCCATTATATTTAGAATGATGTATCGTATTACCATACAATTTTCATCCACTGCACCGGAACAACTCTCTCTCTCTCTCTCTCTCTTTATATATGTCTATGAGTTATGATACTATACAATATATCGTATATTAGTTTATTATACAATATTCAATTTTTTCAATTTGTTTTTACTTTTTTTGATTTTTTCTTCTCAAACATGTTTTCTTAATTATATTTAATTCATATATTAAGTTTTTCCATTTTATAATACTTTTACATATTTATTTTTTATATTTTAAAATCACATGTTTTAAGGGGTAAAAAAGACTTATATGCTTCTAATTTTTAAAAATAAAAATAAATATGTAAAAGTAGTATAAAATGACAAAACTGAGTATACGAATTAAATACAATTAAGAAAACATATTTATGAAGAAAAATTAAAATAAAATAAAAAATTGAATATTGTACAATAAGCTAATATACAATATATTGTATAGTATCATAACTATCTTTTTTTGTGTGTATATATATATATGACACATATTCAAGTGACGATGCAGTGGCGCTGAAATGAGCTCCATATAATGATAAAATTAAATTTTACTCCACCCATTGTATTCAAAATAATGTATTCTATTACCATATCAATTTTCATTGCAATAGAATATGTATATGGACCCCATCTAAAAATAGTACAAATTTAACGTAATAAAATAGTTTACTATAAATAGCAATTTTAAAGTGATTTTTCAACATGTAAGCTATTTGGTATAAAATTTCTATTTAGATAAATAATTATATAAAGTTTCATCGCATTTTAATAAGTGCGGGGCCCATTTTTGGGCAAAAGTATCACTGTTCCCATGCAGTTGCGCTACACCGGAAAAGCTATATATGTGAGGAATATTTAAGTGCAGCACCACTACACTATAATTATGATGAACCGACATTGAAAGGGGCCCCTCACGATGATAAAATTAAAATCTACTTTACTCATTATATTTACAATAATTTATTCTATTACCATATCAATTTTCATTCCAATCGAATATGTATATGAACCCTATATGAAAATGGTATAAATTCAATGTAATAAAATAGTTTAATATAAATAACAACTTTAAAGCAAATTTTTCTACATGTAAACCATTTGTTATAAAATTTATATATATAAATGATTGTATAAAGTTTCATTGTATTTTAATATGTATTGGACTCATTTTTAGGCAAATGTACCGTTGTTTCGGTGCAGTTGTACTGCATCAAAACATATATATATATATAAGGAATATTCAAGTGCAGCACCACTACACCATAATTATAATGCAATGGCGATGAAATGGACCTCTCATGATAATAAAATTAAATCTACGTCACCCATTATATTTAGAATAATTTATTTTATTACCATGTCAATTTTCATCCTAATCGGATATGTGTATGGGACCCATCTAAAAATTGTACAAATTCAACGTAATAAAATAGTTTGATATAAACAATAATTTTAAAATGGTTTTGTCAATTGTACACTATTTACTATAAAATTTATATATGGATAAATGATATATAAAGTTTCATTGGATTCTAATATGTGTAGGGCCTAAAAATGGGCAAATGTATCACTGTTCCGGTGTAGGAGTGCTGCATTGGAACAACTATATATGTATATGTGTGTGTGTGTGTCTATCTATCTATTTCTCTCTCTCTCTCTCTATATATATATATATATGAACCTTTCCTGAGCAATAAAGCTGCACAATAATTAACGATGCATTTAGCCCAAAATGGGCCCCACATATACGTAGATGTATTGATACTTTATACAATCATTTTTGCATATATAAATTTTATAGCAAATGATTTATATGTTGAAAAAACAGCTTTAAAGTTGTTATTTACATCAACTTATTGTATTACGTTAAATTTGTATCATTTTCAGAGGAAGTTCATACATGTATCCAATTAGAATGAAAATTGGTATGATAATAGAATACATAATTCTAAATATAATAGATAGAGTAGATTATAATTTTATGATCCCATTTTGAGATAATTGTACCAAAATTGTGGTATAATGAAGCTGCACTTAAATATTTCTATGCATACATAGGGTCACACTTCTTTGTGACTAGGTTGCATAGAAGTAGACTCATGTAACCCCTTCAAAATCTAAGATTTTGATCTTTGATAGAAAATCTAATTCATTTATTATATTTAACATCATTTATTTATCTAGGGGATCAAGTTTCATCCCAATCAAATATGTTTATGCGCCACATTTGTTAGAAAATGTATATATTCATGTATAAATTAAGAAAAATGCCAAAATATCAATTATATATGAGTAAATGATTCTATAAAGTATTATTACATTCTAATATATGTGTAAATAGATCTAAATATTTTTCATAAGCTACACATGAATATATATTTTTAAACAAATGTGGCCCATAAATATACTTAATTGGGATGAAAATTGGCCTCCTAAATAAATAAATGATGTTAAATACAATGAATGAATTGAATAATGAATTGAATTTTTCATTAAAGATCTAAGTCTTGGATTTCGAAAGGGTTACATAGGTCCGCTTCTATGCAACCCGGTTATATAGAAGCGGGACCGATACATACATATACATATATATACACTTACATCAGAAGCCATCATTTAGGTGAATATTTATAAAGAAAAGTGATTTGATGTAAATATTCCTTGCTTCTGTAAAATGTGGAAATGCTTTGTTTGGGCTCACCAAGCTGATTTTATGAAATCTAAATCTCCCAACATGTTTAATTTCTTATTTTTTAGTCATAGAAATAGGTTTTCGTTAAGAAAAATAATATACCATAAAAATAAAATCATTTTACAATATATAAAATTGTTAAACTTTTGCATCAAATTTGATTCATGTATACATATTTTTAAATTTTTTTAATTGAAATGCATAAAACATCATTTCATGCAAGATAAATAAATGATTTAAATTTTACAAATGAGTTGGATGTGCCCAAACAAAACATGTCCGCATTTGAGGAAGAAGGAAACGCTTAAGTTGATATATATATATATATATATATATATATATGAGAAATTTTCAAGTGTAGTGCTATCGTCCCTTAATTATGATGCAGTGGCATCAAAATGGGCCCCACATGATGATAAAATTATAATTCACTCCACTCATTATATTCAAAATAATGTATTATATTACCTTATCAATTTTGATCCCAATCAAATATGCGTATGGACCTTAATTAAAAATGGTATAAATCCAATATAAGAAAATAGTTTGATATAAATAACAACTTAAAAATGCTTTTTTCCATATGTAAATCATTTGTTATAAAATATATATATAGATAAATGATTGTATAAAATTTTATTACATTGTAATATATGTGAAACCCAAAATTGGGCACATGTACCGTTGTTCTAGTGCAATGGCACTGCACCGAAATAACTCTATCTCTCTCTATATATATACCCTTTACATATTTAAATATAATTGACGGAGGTATTTTGCATTTTAAATGTTTCAACTTTGTGTGTTTGCAATTTAAGCTTCGAAGTTTAGATATTTGTATTTTAAATCTTGAAAACTTTAGTTACTTTACATTTTAAACTTTGACTCATAACATTGTTAAAAATTATTGTTAATTGACTCGAAATAACGTAAATGTCCTTCAATATTTCTAAAAAAAAAGAAAACTCAAATACGTATTCGTAGTGAAGATTTTGTTTGAGCCTTCGAAGACAAAAAGAAGAGAGTCTCATAGTCAAGTTTAAACCGTAAAAATTTTTCTTTTTCAAAAAAAATATTTGAAGGTATTTATATCATTTCGCGTGAATTCACGGCAGCTTTTTTAATGCTATTACAGATATAAAATTTTTTAGATTTAAAATTCAATGCAAAATTTTGGAGTTTAAAAATGCAAAAAAGTCCAATTGACTGTAACTGGAGGATCTCGACTGACAAGTGAGATATATACACACACTAACGAACCAAAGTCCCTTCACTAGATCTCTTTCTATCATCCTATCCAGCCATGGATGCGCTCCTCCTCCCCCTCTCAATTTTCTTTGTTGTTGCATTCCTTGCGTTCTCCAACACACGCAAAACACGCCCAACAAATAGCACACAAGCACCACCCGAACCTGCTGGAGCTTGGCCTTTGCTGGGTCACCTACATCTAATGGATGGATCAGCTCCGATGGCCCACACAATCTCATTACTGGCTGATAAATATGGCCCAGTTTTCACGCTGCGGCTAGGATGGAATCGTGCACTCTTTGTGAATAGCTGGGAGCTGGCCAAAGAATGCCTCACCACAAACGACTTGGCTATGGCTACGAGGCCCAAATCTGTCGCTGGAGATCACTTCACATACGACTATGCTATGGTGGGGTTTTCCCCATACGGCCCGTACTGGCGGCAGATTCGGAAGATCCTGACGGTTGAAATCCTATCAGCCCATCGACTGGACTCACTCAAGCGCATCTTTCTTGAAGAGATCAACATGGGTGTGAAAGGATTGCACCGAGAATGCATAAAACAGGGAGAAGGGAAGGTGGCGATAGAGATAGGAAGATGGTTTGGGGACCTGAGCTTCAACATGATGACCATGATTTTGGGAGGGAAGCGCTACTTCGGCGATTGCGGGATCAGCGATGAAAGGGAGGCGAGGCAGTTCCGACGAGTGGTGGATCGGGCAATTTATTTCGTTGGCTTGCTTTATATATCCGATACTCTGCCTTTCCTTGGCTGGATGGATTGGAGGAAAAAGAGAGAAATGAAGAAGGTGCAAGATGAACTAGACATGCTAATGACGCGCTGGGTGGCTGATCATAGACAAATGAGGACGCAGGCTGGAGAGATGGATGGCAGGGATCGTGACTTTGTGGATGTGATGCTGTCCATCCTTGAAGAAGAGCCACTCACTGACTATGACAGCGATACTGTGATTAAGGCAACTTGTATGGTATGTCTTCTCTGTCTGTAATATACGGAAATTAAAGTTGTTACATTTGTCCGGCGTACGTAATTTATATTTTTCTAATTTTTTTTTTTGAAAACTTGATCGGAAGTGTATTTAATTTATATACCAACTGGATATATATATATATGTACGTGTATATACTTTTTAAATTTCAAAAAATAATAGTTTTGGCGTACTTAAGTAATTTTCACTCCAACAGCTTGATTGTTGAAATTTAAAAACAATGTATATACACATATTTAAAAATGATAAAATTTGCGAACCTGCCGTGTGGCAGTTGGTTTCGCAGGGTGGCTTGATGTCCCATCAATCGGGATTCGACTCCCGTGTTCAGCATTTAATGCCGTCGAGCAGTGGCTCTGGCAAAAAAAAAAAAAAAAAAAAGAGAATGATTAAATTTGATATATAAATTAAATATACTTTGAATAATATTTTAAGAAAAAGAAAAAACACCAACAAGATCATAACCCACCAACTAATCATAATATTAATTACTCATGGCCTTTAATAAACTCCCCACCTTCCCTTCGCAACAAAAAATAAATTTAAAAAAAATCCAAAAAAGATAAGGTTTCCAGACAAGTCTGTGAATGGCGAAGTGTCGTCATTCATGAATAGAATTCTTGTTTTCTCTTGCAAGTTGTTTTGTAGGCCTTAATCTATGCCGGTACAGACACGTCTACCCTCACAATGTCATGGGCACTGTCTCTTCTATTGAACAACCGCCACATATTGAAAAGGGCCCAAGATGAGCTAGATTCGCACGTTGGCAAAGAACGCCTTGTAGAGGATTCGGATGTCAAGAACTTGGTTTATCTCCAAGCAATCATCAAAGAAACAATGCGCCTCTATCCAGCTGCACCCCTTTTGCTTCCACATGAAGCTGCAGAAGATTGCTGGGTGGGAGGCTACCGCGTCGCTGCCGGCACCCAAGTGTTTACCAACGTGTGGAAGATACACAGGGACCCAAATGTATGGTCTGAGCCAACTGAATTCCGGCCTGAGAGGTTCATCACCAGCGATGCAGACATTGACGACAGGGGTAGAAACTTCCACTATCTTCCATTTGGGGCAGGCAGGCGAATTTGCCCTGGGATCAGTTTCGCCTGGCTGGTCACACACCTGAACCTGGCTCGACTGCTCCAGGCATTTGATTTGGACACACCAAATGGGGAGCCAGTCGATATGACTGAGGCCTCGGGATTAACCCTGCGAAAAGCAACACCATTGGAAGTCCTGCTCACCCCTCGCTTGCCTTCGCATCTTTATAGTCAGTAGTGTATAACATATATTAATTAGTATATGCTGTTGTTTTTGTGTGTGTGTGTTTGCCTTCAGATTTCATGGATTCGAATGTTTGCCTTTTGTAACTCATAAATAACGTACTCGCTTAATTTGCTGTCTGTTAATATTATTTGCTCTCAATTTTAAGTAAAATTTCAATTTAGTACGATGGATTTCAAACACTTCAGGAACATCCGCATCCAGGACTACATCACCAAATATATGGATTCATTTATTCAAGCATTAAAATGCTTCATAAAAAAAGTATTAAAGTGAATTATCGTTACTTCACTGAAAGGTTAATTTGGAATTTTTTAATTAGAGGTACCTATAGAAATTTCTTTACAATGAAATAATTTTAGTAGTTTAATATCCATTTTTAAATAATCTCGACTCTAAAATCTAGACGAATAGACGTCTATATATGCAATTGCTTCCTATAATAAGTGAGTTGAAGAGCCCCTGGCAAAATTAAGAAAGTTGGGATGACTCGGGATAACAAGGCCAAATGCCAATGCATTTTTAAATTAATCCGTGTTGATTGCTCACGTTGACGCTATTGCATTAATCATGATGGAGAAGACTTTTATGGGAGGCTATATGATACATATTACAATATTCATTACCAGTGATTGGCTACGCGGTCAATATCTCACTGGCCTGTAATTAAAATAGAACAACCTCAGGAGTGATATGACATATATTACCATATTCATTACCAGTGATTGGCTACGCGGTCAATATCTTACCGGTCCGTAATTAAAATAAAACAACCTCGGGAGTGGATATGGATTTGACCGTAGAGATTTTTTTGTGAGTTTCATTGTAAAAAAGATATATAGAAAAAAAAGTAATATTCAGGTGCAATGCACTTGCACCATAGTTACGGTGCAATTTATTTGACATAATCATAAAATTATAATCTATTTCGCCCATTATATTTAGAATAATGAATTTTATTATCATATCAATTTCCACTCAATTGAATATGTGTAAGAACCTCATCTGAAAATAATACAAATTTAACGTAATAAAATAGTTTGATGTAGATAACAATTTTAAAGTAGTTTTTTAACATATAAATCATTTGCAATAAATTTTATATGTTTTATTGCATTGTAATATATGTAGAGCTTATTTTTGGCTAAATATATTGTTATTATGATGCAGGTGCGCTATACTAGATAGGTTCTCATATATATATATATAAATACTCAGGTGCAACGGAACTACACCGTAACAGCGATGAAGTTGAGCCAAATGGTCCCAAGTGATCATAAAATTATAATCTACTCTACTCATTATATTTAAAATCATGTATTTTATTATCATACTAATTTTCATCTCAATCAAATATGTGTAAGGACGCCATCTGAAAATGGTACAAATTCAACGTAATAAAATAATTTGATATAAATAACAACTTTAAAGTGGTTTCTTCAATATCTAACTCATCTAAAGTATGATTTATATATAGATAAATGATTGTATAAAGTGTCATTGCATTTTAATTTGTGTACGACTCATTTTTTGAGCAACTACACCACAGCTCTAGGAATAAATCTTATATATAT
>JAXCLR010000105.1:21884330-21906044 GCA_035584095.1 Annona squamosa | reverse complement strand
GAGAGAGAGAGAGGGGTGATCCCATACATCTAGCCATGGGAACCCCCCCTCCAAAATACTTTATTTTTATAAACATATGGAGTTAAATGTATTTAACATGTAAACCAAGTTTTACTTTTTTTAATCCTTTTAAGCACTTTATTTTTAAACACAGTGGCATTTTTCATAATTTCTATGTCAAAAAATTACAAAAATGTCACCGTATTTAAAAATAAAAAATACTTAAAGGTATCTAAAATTAGTAAAACTTAGTTTGTAGATTAAATAGTCCTAGCTCTTCATCTTTATAAAAAAAAATTTCATGGTCAGATGCATGGCGGGTCCCTACAGCCATCCCTTGCATATATACTTGAGAAATACTCAAATGCAGCTCCATTGCACCAAAATTTCGGTGCAACTACCTCAAAATGAGCCCCAAATGATTATTAAATTATGATCCACTCTGCCCATTGTATTTAGAATTATATATTATATTATCATACCATTTGAAAATAATCTCATTTGAAAATGATATAAATTCAACATAATAAAATAATTTGATATAAATGACAACTTTAAAGTTATTTTTTCAATGTATGAAATATTTGCTATAAAATTTATATATAGATAAATGATTGTATAGTATCAATGCATCTAAGTACATGTAGAGCTCATTTTAGGCCCAATGCACTTTTAATTACAATACAAGCAAATGCACAAGAAAAGTTCTCTCTCTATCTATTTATATATGAGATATGTTCCAGTACCTGTAAATGTGTCATAACTTACAATGCATTTATATCAAAATGGCCCCAAATAATCATAAAATGTACATCTATTCCACCAATTCTAATAAGAATTATTTTTTATTAGCATATTAATTTTCATCCCAATTGGTTATGTGTGTGGGTCTCATCCAAAGATAGTATAAAATCAGCATAATAAAATTGTTTGATGCAAATAACAATTTTAAAGTTACTTTTTTGATATATAAACTATTTGCTATATAATTTACATGTGGATAAAGGATTGTATAAATTATCAATATATTTAGATACATATAGGGTCTATTTTGAGCCAAATGCATCATAAGTTATAGTGCATGTAAATGCACCGTAAGTTATCTATACATTTAAGTACATATAAGGCCCGTTTTAAGCCAAATACATTATATACATCGGTCTTGCTTCTATGAAACATTTTTTTTATGTAACCTTCTCCATTTTTTAAATCTTGATGGTTGATAGAAAATCCAATCCAGCAATTATATTTAGCATCATTTTTACTATCTTGAAAACTAATTTATTTTTAAATTTTACTATATATGGGTCCCATTTATGCATGTGTAAAATCAACATAATAAAATGGTTCAATGTTAAAATAATAATTTTAAGATGATTTTTTTAACATCTAGACCATCTAAATTATCATTATTATATGGATAAATGATTTTATAAAGTATTATTACGTTCTAATACATGTGTAAATATATTTAAGTATTTTTCATAATACACATGAATATATATATATATATATATTTGAGCAAATGTGACCCTTGTACATACTTGATTTGGATGAAACTTGATCTTTTTATAAATAAGTGATGATAAATACAATGAATATATTAGATTTTAAATAATCATTAATATAAAATTAAGAGAGTTACATGTAGCCGCTTCTATATAACGTGGTTGTATAGAGGTGGAATCCTATATATTTTTTCATCTATTTTGCCTATATTTTACTTGTTTTATTAATTTTCGGAAGTTTACAAAATTTTACTAGGTACTCTTAGAACTACTTTTAAATACTTATAAACTCTTGTGAAGCATTCCAAACACACATTTAATAGGTTTTAATGTTTAACTATTTAAAAGACTAGTAAGCCCATGAAAGAATTTGACCGTGTTCAATAAGTAATAATTTATTAAGGATATATATGTTAGATATTTTATAAAGCTTTTGAAAAAAAAAATTGGTAGAAATGTTCTTAAAATGGGAGAATATGATGTGGTATGACATAAGTAATAATGATGAGTAAAGAGAATATCGAGGTGTTTGTTTACACCAATAACTTTTTAATTTCCACAACTATTATATTTTCAATTATTTTTTATTTCTTCCTATACAACAACTATACTTTTCAGTCACTTCTACGCAACTACTTATATATTTAACTATCTATTTTAATTTTATTATTTTTATTTCTCATAATTACCTTTATCATGTCAGATCATTTTCTTTCTTTTCAAAAACTTTTATATAAAAAATTGATGAAAGGTTTTATCACTTCTTATAAGTTAAAATAGATCTAGTAGTTAAATGAAAAGTTGTGAAGAAATGATTTAAAAGTAGGATAATTTCATGAAAATATATGAAGAAATAGTTTAAAACACATTAGTTGTGGAAGAAACAATTTTTAAATAAAAATACATTTTTTTTGGTGAATACGAAACCCGGCCCTAAGTTTTAATAAACGTTGACATAGTATTTTTTTAAAACATTTTAATGAAGTCCATTAAACTCTTTGAAAGTCCATTTATATGTTTTATAATCTTTTATAAAGTTTATTAAACTTTTTGTAGGCTTTTAATGAGCTTTTTTCCAACTTTGTTACATCACTTTAAAATTTGTCAATCGGGCTTAATTGAGATCTAAAAGACCATTAATATGATTATAAAAACACCAAAAAATACATGTGTCTAAAATTATCTTAAGGGATTAATTGGGAGAAAATTTTTCACGAGAAGCTTCTCATCTGCAAGGCTGCTACGCTATGGCACTGTATTGGGTTTCCCTTTAGGGGAGCAGCAGAAAATTCACTTAATAACTATAGATAACAAGTCTTCTAAAGTCCATAATAGATCAAAATGCCATAACCACATTAGAAGTAATAAGTGCATACATCTATCAAGTCTCACACCCGAATTTGTATCTCAAATACATTATTACATTTCTATCATAATGATAAAAAAATTAAACAAAATTCTATTTTTTTATCTTTTGAGTTGATAAATTGCCACTCTTGAATCAAGATCATGGTGTATCACTGAAAATAAAATGGCATGAGCTTCTAAGTAATTATTTTTTTGAAATTCTTTTTAAAAATCCTTTGGTCTTGAGAATAACTACATTGTCCACATCTCATGTCAAGTTTCAATAAAAAAGAATTCATATATATATATATATGGAAATAATCTAGTGCATGCGATTGCACCATGTAATCTATGCACTGTGAGCCCCACTTGATCATAAATAGAAAATCCACCCCACCCATTGTATTTAGAATTGTTCACTTTATTAGTATACCAATTTTCATCCAAATCCAACATGTGTGTAGTCCCCATCTTAAAATGGTGCAAAATCAACGTAATAAAATAGTTTAATATAAATATCAAGTTTAAAGTGATTTTTTTAACATCTAAACCATCTAAAGTATGATTTATATATGAATAAATGAGTGTATAAAGTTTCATTACAATCTAATATGTGTAGGATCCATTTATATGACTTATGTATATGCTCATGTATGCATATTTCATATACATTCATGTTATTTAAACATAAACATTACCAATCAATGTACTCGCATGCAGCCGAGAGAAATATCTGTGAGATAATTTATTTTCTAATATAGTCCTAAAGTCACTGTCCAAGCACTACTGTCCTGTTTGTAGTTTAAGGATGCTAACTTGAAAACTACCTCGTTGTAGGGTAAGCCCAATATTTATGCAATCAAACACTATTCATAATAAATCATTATTTCACAATATTAATTGCTTAAGATATTATGCTCGAGTTTGAATAAACCAATTTTAAATTGAAATAAAAAATATATAATTCACAACACATCGATATAATTTATTCTTATCATTTAATTAAACACATTTCAAATCATGTCGGGTAATTTTATTTAACTTCAACTTTTATTTTCTATATTTTCATCACAATATGCTCATTAACATATCTCATTTTTCATAAATTATTTTGTCTATTGTGTTCTATATTTTTCTCATAATTTCATTCGGCTTATAATTTTTATAATTTTCTTTAACACTATAATTAATTTATACTAACAAAACGATCGAAAAATAAATTCTTCAATTCTAGGGTAGCTATAAAATACTATCTTAAATTCTCTCTATTTTCATAACTCAAAAATTAAAATTTTTTGTATTTTCACATTAACCCACTATATTCTTTATTATTTGAATATAAAATTATCATTCTCTGCTTGATTATTTTAGAATTTCTTATTTGAATTTTCCTAATATTTACTAATTCCTATAATTTTTCTAGAATTTTTATGAAATTTTGCATCATTTTATTTTATTTTATTTGCTAGCATTGCTGGGCTAGACAACGGGATTGGATGGTAGACCTAGTAAGTTGGGCTTGTTGGTTGGTTTGGTGGGTTAAAAAGTTGTTTATGGGTTGAGAAATGTTACTTAGTTTTGGCTCTTTTCGATTATGGGCTTTGGCCTACTTGGTTAGTCCCCAAGACAACAAGTTTTTTTTGAACGTTTCACGTTCTTTATTTTTCTATAGCTTGGATCTACTTATCTTACGTCAGATTGAGATGAAAAGTTTTGAGTATGACTCTAATGTTACTTTATTTAATTTGGACTCTAGATTTTTTATAATAACATTTCGATCATCAAATACAACAAATATGCTTATTCAATGGTTAAAACTAATTACTTCTGAGATCGACTATTTAAATTTGGATTTCAATATCATGAACTTGGCCCGATTAGCTTTGGCCCGATTAGCTTTAGTGCACGCGGGTGTATTTAACTTATTTTTTTTGTATTTTTTAAAAAAATTTATAAGACTGTTAATCTAAGTTTATTTAACATATGTATCAATTTTTACCTTTTTAGATTTTTTTTGAATTTTTTAAATCATTGGAATTTTTAGTAATTTTAAATTACTAAAATGTCACTGATTTTAAAATTTTTAAAAAAACTAAAAATGTTAAAAATTGATACACATGTTAAATACACTTAATTAAACATTTGTGTAAAAAATTCTCAAAAAAATAAAAAAAATGTATTTGCAGTCGGTTGCACCGAAGCTAAGTGTACCCCAGTACATGATATCATATTCCTTTAAATTCATTTACAACCCGAATAAACTCATGCCAAACTGTAAAATGTCCTAAATAATAATTCATATGGTTCAGATTTGCATTTTCACCCTTACATTCTTATATAATAATATTTTATCTTTTGCACTTAAAATACATATTCACCATATGTTAAATAGATTTAAATTAACATTTGTGTAAAAAAATTTTGAAAAATATAAAAAATGAGTATTTGCAGTCAGGTGTACTAACCCAAGCTAAGTGCACTTGCGTGAATGATATTATATTCGTTTAAATTCATTTGCATTTTCACCCTTATGTTTTTCTATAATAATATTTTATCTTTTGCGCTTAAAATACATATTCACCATTCTAATCTTGTTTTAAAATTACTAGATAGAAAATTTCTTAATTCAGATTGGGCTAGAAATTTGGCATCTCACTCAACATATATCTTTATAATTTATGGTTAAAATACCATTAAACTATTGCAAAATATCTAACATATTGCTTGCATTTTAAATCCTCTTACTTTAAAAATAAGTAGATTTCATATTGTAAAAATCGACTTACATGTGCAGAAAGTACAGTAGATCACTATCTCATCAGAAATTTTAATCTTCTTTCTCATTCATGAAATCGACTACGACTGCCAAAAATTAAGCAAAATAATCTTGTTGTTAAAATCTACTGTTGAAGCTTTATTTAATGCTTGATTTGGCTAATCTTTGAAAGAAAAAATAAGCAATGGATTTTTTTCTCAATTTCTTAACAGTCATGATCAATTCTATAAATGAGGAACAAGGTTAAAATTTTTGGCAATCCGACGGTCTACTACACTTCATATACATGCAGACTAATTTTTACAATATAGAACCCAATTATTTCTTATAATTTAACCATGTCCTTTTAAAATACAAATATATAAAATTATAGGATTTAAAATGCAAATAACACTTTAGACATTTTATAAATTTTTAATGGTATTTTTTTAACACAATGAGGGCCAGGGGTTTAGAATGCAAAAAACTAAACATAACAAGGTTTGAAACGCTAATCCATAAACTTTAAGATTTAAAAAACAAATATGCAAAGATAGAGGATTTAGAATGCAAATTTTATCATAAAAGGCATTTTAAATATTTTACAAGATTTTAACAGAATTTTCTAATGCCGTAAGGGCCAAGAGTTCAAAACACAAATGACCAAACTTCATAAAGTTTATAATACTAATATGCAAACCTCAAAGGCTCTCTCCCTCCCTCTCCCGCACCTCTCTCTCTCTCCCCCTGCTCGGTTCTGCTCGGTTCTTAATGCACTTTCAATTATTAAGTTTGTCTAATCCATGCATTAATCTTTAACTTATTTGTTGACACCCCACAAAAACGTAAACAAAAAAATAATAATATATAAAATAAAATTTCAAGATGGGCCTACTATTATACACATTTGTGGATTTGTGGATTCATTTTTTTTAACCCATATATTTTGCAAGCCCAACATGGTGTAGGGTGCACGGGCCTTCAATACTTCAAGCCCCTAAGGAGGTAACGGCTACCAATCCATATGGCAGATCACGGGCAATTCGTATTTAGGATGAAATGGAGAATACTTTTTCAAGACAATCGAAGCAGAATCAACATGATGAGCGACTCGGATTAAACAAATAATTAATATTTTAGAAAATTTTAATAGTCAAACCTTATTTGACCAAAGAAAGAGGGAAATTTGCAATATTTCCAAGTGCTAAACAAATCCGATAAATCTAACTTATTAAATAGAAATTTGAACCGTTAAAATGAATAAAGAACATTGATAAATGTGGGCTTTATCAAGAATCAAGGGAAATGTGTAATAATTAGGGTATAAATAAAAGGTCAAAAATACACAAAACCAATGGCTAAAAAAAATTTAACTCACTAGCCAAACAAAACCATGGGCCCTATGGGTGGTTTTCAAAAACCACTTACAAAATTACTAAAAGGCCCATTTTTATTATATTTTTGCAAAAAGAGAAAACAGAGAATTGTGCAAAAAAATCAAAAGAAATACCAAATTGCAACGATGGTATTTGGTATTTTTATTATATACAGCACATTTTTCTCTTCTCGCCCAGATCATCGTTTTCCCTTTTTTTTAAGAAGAAAAACAACGAAAAAAAAAGAAGAGATTCAGTTCGCCTATTACAGATTCAGCCCATCTTCAACATTCAAAAAGAAAAAAGGGAAGAAATTTTTTTTTAGTGCTCGGATTCCAGCACCTTTCTCTATAAATTTCATTGTTTTTTTTTTTTCAAAAAAAAAAAAAACAAAAGAACGGAAGACCAGAGATACCAACCCGTTCTCTGTTCATTATCCTCCTTCTCTTTTCCATTTTTTTCATTTGTTTTTTTTTATAAAAAAAAATAGACCAGCACCAGCACGTTTTCATTTTTCATTTTTTTAAAAAAAATCAACGAGAGCCAATAACCCATCGGCTCGTTATTTTTTTCTTTTTTCTCTTTTCCATTATTTTGTTTTTAAAAAAAAACGGAAAACTATAAGTATCTGCCCGTTCTCTGCTCGTTATCCTTCTTCTCATTTTCATTTTTCGTTTTTTTTAAAAAAAAACCCACAAGCAATCCCCAGTTCGTCATTTCCATCCCTTTCTTTCATTTTTCATTTTTTTAAAAAAAAAACACACCGCACATCCTTTCCCCTTCCTCTTTCATTTTTTGTTTTTTTTTTATAAAAAAAAGAACAAAAACCACTCTCCAGCGCCATTGTCCTTTCTCTTCCCTTTTTTTTTCGTATTTTCGTTTTTTATAAAAAAAAAAACCAGTGCGTCCAACATATTCATTCCTCTGGCATTATCATGCTAATTCATCATTTTTCTTGCTCCAACGTATTATTTGTCTTCTACATTCTCATTTCTCTTTTTTTAAAAAAAGAGAGATAAATAGAACTCTAAAAATATTCACCCATTCCTTGCATAATATCGCATTTATCATTCCTTTAAAATACTTACCCAACAGATAAATATTGTGTTATTCGCAAAAATAAAAAAAAAGGGATATAAAATCAAATCATTATAAAAAATTTTATTCTGCACAACGGGAACAACTACCCACATCTAACTTCTAAGTTGAGTTAGGGCTTCAAAAAAAAAGACTAGAGATTAAATTCCCGACTCCACCCTCCTGAGCTTTTACATATAAAATATATGTTAATTTTTCGCACTCCTAGGACCGATGTACTAGAAAAATAAAGTTATATATATATATTTTCTAGTTGTGAGTTCACCCAGAAAATCTCTGTATTTCGGTGCCTTATTGTATACGGACTAACCACCGTTATATGGTTAGTGGCGACTCTAAAAAATTAATATATTAAATTTTATCAAAATTTGTACGCATATTACTAACTGCTAATTGCGTCTAATTGAGATACATGTTTGCGTTTGACTAACTCGCATCATTTAAAAATCTCTAAAACTCGCATCATCTAAAAGCCTTAACGCTTGCATCTCCCTTCTTTTAACCCCCATGTCTACACCTTTTATGTTTTTTCCATTTCTGATCTTGAACCCCTCTTTTACACCGTTTATATTTTTATTTTTGCATGTTTAATTTTTGCACCTAACTCGCATCACGTCTAACCCGCTAACCCGCTAACTTGCATCTCATACTTATTTTTTTCTCTAGTGCATGCATATTTTATTTTCACATTTTAGTTCATAGTCATATATATTTTATGAGCCTATTTTACACTTTTTAGGCCCATTCACTGGCTCATCGTAGCGCGCTAAAAACCACGTGCTACAGTTTGGCGACTCCACTGGGGAAGATTAGGCGTGTTAATTTCTATTTTTTTTAATAAAAGCTCAAGGCGGGTATTTTCTCTTTAAAAAAAATTTCTTTTTCTTTAAAAAATAATAAGAAAATTTTTTAAAGAAAATGATCCTAACTCTCTTTTGTCTATTTATTTATATAATTTTTTTTAAAAAAAAAGAAAGATAAAAGGAACGAAAAATTTTTAATAGCCCCTTACAAAAGATCCATAGAAGTTAAGTACCATTCTCCGTTAAAAATCTACATATATAGCAAGAATAACGCATAGAAAGAAAATATTACCATCCCGTAGTCCAATAGTCACCAGGTCTAAAACAAATCAAGCAAAAATGGCTGAAGTAACACAAAATAGGGGAGGATCATCCTCAAATCATCCGGTTATAGACATCACTGACATGACACAGCGATTAGATAAATTAGAAAGAATGATGCTCAAAGTCTTAGAAAAATTAGAAAACTTACATCCATCTAGGAATTCAGAAGACAACAGAGAAGGTGTATCTATTAATACAAATAAAGAAAAAGAAATAGATCATTATGAAGAAGAAGAAATAATTTTAAAATATACTACTGACAAAATAGAAACTCTCCTAACCCAATTAAAACAATTAGAAGACAAAGTAAGGCTACACGGTGAAGAAGGATTGTCGTCTTCAAAAATTGAAGATTCATGTCCTTTTTCTAATATTACCCTGCCCGATAAATTTGAAATACCAGCTTTACCCCACTATGAAGGAGATTCATGTCCTAAGGCTCACCTAAAAGCCTATTGTGGAATCTTATACCCATTAGTATAAGAGGAGGAAATTTTAATACGTTTATTTCAACACAGTTTGAAGAAAGACACTTTAGAATGGTATACGTCATTAGACTACAGGAAAATTAGAATATGGGAGGAACTATCATCAGCATTGTTAGAAAGATTTTCTTATAGATTAAACTCAGCACCTAAAAGGGTCGATTTGGAAAATCTAAAACAAAAATCAAATGAAACTTTCTCTAATTTTGCTGCCAGGTGGAGAGCTCTTGCTGCGAAGATGAAAGTGCCCCTCCCCATAAGTGAGCAAATATCCATAATGGTAAACGCAACTCACCCTGGTATATCAGGTTACCTTATCTCCTACCCCTATACAAATTTTGCTCAGTTAATTCAAGCGGAAGAACAAGTAGAATTGGGAATAAGGCAAGGAGTAATAACACTATGGCTTCATCAAAACGGTGCTGTTAGGAAAAAGCCGGAAGTCAAAAATGCAAACAATATGGGAACTAAAGCACAAGAGGTAAATGTAATCGGGACACCTAAGAGAGAAAAGCCAAGATAGGTAAGAAAGCCCTTTCGAAAATTTACTAGAATAGCAATGTCATATACTGATATCCTTAACATACTGATCAAAAAAATATTTTAAGCCCATTACAGCCAAGACCACCACCCAACCCACTACCAAATAATTATAGAGAGGAGGAATACTGTGCATACCACCAAGGAAGGGGGCACTCAATTGATCGATGTTTTACCCTAAAACATGCAATCCAAGATTTAATTGACGAAGGCAAAATTAAAGTAGACCCTAGTATGCCAAATGAAAATGTCCTACAAAATCCTCTACCAACACACAGAAATGACACTCCAAGAATGGTAAATTTAATAACTCATGAACACTATGACATGGGTCAAACTTTCGAGCTTAATATGAGAAGGGTAGTAGAGCCCGAAATAGTCCTAAAAGCTGCTCCACAAGAAAACCCTCGTAATTATGTCTCAACTACTACAGAAACTTTGATTCTACCAGGATTCAAAAATTTGAGGATAACAAATCAGGAAGAGAAAATTTCTTATGACTCGCATCGAGAACCGTGGAGATATCTGGAACCTCCAGAATGCTCAGAAATAGGAAATATTCAACCAAATGGGAGGATAAATAGGCGAAAAATAAATAAAAATCCTTCTATTTTTGAAAAAGAGAAAAGTACAACTTATGATATAGCCACACAACTCAAATCACAGCCTGCGCAGATTTCTATATGGGAGCTACTATGCACTTCTACTTTGCATTGCGAGGCCTTTACGAAAATATTAAATAAAGCTTATATTTCAAAGGAGGTTGAGCCTGAAACAGTAGCTCACATGATAGGACAAATTATCTCAAAAAATGCTCTCACATTCACAGATGAAGAACTCCCACCTGAAGGGCGGTGTCATACACAAGCTTTAAATATAACAATCCAATACGAAGATCTTAAAGTACCATTTGTAACCATAGATAATGGGTCTAGTTTAAACGTATGTCCACTAAGGACGATTAAAAGGTTAGGCATCCCCATGGACAGTCTTCGCCCAAACGATATTCGGGTTCGAGTATTTGATAATACCATTAGAAAGACATTGGGAGAATTAAATATTAATTTAACCATTGGACCAGAAAACATGACTATAACCTTTCAAATCTTAGAAATACCTGCTTCATTTAATATGTTACTAGGGAGGCCATGGATACACCAGATAGGTGCCATCCCGTCCTCACTACACCAAAAAATTAAATTTGCAACCAATGGAAAAATAGTTGTAATTAAGGCTGACCCCGAAATAATCATTCCTATGGAAGAAAACACAAGTTATGAAGTCCCCCTAATGGAAGCATATGAATCACCCAACTCATTACCATTTGCTGAGTCCCTTACAGAAAATATAAATTTTATTCCCTCAGGACCGATAATGTCAGATAAATATATAATTACACCCGCAGAAAGGCAAATCAGTCAATACAAAATCAAACATGGTGCAAAAGCCAATTTAATCAATGTCCAAGAAAAAAAAGATAAATATGGCTTGGGTTATGACCCCGAAGAGCCACAATTAAAGAAAAGGAAAAGCCAAAATATTTTCTCAAGCGCCGGATTTTTCTACATGATTTAAAAGAAGAGAAACAATTAAATACAATATTAATGATTCAAAATACAATCAATCAAGAAAAAAATATTTTCAAAACAAGCAAGGGAAATAATGAAAAGAGATGGTACATAATGCCCACCTGTTCAACATCCCACTCACAAAAAAATCTCATCCCGTCCCCAAGTTACAAAAGAAGTCCCACTGAGAAAGAGCTTTAGGCTAGCATCTACTGTGCCCAAACGACTATAGAATCCTCAGAAGAAAACAACAATAAGGAAGGAGGAGATGAAGAGTTACAAAAAAAATGGAGAAAATAGAAGACAAAGACATGGCGGTCACTGAAGATTTTAAAGTCATCAATTTAGGAACTGAAAACGACCCCAAAACCCTAAGGTTAGGAAAGCAATTATCCGAAGAAAAAAAGGTATGATGATCGCCCTCCTCAAATAAAGGTTAATAAATTTTGCATTTTCTTATAATGATATGCCAGAATTGGATGAAAACCTTATCACTCATCAACTCTCAATAAAAAATGAAATTAAACTAATAAAACAGAAGCTCAGAAGAATAAAATCGGAATGAGTTCCTAAGATTAGGGATGAAATTGTTAAGCAATATAATGCTGAATTTTTAAAAGTAAGTCATTATCCTAAATGGTTGGCCAATATAGTGCCCGTACCAAAAAAAGATAATAAAGTCAAAATGTGCGTAGACTATAGGGATCTTAACAAGGCAAGTCCAAAAGATGATTTTCCTTTACCCCATATTGATGCCTTAGTAGACAGCACAACTAGATATAGTTGGTTTTCTTTCATGGATGGATTTTCAGGTTATAATCAAATTAAAGTTGCACCAGAAGATTAAGAAAAAACGTCTTTTATCACTCCATGAGGGACATTTTATTATAAGGTTATGCTGTTTGGATTAAAAAATGCTAGAGCTACCTATCAGAGGGCAATGACGGCTATTTTCCATGATATGATGGGAAAAGAGGTGGAAGTTTACATAGACGATATTATTGTACGTTCTCATTCTTTTGACAACCATTTACAAAATTTAGAAAAATTATTTGATAGAATGAAAAAGTTTCAACTCAAACTTAACCCAAGTAAATGTGTTTTTGGAGCAAGAAAATGACGATTATTAGGGTTCATTGTAAGCAAAGATCAAATACAGGTAGATGGTGAAAAAGTAAGAGTCATCCTAGAAACGCCCCCACCTAAAACCGAAAAAGAAATTAGATGATTTTTTGGGAGATTACAATACATTAGTAGATTCATCTCAAAATTAACCTTGACATGCGAACCAATATTTAAACTTTTGATAAAGGATTCTCCCAAAAAATGGACAGCAGACTGTCAAATGGCTTTTGAAAAAATCAAAACCTACCTTTCAAACCCACCTATATTAACGCGGTCTGCTACAAATAATCCGCTAATTTTATATTTATCAACTACACCCATAGTGTGGGAGGAGTATTAGAACAATGTGATACTAAGAAGAAAAAAGAATTACGCATTTATTATTTTAGTAGAAAATTCACACCCACTAAAATTAAATATCCTGAAATCGAAAAAGTATGTTTAGCGTTGGTTATAGCTATTTTGAAAGTAAGACAATACATTATGTCAAGAATGGTTTTGCTAATTTCTAAACAAGATCCTCTTAGATATCTGTGCCAAAAAACTGCTCTCACTAAAAGACTGGCTAAATGGCAATTGCTTCTTATCGAATTTGATATTGTTTATGTAACCCAAAAAGCTATCAAAGGGCAAGTATTAGCCGATTATTTAACCGCACAAGCCTTACCAGATTTTCAACCTTTACAAGACCAATTTCCAAATGAAAATATCTTAACCATAGATGAGGAGACGGAGGCTACTCACTGAAAAATGCATTTTGATGGTGTACAAAACGTGAACGGTGGAGGAATAGGAGTAATTTTATATGACCCTAAAGGGCTACCTACTATGATAGCAAAAAAACTTTTATTTCCATGCACCAACAGTGTTACAGAATATGAAGCATGTTTAACTGGTATCAAAGAAGCTTATGATTTGGGGGCAAATAAATTACAAATATTTGGAGAATCACAATTAGTAATTAATCAATCCACGGGAGAATAGGAAACTAGAGATGAAAAATTGAAACCATACCAGATTGCTTTAGCCAAGTTTGTAAGCCAATTCGAAGAAGTTACTTTTTCATATAGTCCAAGAAACCAAAATCAGTTAGAAGATGCCTTAGCCAGTTTAGCCGCAATTATAGATATCCCATATGGGTTAGCCTCACAAGAAGTTCAAATATATACAACAAATGACCCCGCCTACTGTCTATCTATAGGAGAAGAAAGTATTGCAAAAGATAAACCAAAACCTTCGTATTACGTTATAAAAAAATATGTTAAGGACCAAACCTTTGAAGAATATGCAAATTCTGTAGATAAGCGCATCATTAGAAGACTAGCCTATCACTTTGTAATAACTGATGATGTACTATATCGTAAATCTTATAACCAATTATTATTAAGATGTGTGGATGAAGAAGAGGCTAAGGAAGTAATGATTAAAATACATGAAGGAAAATGTGGTTCCCATATGAATGGAATAATGCTCGCAAAGAAAATTATACGTCAAGGTTATTATTGGCTAACTTTAAAACAAGACCGTGCGCATTTTGTTAGCAAATGCACCAAGTGTCAGGAGCATGGGAACCCCATCCATATTCCGGCTAACGAATTACACAATATGACCACTCCTTGGCCATTTTCAACATGGAAAATAGATATTATAGGGAAAATATCACCAAAATCATCCAACAACTACGAGTATATTCTAGTAACGGTCGAATATTTTACTAAATGGATAGAAGCTACTTCTTTTCCAACAATTAATACGAATCACGTCATTAAATTTATAAAACATAGTATTTTGACAAGGTTTGGTGTGCCCAATATTCTGCTTAGCGATAACGGAACAGTATTTACAAGCCAGAAAATGCAAGAATTTTTACAACGGTGTAAAATTTAACATCATAAATCAAGCCCTTATCGACCATAAGCTAATGGGGCAATAGAAGCTGCTAATAAAACCTTAATTAAGATATTAGGAAAAATGGTAGAAAGTTACAAAAATTGGGCAAATAAATTACCATATGCCCTATGGGCCTACAGGACATCAATTAGAACTGCGATGAGATTTTTCCCATATACACTAACCTACGGGATAAAGGCAGTGTTGCTAATAGAAGTAGAAATACCAACCTTGAGAATTTTGAAAGAAAATGACATAAGTTTAGAAGAGTGGATTGACGCTCAACTCATGCAACTAAATCTTTTAGATGAAAAGAGAGTAAGAGCACTATTGCATACATATGCTTATCAACGATGAATGGCAAAAACATACAACAAAAATATAAGGCATCGCGAATTTGAAGAAGGAGATTTAGTGTTAAAAAAGATCTTTGTGCCCCAATCGTCAGACAAAAGAGGTAAATTTAGGCCTAAATGGGAAGACCCATGAGTAGTAAAAGAGGTATTAGATAATGGAGCTTTGATAATATCTCAGTCTGAGGAATCCACTATAGCAGAATTAGTAAGTACAGATCACGTAAAAAAATATTTTCAATAATTGGTCTCCTCTTAAAATCCAAAACAAAAAAAGACCCCCATGTGTTCTATACTTAACCAGGTAAAAACACCTTTTTCATTTTTCTAAAAAAAAAAGAAGAGAGAGAAGGAAAACTCCAACGCTACCTCCTAGTCGTTGCATACTCACCCACCTACATGGTTTTCATTTTCCATTTTAGAAATTATTTCAGCCCATATCCAGTTTCTTTCATAGTTTGTGCTACAATCTTACTCCATATAACCAAAAAAAATTCATTCCCTATTTTTCATTATGTAGTCGTGGACCCATCCATCATTTCAGTTCATGTCATGACGCATGACGATATTCTTTAACTATCCATGCTCTTCACCTTATATGCATCTCGCTGAAATTTGTTTATACCGCGACATTTACTTAATCGTTAATAGCTCCATTATGCGTTAAAAAATATTTTGTCCGTTCAAACTACATCATTTGTAGTAGTAGTTTAGTATTTCTAAATTTTTTTTTGATTTTTTTCCAAATACATTAGCCGTTACATGCTTCTCCATTACATCCTTGCATCCAGAGGAAAAGAACTAATAGTGAAACCGAGCCATATGCTTTCAGCTGTTCAAAAAAATATGTCCATCCTATACATCATTTTTCATTCATGGGCAATCCTAACTACCATTTCCCATTATTTAAAATCTGCATACTAGCAAGATTGTCAAAGCCTGTCATACGGGATAAGAGGATACAACCTAAAAGTTCAAGAATTGATAAATATCCATAATTAAAGCAAAAAGATCATATACCCAAAAAACACATTCATTATCATGGAACTGTTTACACAACCTGTTTTACATGTATAAAGGCAAACCCATAACATGAATTTTGCACTCTAAAAGCTTCCCCAAATAAACAAAAAATATACAAATTCAAGTATAAGGAGCTTTTACAAGTTCAATGTTCATGTCATATAAAACCAAAAAAAAAAAGAAGAGAGCAACAAGATATGAAAATCCCTAGTTCAGCCTGAAGGTGGTGCTTGTGTAGTAGCCGTTGGCCTTGGCTCTAAAGATATCTCGTACTGGGAAAGCACTTCACGAATGGAAGACAAGGCGTCTGATAACTGTTCGATGGATGAAGCGAATAAAGCAATCTGCGTCCTCAAATCCTGGATCTGCGTCTCTAGATGATGAGGGCTATCACAGGTATGCCAATTTCCATAGCCTCTCCTTCAACGGGTTCAGGAACTTCGTTAGCTCCTGGAATAATATGACCTATCTCTCTAGCCAACCAATTTCTGTAATCTAAAGAGGACTCAGGTAATCTAATAAAGGTTAGTCCAAGTTCGAAAGGAGACATACTAAGATGCCAACCAAAAAGTATTTCGTCTACAATTGCAGCCCCACTATAGGCAGTAAATCTGTTAAAGGTTCTCCTCGTATTTGGGATATACTGGAAAACACCAAACTGACGAAGAAACCTTTGAGGGTTGTAAGAATAATAGCCTGAAACTCCTAGCAAAGTAAGATACCCATAATCCCTACAGCTTACAAGAGGATTAACAAATAGCCAAGAGGCCTTCCAAACAATCCTCTCCTCAGTCAAGTTAGATAAATATGATAGTAGATCTGAAGGTAAGTGGGTCAATTCGAGGCTTAGTAAAGTACTAGTAAGGCAAGAAAGATGAACCGTATGTTCAGGAAAGGAGGGAATGCATCCTAAATGTTCCATTAACCAGATCTGTTAAAAAAAAAAGAGAAGAAAGGAAGAATTCAGCAATACACTCATGGAAACAATGACATGACATGCAAAGTTATCAAATTCTTAGAGAAAATCCAAAATTATGGAAATATTCCAACATCCCTTCAATGCATAAATCCACAAAATTATGACTAATCAACAATATTTAAGATTACAGTAGCTGTTGAGAACAACAGTACTAAAAATTTCAGAATGGGCAGCTCAACATACAAGGTTCAGATTCAAGCAACATCAAAAATCATATTAGAAACAGCAACTATAAGGTAGTTTCCAAAGTTTTAGATATAACAACCTTAAGAAAAATTTCAGATAATGGAAACCCCAAAATAACAGGCATCTCAAAATTTCAGATCCAAAGTGGTAAGCAACATCTTAGAAGAAACCATTTAAGGAAACATTCATGGTTCCAGAGTTAACTACATTTAAGTAGCATGATTTCCAACTTAACAACTTTAGAATAAATGTTCAGATGTAGTAGATAAGCATTTCATATAAAACAACTCTAAAGAAACCATTGAAAGATTCAAGTCTGCAGTATCCTTGCAGAAACAACAACTGTAAGGCAGTTACCAAAGTTTCAAATATAACAACTTTAAGAAAAATTTTCAGATAAAGGAATCTTCAAAATAACATACAATATCTCGAAAAATCTCAAACCCACATCAAAATTTCAGGTTCATAATAGCAGGCAACATGTCAGAAATAGTTATTTCAAGGCAACAATCATGGTTTCAAACTTAACCACACTTGAAAATTAGGATTTCAAATTTAAACATTCAAACAAAATCTGTAAGGTTTCCAACTTAACAACTTTAGAATAAATTTCCAAATGCATATCAATAGCAGATAAGCATTACAGATAAAACAACTCTAAAGAAACCATTCAAAGATTCAGGTTTGCAATATCCTTGCAGAAACAGCAACTGTAAGGCAGTTTCCGAAGCCTTATGAAAAATTTTCAGATAAAGAAACATACAAAATCTCAGGAACCTCAAAGCTACATCAAAATTTCATATTCATAATGGCAGGTAACATGTCAGAGACAATTATTTCAAGGTAACAATCATGGTTTCAGATTTAATCGCACTTGAGAATCATGATTTCATATTTAAACATTAAAAAAAAAACCTGTATGGTTTCCAGCTTAACAAGTTTAGAACAAATTTTCAGATGTATATTAATGTCAGATAAGCATTCCAGAATAAACAACTTTGAGGAAATCATCCAAAGATTTCAAGTTTGCAGTAAAGTTTGTAAAATTCTAGAATTTTCAGATCCAAATATGTACTAAATTTCAAGCCTATCAATCTCAAAATGATATATGAGTTCCCAGAAATAAGCAGCCCCTAAAAAAAGAGAGAGAAGAGATAGTTTGAAACTTCAAATAGAAGTTCAGAAATTTTAAAACAACATTCAGTAACATCCATATAACCTGATTAAATTCATCCAAAAAATAAGAATTTCAAATAAACTACTAAGATTTTAGGGGAAGAATAAAGCACAAAGGGGGGAAGAAGTCAGCCAACAAATCAAGAGATCATCCTGTTGAATTCAATAACCTTCAAAGTAATATGCAATATAAAGAGGTATTAAGAATTTCAGATTCAACATATTTTCAAAATTGACTGTCTCAAAAAAAAAAGAAAAAAAACTGAGAAATATTTCAGAAACAAGATTTCCGGATTAGCAATCGCAGAGTTAGTAATTTTAAGAAAAAGAAAGAGGGCATTTGAGATTCAAGGTTTCAGATATAAATGCTATACAAGAGCATGACTTCAGATGGGATAACTTCACAAATGTCATAAAAATTTCAATTTCATAAGGTCAGGCATAAATGGCACATTAGAATGACTTGAAAATCCCAAAATATAATATCTCGAATTTCGCCATTTCAAAGGGGCATGCCGAGTTTCAGGTATAAGTTCAGATTTAGCATTCTAGCAAGAAAAATCTCACGTTTCATGATCTCAAATGATAAACCAAGTTTCAGAATCGAATAACCTCAAGTTAGCATACAGAGTTTCAGATTTGACAACTTTAATACAAAATTTCAGATTTAATAACTTTAAACTATTATATGTTTTCAAAGAAATGACAACAAACAGAAAGATCTTGGCAATTTAAGAAAAAAATAATAAACTAAAGACTCCCACTTCTCAAGAATCAATAGCATTCCAGGTATGATATGATACATCTACTTCCCACACTTAAAGTTTAAATAAAAAAAAATTTACAGCACATACCATCTCCATGCAAACAGAATCTGGAATAAAACTTATGCCTTAAATAAACCAGTCAAAGGATACCAAAAGCAACATGATAAGGAAAGATATTTTTCACAAAAAAATAATAATACTTACTTGTAAAACAACCAGACATCCTTGTAAAGGGCCAGACCCTTCCTAAAATTGAGTCAAACCTTCATGAATTCCAACCAAAACAGTAGGAACAAGAGGCTTCCTTAGTATGGCTAAATGAACAAAAGAAAGAAGTGACAGTTTTAAAAATTCATCTGAAGGGAGGAGAATTTCAACAAGGATCCCTAAAATTAAGGCATTCCTACAGCCAACACCCCTAGGAGTACCTGGATGTTCTCTATGAACAGAAAACTCATTAGGGGAGACCCATAAAACAGGTCTAAAGAAATGGAAGGAAACTCATTAGGGGTAGACAAATCATAACGCCTAGGATATGCATTAAATAAAAAGGTAAAAAGGTCTTCACCTATAGGCCCGGGAGGCAAAATCGAAACATCCCTAAAGAGTGGTAATCCGGTGAGTCTAGAGACCTCTTCTAAGGAAGGAGACAGTTCCACATTCCCAAACCTAAAGATTCCTAATGAAGAGATCCAAAATTGGGTTGCAGTTTCTAAAAAAGGACGATTCAATACTACCCTAGACAATTCCAAACATTCTTCCATATGGAATGAAGCTAAGTCAACCCTCTCAATAGCTGACAAAGTCGCTGTCCACCTAGACAGCCTTCGACCAACAAAAGGGATGCCCAAACTAGGACTACTCCCAGTAAAAGAAGAGGAGTTAAAAGGGATGGACTGAACACCATTCATGATGGAAGAAAAAGACAACAAAAGAAGAAAACAAAAGGGAACAACAGTGGAGAAAGGGGCAGAACACGTGCAAGACGGAAGAACAATAGGGGATAAAGACAGAAGGATGAGGTATATATAGAAAATTTCTGCTCAAGCAATGATAGTCAAACAGTATAGTCATAAACTAGATGAGTTAAGTCATATAAATGGCCAGCCCATTACAAGTCAGAAAATGAATATAAAAATTAGCCTGCTATTACACATATGGGCTAGAATATGTGGTATAATCATTATAGGGATGTTCACCACTGCAGTTATCATACTAAAAGAAGTACTCGTACTATACTACAACACCGTTCATGATAGAAAAATCATGACTAAACAATGACATCATAAATCAGACAAGTTTAGTCATGTCAAAAGTGAAGTTAGCATGCTGAAATACAATCATTATAGAAATATGTACAATTATAGTCATCATGATAAAGAGTACTTGTGCCATACTTCAATACTGTTCATGATGTGCTATCATGATCAAGCAAATCAGACATGTTTAGTCATGTCAAAAGTTAAGTTAATATGCTGAAATACAATCATTATAGAAATATTTATAATTATAGTCATCATGATAAAGAGCACTTGTGTCATACTTCAATACTGTTCATGATGTGCTATCATGATCAAGCAATCAAAACAAGTACAATCATGTCAAAAGTCAGCTTGTTGTAAATCAAAATAGATGAAAATTGTAGTTATATATGTATACATATATAATAAAGCAAAACTGTATAAATATAAAGTGCTCATAACTGCATGAAGAGATACATTTTTAACCATGATAAATATAGATATATATATATATAATAAATAAATAAATACATAAATAAAATCAATCTGGAGCTGGAAGAAGACGACGACGACGAGGGAGATGATGCTATCTGTTCGCCGCTGTAGTTGCGGGATGAAACGTATGGGGATCTGGACTCGAGTATAATATGGAGACTTTTCGAGAAAAACTCGAACTGAGAAGCGTCAGGAGAGACTCTTGTAAGAAGAAGAGCTGAGGTGCTATTTGCCGGCATCCATTACGCCTTCAAGTCCATCTCCAAACGCAAGCTCGTCAACCGGAGCGACGCCGAGGATGTACGCAGGGAGGTTCAAATCCTCCAGCACCTCACCGGCCAGCCCAACGTGGTGGAATTCAAGGGCGCTTTCGAAGACCGGCAGAGCGTGCACGAGGTGATGGAGCTCTGCTCCGGCGGCGAGCTTTTTGACCAGATCATTGCCAAGGAGAGCAGCGACGTGCAAAGCTCGGCGAGCTTGTCGAGAAAGAAGCGGCGTAGGAAGGCTGTTTCTGGCTGCAGTTCCGGAGAGGGACCGGAGACGAAGATGTCTCGCCGGAGTCTGTTCCATGCAATATCTGCACCATATTGAGCCTCACTTTCATCAACTTCTCTGGGAATAATTTCGACGGTGATCTTCCTCGGAGTGCTGCTCGGTGCGGTCAGATGTGGAATG
>JAXCLR010000105.1:21874158-21884230 GCA_035584095.1 Annona squamosa | reverse complement strand
ATCTTTATATTTTTGTTAGACATGATTTTTCGTGCACTTGTAAAGACGTAGAAGGATCTTCTACGCACTTCATTATTGTTAAGCATTTTATGGACTATTGTATTCAGCTCTTTTAATCAAAGATTTTCTCGTTAGAGATGTAAAATCAGAATGTGGAACACAATGCAAAATATTTCTGTGATATATTTTTCAGACTCGGTTAAAGAATTGGATGCTTAAAATTTTGCTGGGAAATTAATTAAGCATTTATTCTCAAAGCTGCGGGGGAAAACAATTTTACATTCAACAAAAACCAATGAATGAATTTGAATCATTAATGTTTTCACGAGACCGGAACACTGCAGATACCATGTTAAAAGGTATCTGAACACTATATATAATATACTTGAGGAAGTTAAGGATGAACAAACCAAAATGTGTATAAATTGCAATCATACCACGACAGGACATTTATAAAACAGAACTGTATAGTGACAAGTAATCATTATACCCAAATCAGTAGCTGCCATACCAAGTACCAATGCATGATGTGATTATACAAAAAAAAGAGAAGGATAATATAGGTTCAATCACATCAAGTCACTTCTCTACAATGCTAAGTCCTTTCATTCATCATAGGCTTCACACAAGTCATGTCCCATCAGTATGACCCATAGGATCTCATCAATATTTGTGCAATCATTGCCAAACCCAAAAGAAGATAAAGAAAATATATATACTGAAAATGAATAACTTAAATTAAAAGACAAAGTTATCAGAATTTTAAAACCTATATATATTCAAGCATCACACAATCAAATTTTAAAAAGAGAGAACAATACTAATATGAAAATATTTTTTCTAAAACTGAAAAGAAACTTAAGCAGGAATGAATCATGTAAAACTTTAAGGGGTCATTAAATAATGAATCAAACCTTGTTAGAATTATACTTTTATAGAACTGATTAAGCTAAAGTATGATAAACTGCATGAAAACTTTTCATATTTACAGATTAATAGATAAAACTCTCAAAAAGAAAAACTTAAACAAAAAAATCAGGTTGCTTAATCATTAAGGACCGGCATTGCAAAACTAAAATAAAAAAAGAAAAGATACAAAAGATAAGGGTTCATAATTCAGAGATAAAGGATATACAATTGGCTATGTTATTAGGTTAAAAAGCTAAAGTGCAGAAATTCATAATAAACAAATCAATATGGGCAGTTAAGAGGTGTAAAGGATAAAATTAAAACCCTAAAGTCTTGGATAATTAAAAGTCTCAAGAGTCAAGGATTGGCATAATTAAAATTAGAAACATCAAAGGACAAATGGAAGATTCAAACATTAGTTAGGCAATAGCTAATGAAACCCAAGATAATTATTACAAGACATAGATATCTACATAAGAAAGGCCCATTAGAAAATATACTAATTAAAGGAAATATATTCAAGATGGTCTCTATAATAAGGAGGAATCATGACAAATCAGATTAGCTCAAATATTAGGTAAATAAGAAATAGGGAAGAGAGTAAAATCTAAGTTGCCTAGACAAATGAAAAATGATCAACCATTGTTAAAACTCATTAATTAGAAAAAAAATTTTCTATTGATTGGCCTATCAAAATTCAAACATGGGTTATACCATGAGCCTACCAAAAGTACATCATAAGATGACACTATTAAAGTTAAACTTAGTGTTCCATCATAACCCAAGTATCGTTCCAAGTTAAGCCCAAATAACTAAATTTGATAAGGTCTATAGCAAAGCCTCGAACAAGTTCACCTTTATAATATACACACGTATACACTAGCTTTAAATTGTCTAGGATGATTAACACATAAGAAATTACACATCTTGACTGATTAAGGGAGTACACAAAACTGTCAGGCATACATGAAATCAAGCTACCACTGGATCATACTTTATCTAGAAGCAGATATATTCATAAACAAATCTTGACATACATAATCGATAGAGTTTAAAAGAGGGAGGTCATCCTCAGCAGAGATTCAAAAAAAAAAGGGAGAAGGGAGATCATAAAAAAAGGAAAAAGCGAATTCTAGTTTACAATTGATAACCTATGAAACCAAGGTAGAAACGGGTACCAAGAAAACAAAAGGGAAAGAAACAAAAAAAGATTTCAAAAATAAATAAATAAATAATTAAAAAAGAAGAAGATAGAAAACGAAACCAAGAAACAGGTGAGTGATTTCATCAGCCAATAATAAACGCAACTAGAGGAAAAAACCCACTCCATCAATAATAAAAAATAACACCGTAAAATCCTAACAAAGAAAGGAGAGGACATTAGAAAAGGAAAATGCAAGTCAACAATTAAAATAACAAGAAGAAATATCATGTCAGAAAAAAAAGGGGCCATTTTCCATACTTGGGTTTTGAAAAGGCAGCAGCATCTGCCATATTGTCTAGGCCCCGTCAATCAAGATCCGGCAATATCTCCTCTCCAGCCAACGTCAACAGCCATCTCAGATATAGCCTGCCAGAAACCAACCCCATCCATCACCTCCAAAAACTCAAAATAGATTTGAAACCCTAAAAGAAAAAAAAGAGGAGGGCAGTAAGGCTAAGGGGCTTACCGGTGACGGATCGACAAAATGAGCAGCGAGAAGAAGGAGATCTCGGTGGCTGTCTTCGTTGAGGGCTCTCAATGGGTGGCCGGCTACGCCATCAAGCTCGTCATGGCCGGAGAAGAGAAATCACGACTATCAGCCCCTTTAACGTAGTCTCCTTTTCAGCCAACGACACAGCAACGGCAGATCCTGCGGCGTCACGTCCTCCTTGTTGATCAGTGGCCAGCGTCTTCTCCACGGATGGCCGGCGATTTCAGCCCCGATAGCGAGAAGAAGAGGGAGAAGCGATGAGCAGCGGGAAGAAGGAGATCCCGATGGCTGTCTTCGTTGAGGGCTCTCAGTGGGTGGCCGGCTACGCCATCGAGCTCGTCGTGGCCGGAGAAGAGAAATCACGACTATCAGCCCCTTCAACATAGTTTCCTCTCCAGCCAACGACACTACAACGGCAGATCCCGCGGCGTCGCGTCCTCCCTGCCAACTAGCGGCCAGCATCTTCTCCACGGATGGCCAGCGATTTCAGCCCCGACAGCGAGAAGAAGAGCGAGAGGCGATGAGCAGAAAAGGGGAAAAGGGAAAAATGGGAAAATTGGTGCAAGCCCTAACCTTAAGAGCCCTTCCAATTACGGTAATCTGCGGGACCACCAACACCCATTCACCATCATGAGTAAAGGTTCATCCGAACCGTCCGAAAGGCACTCTGTCCCGTATCCATTATTCTAGAAATACACATACACCTAAAATACTTTACATATAATGCTCCCACAAAAAATGATAATAAGACGATAATAATACCAACATTACAAGGCATGTAGCAAAATATATAAACGTAATTTTGACAACATATTCCAAAAAGAAAAAAAAAGAGAAGAGAAAAAAAAAGAAAAATAATGGAGAAGGAGCTTTACATACATATTATTTTATATTTTAGTAAAAACACATATAAATTAGACAAAAATATATATATTTATGAAGCGAAAGAAAATTTCGAATGCCTAAAATCCAATAGCATAAAAAAAATATGTATACAATAAAAGATAAATAAAAATTAGTACATGGAATAGTACAATATTTTCTCATCCAAAGAAACAACTACTAATATCATCATGAAGAGTAATAAATTTATGATATATCTAAAAAAAATCTTTGCCAAAAAAAAGAAAGAAAAAAAAAATTCCCAGATACCCTGAAATATAGTGAGGGGAAAATTTGCAAAAAAAGGAAAAAGGAAAAAATCCCTAGATACCCTGAAATATGGTGAGGGGAAGATTTACAAAAAAAAAAAATCCCCAGATACCCTGAAATATGGTGAGGGGAAAATTTGCAAAAAAAAAAAGAGAAAAAAGAGAAAAAGGAGAAAATAATCATAAATTCCTCTAAGATCTGGCATAATACGTTACTATGTTAATATTGTAGTTAGCTTACTTGGATGGGTCAATGAAATTTCATGTATCTAAGCATCTACCTGTGGAAGGATTGCATGCATATGCACCGTGTGATTTTGAACACCATCATCGGTACAAATCTAATGAAAATTACTTGTCTCAAAATATAACATTGAGAATTATACATCTCTACTATTCACATGGTTAAAAGAAAAAATTAAACGTTATTAAGATGGTAAATCTATAATAAAGGACCATGAAAATTCATAAGGTTATAAGGAAGTTGCTAAAGTATTCCAAACGGTATAAAATATAAAGCAAAAAACAAAACAACAAAAAAAACTGCAAAGGTAGAGAACATTACATTAAAATACAAATTTTAGGTGTCAACCATATCTTCTTTAATGACAACGTCCCTTATCATCAAAGAAGGTGGGCAACTGTTGACACCCCACAAAAATGTAAAGGAAAAAATACTAATATATAAAATAAAATTTTAAGATGGGCCTACTATTATACACATTTGTGGATTTGTAGATTCATTTTTTCTAACCCATATATTTTGCAAGCCCAACATGGTGTAGGGTGCATGGGCCTTCAATACTTCAAGCCCCTAAGGAGGTAACGGCTACCAATCCATATGGCAGATCACGGGCAATTCGTATTTAGCATGAAATGGAGGATACTTTTTCAAGAAAATCGAAGCAGAATCAACATGATGAGCGGCTCGGATTAAACAAATAATTAATATTTTAGGAAATTTTAATAGTCAAAGCTTATTGAAATTTGCAATATTTTCAAATGCTAAACAAATCCGATAAATCTAACTTATTAAATAGAAATATGAACCGTTAAAATGAATAAAGAACATTGATAAATGTGGGCTTTATCAACAATCAAGGGAAACGTGTAATAATTAGGGTATAAATAAAAGGTCAAAAATACACAAAACCAATGGCTAAAAAAGATTTGACTCACTAGCCAAACAAAACCATGGGCCCCATGGGTGGTTTTCAAAAACCACTTACAAAATTACTAAAAGGCCCATTTTTATTATATTTTTGCAAAAAGAGAAAACAGAGAATTGTGCAAAAAAATCAAAAGAAATACCAAATTGCAATTTCTCAAACTTAAAAACCTATAAAAAGAGGACACTCTCCTCTTATTTCCCATGGTGAAGAGCTTTAAAAAAAAATCAGCCATCCTTCTTTTCTTCTAAGCCTATTTTGAGATCCATTCTTTTCCTTTCATCCCCACCCATCCATTTTTTAAAAAAAAAAACGAAGAAAAGACACAATTTGAAGTTAGATCACGCATCACCTTTTTTTTTTCTGCATCGACCACCTTAAAAAAAAATGCACATCAGAGGATTGCATGCCGCCAGCCGTCTTATTTAAAAATATATATATACCGCACATTTTTCTCTTCTCGCCCACATCATCGTTTTCCCTTTTTTTTTAAGAAGAAAAACAACGAAAAAAAAGAAGAGATTCAGTTCGCCTATTACAACTTCAGCCCGTCTTCAACATTTAAAAAGAAAAAAGGGAAGAAATTTTTTTTTAGTGCTCGGATTCCAGCACGTTTCTCTATAGATTTCGTTGTTTTTTTTTTGCAAAAAAAAAAGAACAAAAGACCAGAGATACCAACCCGTTCTCTGTTTGTTATCCTCCTTATCTTTTCCATTTTTTTCATTTATTTTTTTTATATATAAAAAAAACAGACCAGCACCAGCACGTTTTCATTTTTCATTTTTTTTAAAAAAAAATCAACGAGAGCCAATAACCCATCGGCTCGTTTTTTTTCTTTTTTCTCTTTTCCATTATTTAAAAAAAAAACAGAAAACTATAAGTATCCACCCGTTCTCTGCTCGTTATCCTTCTTCTCATTTTCATTTTTCGTTTTTTTTTTAAAACCCACAAGCAATCCCCAGTTCGTCATTTCCATCCCTTTCTTTCATTTTTCATTTTTTAAAAAAAAAACACACCGCACATCCTTTCCCCTTCCTCTTTCATTTTTCATTTTTTTTAAAAAAAAAACCTGCGCTTCCAACATATTCATTCCTCTGGCATTATCACGCGAATTCATCATTTTTCTTGCTCCAACATATTATTTGTCTTCTGCATTCCCATTTCTCTTTTTTTTTTAAAAAAAGAGATAAATAGAACTCTAAAAATATTCACCCATTCCTTGCTTAATATCGCATTTATCATTCCTTTAAAATACTTACCCAACAGATAAATATGGTGTTATTCGCAAAAATAAAAAAAAGGATATAAAATCAAATCATTATAAAAAAATTTTATTCTGTGCAACGGAAACAACTACCCACATCTAACTTCCAAGTTGAGTTAGGGCTTCAAAAAAAAAGCCTAGGAATTAAATTCCCGACTCCACCCTCCTGAGCTTTTACATATAAAACATATGTTAATTTTTCGCACTCCTAGGACCGATGTATTAGAAAAATAAAGTTATATATATATATATATATTTTTTTTTTTCTAGTTGTTAGTTCACCCAGAAAATCTCTGTATTTTGGTGCCTTATTGTATACGGACTAACCACCGTTATATGATTAGTGGTGACTCTAAAAAATTAATATATTAAATTTTATCAAAATTTGTACGCATATTACTAACTGTTAATTGTGTCTAATTGAGATACATGTTTGCGTTCGACGAACTCGCATCATTTAAATATCTCTAAAGCTCGCATCATCTAAAAGCCTTAACGCTTGCATCTTCTTTCTTTAACCCCCATGTCTACACCTTTTATGTTTTTTCCATTTCTGATCTTGAACCCCTCTTCTACACCGTTTACATTTTTATTTTTGCACGTTTAATTTCTGCACCTAACTCGCATCACGTCTAACCCACTAACCCGCTAACTTGCATCTCATACTTATTTTTTCTCTGGTGCATGCATATTTTATTTTCACATTTTAGTTCATGGTTATATATATTTTATGAGCCTACTTTACACTTTTTAGGCCCATTCGTCGGCCCATCGTAGTGTGCTAAAAACCACGTGCTACATTATTAGAAAAAGTTTTGTATAGTTTCAAGAAATTCAATTAAGCACCTTTTATAATACGCAGTCTCATGTGCAATGAACCATGTAAATCTAGTAAGTATCTTTTTAACCAACATAGTAAAATCTTCTGAGTCGAACTGTCCTCTCAGCAATTCCTTATCAGCCTGTTCGAAACGCATCCATATATGCAAGCCATTAATCAAGTTCTTCATATTGGCCTAACAAGATTTGAATGTATTGATGATAAAAGTACAAAAAAAGAGACAAGACACGTAGAAAACAAAACAAAACCGTTCTCAATGGTTAAAAGAAAATTCATACAAACACAGAACAAATTTTCCACATAGAGGTAAAGCTGCTACAGGAAGATGTCTTGAGTTGGAAATACTACAATCATAAGTATACCACTCTCCAAAATCAACAAATACGAAGAAAACAAAAAAGATGGACAAGAAGATAGCCATCTATCCTAGTCAAATGCAAATATAGGCCCCACTGGCATACATATGAAACAATCCACTGCCAAGGCTGCTAATCCGAGAACCTTGCATCACAACTCGCTTGACACTAGGCACAATATCAAATCTGAAAGAGAATTCTGTCTCTTTCCCACCTGCTTGCTTTGGCGGCAGTGTTTTCGAATATACTGACCTGTGCAATCCTGTTCTAGCAAGTAATGATTCCCGGAACCAACAATGTACTCTTCAGCAATGTACATTTCTGGGCCCTTCATTTCAGGTGCTTTCTTTACTAGAATATTCTCAAGTAAGTCAGGAGCACCAACAGTGGAAACATCTGCCGCCGAGGGTTGATCGGATTGCAACAATTCTAGCCTGCTAAGACCCTGTGTTGCAACAGGCTTTGTGGAACCAACAAATTCTGATGCATCCAAGCCTCCACCAAATGCATTATCAAGCCCTTCAAAGGCTTCTGATAGTGTAGCCTCCTCATTGCTAAATTCAATCCCTCCACAGTCACCTTCAAAAACTCCAATGAAAGTTGATTGTGTTGCCGCAGCTGGTGGGAATGTGGTCACCTCAAGGCCTGCCATGGTAGTTGCGACATCAGATGGCACTGCAACCCCATCCTTAGTTTTCTTAAAACCACCAACAAGCTCCTCTAGCTTGTTGATTGAATCACTTGCAGCAAAAGGATCCTTCTCGGCCTCTGCAGCAGCCTTCTCAAGTTTCTGCTGTGCCTGATCCTGCGTTTCTGGTGGGGTAGGGGCAATTGTTGCAGCCATCTCATCTCCAGCGGCAAGGGTCTCCGGAGGCAGCTCAAACATGGAGTTTGAGAAGATCTCCACATTAGCCTCCACATTAGCCTCATGCTCAGCCGATAGCCCCCCCACATCAGGCCATGAGCTGTGGAACCAAGAAGCGGGGGAGAGAGAGATGAGTGGGAGAGATAGGGAGAGAAGCGAGCTGCGGGAGAGGAAGAGAGAGATAGAGGTGCAGGGGAGAGAGAGAGAGAGAGAGAGAGAGAGAGAGAGGTACGGGGGAGGGGTGCTGCCATTGATGGCCTTGTCGCAGATGAGGGAGGAGAGAGGAACCAAGCGGAACCGAGCAAGGGGAGAGAGAGAGGTGCGGGAGAGGGACGGATAGATAGAGGTGCGGGGGAGAGAGAGAGGAGCGGGAGAGGTGCGGGAGAGAGAGGGAGAGAGAGAGAGAGAGGTGCGGGAGTGGGCTCCCACTGACAGGAGCTAGTCCGAAATTTTTCAGCATTGAATGCGCTGTTTCCGCACCCCCTGTACCCTTCACGATCCAACGGTCTGAGAACACCGCGTATTCTCTGACGGCTGCGATCGATGGTCAAAGGAATAGCGTCTGGACGACGAGTCGGAAAAGATCAAATCTCAAAATAAAAATATCCAAAGTTAGAGACGGTTTAAGATGCGAATTCTCCCTTTATTAGTGCCAACGACCTATTGGCATAACCTTTGTTATATTTACGCACATGCCACAGCGCAAATGTAGCAACAAGTATTGGCTGGATATATACATATATAGCAAATTTTCTATTATAAGCAGCAAATTTGTTCTCTATATAAATTGATTTTTCTTAGTGGAGGTTGAATTAGAAGCTATGAAATTGATTTGTAAATTAAATAATTTTATTATGTTTATTCATACATTTTTTAGATGTAGTACATACACATCTTCAGTTATGATGAAACTTGGTATTCTGATTAAATAACGATTCTAAATGCTGTGAGTTGACTGAATTTTGATTTTATTGTCAACTATGACTCACAACGCAACTACGATTGGCTATACCTAGCATATATATATCTCTTCATTTTTTTTATTGGTATTCATACATCGTGATAAATAATATTTAAATCAAATACATTTATAACCCTTATATTATAGAAAGAATTAATCTTTTTTTTATAAACAGCCCAACACCAAGGAAAATTTATAAAATACCCGACATCAGAACGAATCAAATACCGAATCTATGAATTGGTGGCGCGGTGTTACAACCAAGGCAACCCCAAGTGGCTATCCCTTCATCGTTTATTCAGTAAAATGAATTCCAAATCGTATATGGGCGCATTTTTCCTCGGGCTCGGTGTAGCATACAAAGCCAAGAGAATTCTCTGGTGCGTAATTCAACTAACAAGACAAATCTTCCCGGTCCATAACGCGCCAAAGCCGTCAGCTTGGACTGAGGCTAAAATTGGAATCGTAACAGCAAAATAGTCGCCACCTTTTTTGGCTCTTTTTGCAATGATGTAAGAAGTGGTCCGTGTGTGACAGCTAAGGATTCGTTTGGTACGAGACAAAGGAAGAGGGACTACAGTTGTATGATCACGGAAGCATTTTTGCAATGATGTAAGAAGTGGTCCGTGTGTGAAAGCTAAGGATTCCATTGGTACGAGACAAAGGAAAAGGAACTATAGTTGTTTGCTCGCAGGAGCATTAAAATTTTTTTTAATAAAATTATTAGCCCAAGTATATTTAAGTTTTGGGTAAATTTTTATCATTTTTGGATATTTTTAGATATTTATTTTTTATTTTTAAAAATCAGTGATATTTTAGATAATTTTAAATTTCTAAAATGCCACTGATTTTTAAAAATAAA
>JAXCLR010000105.1:21792466-21817087 GCA_035584095.1 Annona squamosa | reverse complement strand
TAGATTAACCATTGTATACAAAAATTTTCAAAAAAAAATAAAAAAAATAGGTGCAGTGCACCCGGGTGCATTGAGGCTGCACGCACCCGGGTGCACTGGAGTAGGTTCCTTTGAACCGATATGTCTTTATGGGTTAAAATTAATATATTTTTAACACGGTACATGAATGAGTCAGAAATTTTGATCCGAATTCAAAAAAAGAGTCGGAGTGGGTTGACCATATTCCGACCCAAAGAGTCTGACCTGTCTCGTATATATTAATTTATTAAAAATTATAAATCTATATTTAAATATTATTATTATTTTCTTTCAAAATTCTTATTTTTTATAATCATCTCTACCAACAATAGAAGAATCGATTTACTCAAAAAATAATATAAAAATAAATAAAAATATTTGTACATATATAACTCTTATGTATAATTGTATATTAACCTATTTTAATAAATTTATACTATATTTTTAAATATTTTATTTTCTTAATTATGTATTTTTTAATAATTTGTGAAATATTGAAATATATAATATTTAAATTTAGTATTGATATATGTTTATATTTCATAGGTACATAAATTCTTAAAATTATCTTAATTGACCCGGCCCGCTGTCTCAAAACCGGTCTGATACCAACCGGAAGTTTGTCTCGGGACCTATTTTTTTTTTAAAAATAAGGGTTAAACCGACCTTATCTCAACCCAGTATAATAAGATGTTCAAACTCAATTTTTAAAAAGTAGGATTCGGATCGGGTAAACCTTGACCTAATATGGCCCGTCGGGATTACCGCCCCTAATTTGAACAAAATTAAGTTGGGTCGACCTAAACTGTTCACAAAATCTCAGCCGCGTTTATCACTCCTGGTCCATTTTTTTCGATGTCGTTGAACTTGGTGATTCAACCCTTCAACGGCACAAAAATCGGTTATCGCTTCTTCTGCTGTTGCTGGTTTTTTTTCTTTTTTCTTTTTTTGCCATAAACAATCTTTTACGCCAATTTCTTTCTCTGATGTTCCATCACGTTGGGCTCGATTGAATTAAAAATCGATATTAGTAACTTATCACTATCCATGAGGTTTTTGCATATAGTTTTTTCAATTTTTAGTTTTCATTTTTGGCCTATTATTTCATATTTGCAGCGAATAATTTCATATTCTCAAAATTTACGGGTTTAGTCCCTTCATTTAAGGATAGGAATTGGTGCAGGTCAGCATGGGCTGTAGTGTGCTCAACCGTAACCTTATCTTTTGAAAATTTTAAGTGTCTTTTTTGAAATTTATTTTTATACTGAGCTGAACAAGACTGATTTCACCTTACTTCAAATCAACTTTTGATCAATGTTGGAATAGCAAGTTGGATAAATAATGCAGGCTAAGTGTGATAATTTTAAGAATTTATCAACCTATTAAGTATAAAAAAATATATTTTCTAAATTTAAATATTATATGCTTATTTAGGGCATTAGAAACTGAATCTTAATCCGTTGATGTTTAAAATGGTTAATAATGCTAGAGCTTCCTGTGGATGTAAGATTAAAACTATAAAATTTTTCAACTTGAAATCACCTCCTACAAATATCAAACTTAGAGTTGATTTGGTCAGAGGTAAAACAAAAATTTTATCAATTCTTCTCCCATGTGATTAGTATATTAACTACTTAATTATCATACTTTCACATTATTATTTTTTATATTTCAATTTATTTACATTTTTCATATAGCAATCCTATTCGTTTTGTGATTTTTCTCTTTACTTATAATCATTGTTAATTATGAAGTCATATTACCCACTTGCCTTTTAAAATGTTTCAATATATTTTTCCCCACTTTTTCCCACCTAATAACAAAATGACCCTCAAACTAAATCCAAATCCCATGCATGATAAATAAAACAAACAAAATGATCTAAATGATAATAATAATAATAATAATAATACAAGTAGGTAAAATATGTCTAATTAATTATTAAAAATTAAAAATTTTCTTTGATGCTTTGCAAGAGCCATTTTTCTGTCTATAGGTGTGTTTGGTTGGGGTAAAAAAGTGGCAACTAAAACTTTTCATTCTCTATAATTATTTTATTTTTTAATTATTTTTTCACATTTTTCTGTACAAACTACCATATTTTTCAATCATTTCTACACAATTACATATACAACTAACCTATATATTTTAACTTTATTCTCTTTACTCCTCGTCATTATCCCTATTTCTATTTATTTGACAACTTCTACTTTAAAAACTTTTCATCAAAAGTTTTACTTCTAACCAAACATATCATATATGTCTAGTTACTTACTTAAGAAATGTTCCAAAAGATTCAAAACTTGGAAAGCACACCTTCATTTCTAAGAAAGCTTTTTCTATTCTCAAAACGACGTTTTAAAACTTTCAATGCAATATTTTTATATTTTTAATACAATTATTACATTCTTATCCCATTTAAGCTTCTTAGATATTTGTAGATATTTCAAAAGATATAAGATTTTTAAATAGAACTCCTTTTTTTTTGATTGGTTGGGATAGAACCAATCTTGGGATAAGAATGTAATTATGTGTATTGAAAATAAAAAATTATATTAAAAATTAAAAAAGCTGTCTCGGAAATGAAATTCAAATTATATGTCGTGTCCCTTGAAACAAGCAGTTTTTTCCCCTTTATCTGTGCTTGCCACGGTTCTGCGCCACTGCAAGAAAGTTTTTCCAAAAGCTGCGTCCGCACGTGGAATAATCACGGACGTATAGCTTTCTTTATTTAATTTTTTATTATTATTATTTTTTTTTTGGCAACACCGGCACGATGGTACAGCTGGTGGATGCTTTCTTATTGGTGCAATTTATTGCAACTTTACACAAAACAACGGGCGGCAAGTGGCATAAAATGCCAGGTTGGCACTTCTTGGCATTTTAGATAATTTAAAACTTCTAAAATACTTCTGAACTTTAAAAATTAAAAATAAATATCTAAAATATTCTAAAAATGATAAAAATTGATATATGTTAAATGTACTTTTTTTAACATTTTATAAAAAAAATTTAAAAAATGAGTTTAATGTACTCGGGGTGCAAAAGTTCGCAATCCCCTCAAATCATGCTAAAATGTTGGGTCCACCAAATCATCCAATCTCTCCAAAACAGATGGCCCCACCACAATTTCCCTAGTTGGACAGCTGTAAAATCTTCTTGACAATTGGAGGCTTTTATCCAAACTCAGTTACGTACCTATTTTTTAATGATTTTAGTGAAATTTTTTTTATACCTTTAACATTGATATGCGATTTCTAATATATTCGTAACCTTTTATAAATTCATTTTATACCAATAATAATATTTCACTCTAATGTTGTTTATCCCGTTGGAAATGCGATTCTCCTCTTTTAAAAATATTCTACTTAAAATAATTCAACCTTAATATGTCTCTTAAGTTATTTCATATTGTATATTAATTATTTACTATCATTAATTAAGTTATGTTAAAGTTAAATTGTCTCATTTAAAAAGATTTAAATGGGCAAATTCACTTTTTTAATTGGATAGAGAACAATCGTATTGATGATATGAATATAAGAGAAATTTAAAATGAAATGTTATAAATATAAAAAGAATTATAAAATATTATGTGTATATGAATATGGAATGCACAATACGTTATTGCATGCCGAGAATAATAATTAAGAAAAGTTGTAAAAAAAAAAAAAGGAAAAGTAAATTATTATTTTGAATTAAAATACTTTTGGTAAGATGTACGAGATTTTATCACATTCTCATCGCAAGCCATCCAGCAGAAGTTGCGAGTAGTCCACTAGTCGCCAAAGGATGAGTTGGGTATTTATAGGGCTTGAAGTCCATTGATAAAACATTTCCGGCTTGTCATTCACCTGTCTATTAGCAAACAGTAATTTAACATCATGTCAGTGTTAGTCCTGAATTTCTACGATTCCTATTTTTACAACTCATTTCTGTTAAATTTGTTTTGGTCTTGTTCAATAAAATTGAAATAAAGGTGGGCGGAGTGAGTATAAGTTCTCTGTGACTCAGGTCTCTAGTCATTTTTTCAGAGGAAACTTAACCATTTGAGAAGAATTGATTGGCATTTGATGAAAAATAACAAATTAAAATTTTTTAATTTAAAATTTTTCACTCTCCACAATTGTCATATTTTTAATTAGTTTTCACATTTTTCTATATAATTACTCTACTTTTCAATTATTTATACACAACTATTCATACAACTAACCTATATATTTTAACTTTATCATATTTACTACTCATCATTATCCATATTATATCACATTATTTGACAATTTTTTTTCTTTAAAACTTTTCATCAAAAGTTTTATTCATTGTCAAATACACCCCTATAAGAATATTCTAGTGAATTTCTACGTGTATTTTCCAACTAAAAAAAAACAAAATCATATCATTCTTACACTTTAATTAAATAAGAAAATTTCATACTGATCTGACCCCTTCTTAACTTTGACCAGCTCGAAGTGGACTATTTCATTCAATTTCGGACCATTTTATTGTCTCTAGTGTACAGACAAAATCCCAACATATATCTCGCACTAGGCCTCTTCTTTGGTTTCAAAATGAGAAAATTAGGTTTGGAATTCTTTTCTATCTTTTTAGACTCCCGTGATTTCACACTAGTTAATAAAAAATATTTCTTTTGTGTTTTGAATTTTTTATAAACATATTAATATAATTATATGTAATCTACAAACTAAGTGTTATCATTTTAGTCATTTTAAAGATTAAATATAACTAAATTAATACGTTAATAAAAAAAAAATTTTTTTTTGGACCGCTGAAAAGATCGATGCTCATTCTTTTCGGATACTAAAGCTGTTTGGCAGTTCCAAAACTTGCCTTTGCCAAGAATAAATAATCTCTCTCAAAATGAACCACTTTTTCTTGAGCAACCCAACACTCCTAAAAAAACGCATCAATGGCTTTAAGTGGGGCCAAAGGCATGAGAATCCTTTTTAAAATTCAAATTCTGTTAGGTATCATGAACCTAAATAATGATACACAAAGAGCTCCTTCGAAGCTTGCCATAACAAATCATACATGTGCAATGGATATTGGCATCGTCCGCTTATAGATGTGGACGGCACATCTTATAATAAAAGCCAATCCCAACAATCTTAGAATTGAAGAAAAGCGATCATTGGCTTGATAAATTGACCATCAAGTTGGAAGAAGGACGACGAGAATTAAAGAGAATCGAAGTCTAGAACATGACATGGACGCCACTAATTGCATGATTGGTTGGTAGCCAAATTTTCTTAATTCATTCCAAAGTGAGATGTGGATTACTGTAGCCATTAGATAAATGTACTGCATTTCGTATGGGTCACTGGTCCCAGGAGTATAATTGATGGGGTCTACTTTGAGACCAGGTTCAAATAATAATAATGCAACCATCGAAAATGTTGTTCGTTGATGATGATGCATCATCATCATCATCTCTTTTGATAGGTTTGGTTTTTTAATTTTTTTGTTTAAAAAATGATCGGTATAATAAAAAAATCCGATAACCAAGGGAAATCCAATTTGTTAGATTGTGTAAAGGTAGGAATTATATGACACATAAAAAGCTAATAAATCATTTTTCTTTACCTATGATACAATGTTTCCGTAGGTTGAGTATGCTTAAAACCTAATTATAAATTTATAAAAAAATTCACATTCAAATGATACAATTTTGTAACAGTAAAAATATAATTTTGTAAATATAAAAGTATTAAAAGTATGAAATTTTTGCTTAGAATTATAATTAGAATTTTAGCATATTTGTCATTTTGTAAAAGTTTTTAGGTATGAATGTAATTCTAGTGAAAGTACATGAGTATGACAAGAATTTTTAAAAGCCCATGAATATGAGTAAAATTAGGAATAAAATTCATGAATATATATTGAATTTGCCTTTTTATAATTTATATTTTTAATCACTGCTTTCTATATTTTTGTTTCTGTTCTATATTTTTGTTTCTGTTCATTTGATGCTGAAATTACCTTCTATTTTGTTCTCCATCCCAAACGCTGCTAGTATTTCATCATCAAAGCCAAATATTCAATTTAATTACAATCGTTGATATATCAATCAAATTTCCGTTATTTGGTTATATTTTGATTGCGACAGAACATTAAACAAGTGTCATGTGTATACTGAATTAAGTCAAAATAGAAAACTTTTTATAACAAAAATTTAGGATTTCAATATTTCCAGCGTCTTTGTGTCTATTACAAATGTCAATAGAATGATGGATGGGACATCAAAATAGAAATATTTAAAAGAATATGTCATTTACAGGGGTGCCAGCAGAATATCACGAAGAATTCTCTTCGATTTGGTAGTATGGCATCGAGGGGGCGTCAATGAATTTGAAGCACAATTTCAAAAAGGTGAAAAATCACAATGTAATAATACGATTTAATTGCAAAATTAATTTTAAATTTTATCGGAACATTTAAATTGTCTAAAATATCATTTTTATATGAATAAGTAATTACATAAACTACGTTCCATTTTGATATACTGATATTGAATCTAAAAATTAATTTTTATGTACAACGAAAACATACAAGCAGATGTGGCTTATCCAAGACTTTGATTGGAACCAACCGAGGCTAGCTCGGTTGGTGGCTGTCGGTGGCACAAAATGTGCGCTGGCAGCAGGGAGGTTCGAATCGCGCTGCGGGCGGAAAATTTGGTGGGAGCAAAAAATGTGGTCTCCCGGATGGATGGAGCGTGGGAGCTGGTGGTCTCCCAGGTAGTTGTTGGAAGCTATGTCTTCCTTATTCTTTCGTGGAGCTGTGTCTCCAGATTTCTTTGGGATATGTGTGTCCCTTATATTTGTAAGAATGTCTCAGATCTTTAAGTATAATATGTGTTGAGATACATGTAAATTGTACCAAAAAAAAAAAAAGATTTATTTTTCTTTTTTTTGTTTGGATGGTTTGAGAATGGAATTCTATTGGTCCCGAGGCTGCGAGAGAGGAATCGAATCTATGACTAATGGTCTGCGCTAGCAGCGCTGACGAATAAATAAGATTTTGATTTAAGAATTATGTGGACCCCAAATTACTGTGGTACATTAGGATTTGTAGCGTACAGGGAAAAGAAAAGGCAAGGCACGTGACACTGCATGGCCGTTTTGGACACCGATTGCCGACAGCGAGTTGTAGTATATAACCAACAATAGCACCCCCAGCGTTCCATAGTTTCTTAATTCAATTCCTCACATCCTTCCATTCGAGTTCTCATATCCACTCCAGAGTTGCAACTGCTTCAATTCCTCATTTCCATCCCATTCGATCCATGGACTCGCTCCTGAAGCTGCTCTCTCTTTGTTGTGTTCTTCTTGTGGTGCTTATTTCCTCCTACAAAACACTCACAAGCAGAAGGAGTACTGCCGGAGCCACGCGAGCACCGCCGGAGCCGAGCGGAGCGCTGCCTTTGGTGGGCCACCTGCATCTGCTACGAGGAAACATCGTGCGAACCCTGGGGTCGATGGCCGATGAACTTGGCCCAGCGTTCATCCTGCGGGTAGGATTGAGCCGCATGATGGTGGTGAGTAGCTGGGAGCTGGCCAAAGAATGCTTCACCACAAACGACGTGGCTCTGGCCACCAGGCCTCGAACCATTGCTGGAAAGCACATAGGATACGACTACAGCATGGTGGGCTACGCCCCGTATGGCCCGTACTGGCGCCAGATTCGTAAGTTGATGACCACGCATCTCCTGTCAGGGCGCCGGCTCGAGGCACAAAAGCACATTCGTCTTGCGGAGGTGGACATGGGTGTTAACGGATTGCACCGAGCATGGTTGAAGAACGGCGGGCAGAAGCTTGCGCTAGACATGCGGCAGTGGTTTAGTGATATGAGCTTCAACGCGTTGACGATGGCCATGGGTGGGAAGCGCTACTTCGGATGCAGCGGCATCAGCAACGAGGAAGAGGCGAGGCGGTTTGTTCATGCCATGGACGAGGCGACTTATCTGATGGGCTTGTTTCTTGTGGGAGATGCTCTGCCTTTTCTGAGGTGGATGGACATCGGTGGCCACGAGCGTGCAATCAAGAGAGTGGTACGTGAATTGGACACCGTGATGAACGGCTGGCTGGTGGACCATCGGCAGAAGAGACAACGGCTTGGAAAGATCGATGGTGGGAGTGGTGACTTTGTAGATGCCATGTTGTCCATCCTTGAAGATGAGCCAATCCCTGGCTATGAAACTGACTCCGTAATTAAAGGCAGTGTCATGGTATGTGTTCCATTTTTACCGACCAATGTTATCAGTTATCACTTGTCCCCAAATCTCTATCAGAAACGTGAATAATTGGGGCCGATTAGGTACCAACCGGTCTACTCTAATAAATTTAAACATACTATTAAAAATTTCGTCAAACCCTCACTCCAGTTCTATTCTTGAAACTTCATTAAATCATATTCCCTTTCCATCAAAAAAAAAAAAATCATATTCCCCAAATTGGGTTGAGTTAAATGCTGTTTTGCAACCAAAAAAAAATATATTTTTGGGTTAGGAAGTCAGTCTATTTGAAGTTGAACCCAGCCCATTTATTAGGGGTGGAACCGGGGCGAGTCCAACTTCAACTAGACCTCTGGAAGACTTAAATTGAGTTCTAAAAGACCATTAATATAATTAAATTGAGTTCTATTAATTACTTTCCCCATTGATGGAGAGAAGGATTGCGTGCGTTGTGCTTTTCTTACAGGCTCTTCTCTTAGCTGGCACAGACACCTCAACTGTTACATTGTCCTGGGCCCTCGCTCTGATCTTGAACAATCGTCCCATGTTAAAGAAGGCCCTAGATGAGATAGATATCCATGTGGGAAGGGACCGCCTTGTTGAAGATTCGGACATCAAGAACTTGGTTTACCTCGATGCAATCATCAAGGAGACAATGCGCCTCTATCCTGCTGCACCCCTTATGCTGCCACATCTAGCTTCAGAAGATTGCACGGTGGGAGGCTTCCACGTTCCTGCTGGCACAGTAGTGATTTTCAATCCTTGGAAGATGCATAGAGACCCCAGAAAATGGTCTGAGCCATTGGAATTCCAACCGGAGAGGTTCCTCACCACCCATGCAGACGTTGATGTGAGGGGCAAACACTTCGAGTATCTTCCTTTTGGGTCAGGTCGGCGAGTATGCTCTGGTATCACGTATGCCATGCAGATGACGCCCCTGGTCCTGGCTCGGCTGTTGCAGGCATTTCATTTGGACACACCCAGCGGAGAAGCAGTAGACATGACTGAGGGCTTGGGATTGACCATGCCTATGGCAAAACCACTACAAGTCGTACTCGCCCCTCGCCTTCCTTCACATCTTTATGATCATTAGCTAGTTCACTATTTTGGGACGTGTTGCTGGTATCTACAGCTCTCTCTTTCATGGATTTCGGCTTTTCAAGTAGAAATAATAAGAAATAAGCAAAGGTCTGGTGATTTCAAAAAATTAATGTTTTTAACGTGTTGGAGGATCGAATCAATTTCCATTCTCTTTCCATTTTATTTCCAAACAAGAACATACAAAAAGGCGTGAGCATCAAGCCATGTATCACATCTTGTCTCTTTATGTGACCTCAATATATCACAGAGTTATAGTATTCTCCCACATCAGATTATATGTGAATGGGTCGGTCGCTTTCATTAATTTTAATTAAGCTTTCATTGCAACAAATTTCACTTAATGTAACCAATTTTTTAATATATATTTAGTTGCATTAAATATATTTTGGATATAATTAATTATTTGGCTACAAATAATTAGTTTCTTTTAAATGGTAGCATTTAGTTATATATGGCTTTTTTTACATAAAATGTAACCAAAAACATTTAAGTGGCCACTAAAATATTCTTAAAAATACCAATCAAAAAAATATTCTTAAAAAGTAGTCCATTCAAATTTAGTTGCAAATAACATAAGAATTGAATGCATTTGATCAAACATAGTTAATTAAAATTTCGACTGCAAAATAGTTTGTGAGAGATATTAGTTTTTCTTCTTGTAGTGTTTTAGGTTAGCCTATCTACCTTTAGGGTATGTTTGGTTTTAAATATATTGTTTATCTAAAATCTTTTAATTTAAAATTTTTCACTCTTCATAACTAATTAATTTTTTAATTATTTCTTCAAATTTTTCTATACAAATTACTTTATTTTTTAATCATTTCTGCACAATTATCCATATAATTAACCTATATATTTTAATTTTATTCTCTTTATTTTTCATCATTACTCTTATCATATTATATTATTTTTTCTTATTAAGGGGGTGATCTCATGTGTTCGAGCGCATGGAACCCCCTTATGCGTCCAACCATGGGACCCACAAAAATATTTTTTTTGATTCGTTTATAAACATATAGAACTTGGCGTATTTAAACTATAAACCAAGTTTTACAATTTTTAAATACTTTAGGTATTTTTTATTTTTAAACACAGTGACATTTTTGTAATTTTCTAACTCAGAAATTACAAAAAATGTCACTATGTTTAAAAATAAAAAAATACTTAAAAGCATACAAAATGGTAAAAAATTGTTTACAATTCAAACGTACCTAGCTATACATGTTTATAAAAAAATCAAAAAACTTTTAAAAAAGGGTCCCATGGTGGACACATGATTGCCTTCATGCGCCCAGCTGCACCCGATCAGTCCTCTTTCTTATTTTAACAATTTTTACATGAAAAACTTTTTATTTAAAAGTTTTATCACTTCCCAATGTTTAGTGATAAAAATTTTCAACAAAAACTTTTTAATCTAAAATTTTTCACTCTCCACAATTATCCCATTTTTTAATTATTTATTCACATCATTTTATACAAATTATGTTACTTTTCAGTTATTTCTATACAACTAACTTATGTATTTTAATTTTATTCTTTTTATTCTTCATTATTACCTCCATCACATGACATCATTTTTTCTTATTTTAAAATTTTTTACACTTAGAATTTTTCTTCAAAAGTTTTTTCACTTTCCAAACACACCTTCATTATATTTTGCACTCACAACCAATAGATTAAAAAAAATTAAGAATCCTAGCAGATTGCAAATTAACATTCCAAAGATGTGGGGAGAAGGAGAACGAGTGAACGACTGGTACAGAAGAAAGAAGAAGGGGAGGAATACGCTGTCTGTCTGGCACACTGCGCGAAGAGGAAGGATAGTTAGTTTACCGCGATGCAATCATCAAGGAAACAATGCACCTCTATCCCGCCGCTGTAAGCATCTCTTCTTCTGCCACATGAATCTGCAGAAGATTGCAAGTTGGGAGGCTTCCATATCCCTGCCGGCACCCGAGTGGTTTTCAATCCTTGGAAGATGCACACAGACCCCAGATATGGTCTAGGCGATTTGAATTCCGACCAAAGAGGTTTCTCACCTCCCATTCAGAATTCAATTGATGCGAGGGACCAAAACTTCGAGTATCTTCCTTTCGGATCAGGCCGGCGAGTATGCTCTGGTATCAAATATGCAATGTAGATTACGTCTGCAGGCATTTGATTTGGACACACCGAACGGAGAAGCAGTGGATAGGCCTGTGGGCTTGGGTTTGACCATGTCTCTGGCAAAACCACTGCGTATTCGCCCCTCGCCTGCCTTCTCGTCTTTATGATGACTAGCGCACTATTTTGGAACGTGTTCTCTTGTATGGATTTCAGCGTTTCAAGTAGAGAGAATAAGAAATAAGCATAGATCTGGTGATTCGAAAAAAAAAAAAAAAAAAGTTTATTAACGTATCGAAGGATGGAATTTATTTTCCTTTTTTATTTCCAAATAAGAAAACAAAGAAAACGTGTGCATCCTTATCATCAAGGCCTGTATCAGATCTTTTCTCTATTTTATCTGCAATATATCACGTATGTCTCATATGCTATCCCATCAGATTACATGCGGATTGGACGGTGGCCATCTAGGGATGCAACTTGGTTTGAATCGACGTGGTTGTATTTGTCTGAGTCATAATATTAACTCAAGGTTGACGACCTTATTTACCATAAAAAAAAAAAAAAAAAAAAGTTGACGACCTTATTCATGTCAAGGTCTGGTCTGGTCAACCTTGTTACAATTTCTGTCAAATTAGTTCCTTAACCAATAATAACTATGAGAAATTTGATGCAAATCCGCTACAACAAGAAAGTGGTATGAGTAACTAAATTTCTTGTTGATATAATATAATGTTTGCCACATTTAAATGGATTTAACTATTCGTACATATCTGATTAAAGATATATAGTTATTTTAGAGGATTATGTCATTTGCGAAAATAAAACTAATTTTTACATTCATTCTTCACGGTTATCTTATTTTCTAATCATTTTTTTACGCATGGTTGAGAATTCAAACACATAGTTATGAAGGTTGAGTTGGAGGTTGTTCATTCTAATTTGTACTGTCACAACAAATGACAAATGCTCACCGACAGTGCTCGAACCCCAAATTTTTGACACGCAGGCGAAGAATGTCAATCAACTGGATGTCTGGATCATAACCCTAGTTAGGACTTTTAAATTTGAGCACAGTTAATTATTTGCATTTCTGTTTTAGGCTATGATTTACTAGCAAAGTAGTAAAGTAACATGGGCTTTCACTTCGAGTGTGTTTTTGCTACTAAATTTAGCAATAAAAGCGCGAAACGGGAAGGATGCTGATGTAGGGCACATGCACTCGCTGTAACAAAATTTTTAATCTAATTGTATTTAACCTATAACAAAATTTTATGAAATTTTTAATCTAATTGTATTTAACCTATAACAAAATTTTCCAATTTTAAAGATATGTATATATTTATTCAAAAATTTTCAAATGATGACAATTCTCTTGTATTTAAAAATTCAAAATAAACAAGCAACCCGGCGCCATCCTGATGATGAAGGCATGGGCACAACAGCCCCCATGTCCTTAATTCAACTCCCACAGGCACATAGGTGAGCCTAAATACTAGCACTTTCGGAGTAATGTCTCCTCAAAATTAACATAGGAGCAGTGTGTTTCCCTTAAAAAATTATAAGAATGTTTTATGGCTCAACCGTAATAAAAATTGAGATAATTATAAATATATATATATTAAAATTTTAAAATAAATAAATATACATTTTCAAAAAATGTAAAATTTGGTTTATATGTTGACTTAGATTAACAATTTTGTAAAAACAAAAAAAATTTAAAAAATGGTCTATCACTCCAGGCGAACCAAAGTTCCAGGGCACCAAGTTGAGATCCTAATAGGAAAGTCACAAAATTTGGAAAACCTAATCCATCATCTCAAAAACCAAAAAGTGCCCGTCTATACACATTCTCAAAGGAAGTTTTAGTATTTTTTATCAATACTAAAAAAGAAAATTTTAGTATTCGTGCAACTTGAGTCGAATAGGTTCAATTTAGAGTTAACTTTACCCTTACTCTATTATCAAAAACTCTTACCCTACCTATTTTAGTCAATCGAGTCAATTTTAAGCATACTTTACCTTATTTTTTAAGAGCAAGCTGGTTCTAGTTTCAGTTTCAAATTAATTCTTTAAATGGTCTTTGTATTTTATTTGAAAACTATAATTTTATTACAAATGTTATTTAAAAACCTAAAATTAAACTAATAATAATACAATTTCCGAAATACATTCATTAAATTTTCTACATAATTGATAAATTAAACAACTTCCTATATATTTAAAGAAGAAAGCTGATTTAGTTAGGTCGGGCTAATTAAGGCCTTAGTTAGGCCGTCCAAAAAAACATATATTTTTTATTTTTCAGTTTTTTCATAAACATGTAAAGCTAGGTGTATTTAACTTATAAACCAAATTTTAACATTTTTTGATAATTTTAAGTAAGAAATTTACGAAAATGCCATTGTGCTTAAAAATTCAAAAAAATACTTAAAATCATCCAAAATGGTAAAACTTGATTTATATGTTAGATACTCCTAGATTTACATATTCATAAAAAAATTAAAAATAAAAAATATAAATTAGCCCTTTTTAAAGAATATATTATGTATTTCAATGTCAAAAATATTTTGTAAAATCTATATTAAATATATGTTTAATAACTTAAGTCAATTTTAAGTCATAATTAAGCTGGATATTTTTTAACTTAAAACTTATTATATCTATTTTAGAATACTCAATAAGTAGACTCACAGATTACCTACCTAAGTTGCACCGATAAGTGTTAACATGATTACTTCTTTGTGCTATTTGGAATGTTGCTAGCGTTTGGCGTCCACTTGTGCTTTGTGCCGACCTAGCAGAATGGACCGTGGACTACATCCAACAACAACGTGTGGATTCCACTAGCCCTGTCGGCCGCCCCAGCAGCATGGACTATGGGCTACATCCAAAAATACATTAGTTTAACCATCAAATTGACATGGGAAGAAGAAAGGCAGATATATAAACTAGATTTACATGCATACATTATATGATGTATAGACCAGAGATCTTTACTCACAGCACCCTCTTATTCTCTTACACATCCAGCCATGGATTTGATCTTCCAGCTGATCTCTCTTTGTGGTGTTTTAGCATTGTTCATCTTCTCCTACGGAGCTCTCACAAGCAGAACTGCCACCAAAGGCTCCAAAGCACCACCTGAGCCCAATGGAGCCTTGCCCTTCCTAGGCCACCTCCATCCGCTCAGCGGACCAATCCCCAGCGCCCGATTGATGGAGGCGATGGCCGACAAACTTGGCCCCGCTTTCATCCTACGGCTGGGATTGTACCGGACCCTGTTTGTGAGCAGCTGGGAGCTGGCCAAGGAGTGCTTCACCACCAATGACATAGTCATGGCCTCGCGCCCAAGGCTTCTTGCCGGAGAAATCGTGGGCTACAACTACGCCATGGTGGGGTTCGCCCCATATGGCCCGTATTGGCGCCGGATTAGGAAGGTCATGAACCTCGAAATCCTCTCAGCCAATCGAATAGAGTCGCTCAAACACTTTCGCATTGCAGAGATTGAGATAAGCGTAAGAGACTTGCATCGAACATGGTCGAAGCAGGGGGGAGAGAAGCTGATGGTGGACATGGGGAGGTGGATTGGCGACTTGAGCTTCAACGTGATAACGATGATTTTGGCTGGGAAGAGGTATTTTGGAGCCAGCAACACCAGCGGCGAGGCTGAGGCCGGGCGATTCAGGCAGAACATGGATGAGTTGGTGAAGCTGGCGTCTGTGACTGCAGCTGCGGATGCTCTGCCTGTGCTCAGGTGGCTGCCATGGTGCCCTGTGAGGGCTCTGAAGAGGAATGTTAATGAATTGGACAGCCTTGTGGCAGGATTGTTGGCCGATCACCGGCAGAGGAGGAAGGATGTTGCAAAGGCGGACGGTGGGGACTTCGATTTTGTAGATGTGATGCTGTCCATCCGTGAAGAAGGGCCGATCCCTGGCTATGATGATGACACTGATTAAAGCCACTTCCATATTATGTGTTCCTTACCAACTATCCTGATTCAACACATAGTAGTCTGCAATGTTTTCCTCTGTGCTGGTGAGATTCACTATCTGATTCGCTACAACAAAAGAAACAAAAATTATGCAACAAATAAAATTTTTCTACATATATTATCAAAAAAATATATTGCATTTAATTTTTATATACGGCAAAAACCCATTAGATATATATAATATTATATATAATTAATAGATATTCTAATTTTAGTTGTATATATATATGTATGGAGCATAATTATATACACAATGACGTATTAATCTAAAATAAAATATTTCGTTTATTTTATATTATTATTTTTTATTTGATTTTATCTTTACAAATAAAATTTTCTAATTGCATTTAATTCATATACTAAGTGTTGCCATTTTACAATATTTTTTACATTTTTATTTTTATTTTTTAAAAATCATTAATTTCATCGGCATTTAAATCATTTTTCACTCCTTAAAAAGTAAAAACTTATTTTTAAAAATAAAAAATAAATACGCGAAAGTATTCTAAAATAAAAAAATTTCATATATAGATTGAATATATTTAGAAAAATAATGTTTGTAAAGAAAAATCAAAAATATAAGAAATTGTAAAAGTAAATAAATGTAGAATGCCTAATTAGATCACGATATATATAATCATGCTTCTGTATGTACTATACATATACTTATTTGTTTCATACATTGATTTTTGTTGCTGTAATTCTCTCTTTTCATTTATTTAATTTTACTTTATTTATTTATTTATTTGAGCTTTTTCCAGTCCGGGTGGCACAGACACCTCAACCCTTATCCTGACCTGGGCCCTCTCTCAGCTATTGAACAACCGCCGCGTGTTAAAGAAGGCACAAGATGAGCTGGACGTCCACGCAGACGATTCGGACGTCAAGAACTTGGTGTACCTCCACGCAATCATCAAGGAAGCAAATATGCGCCTTTATCCATCCATCCCATTCCTACTCCCCCATGAAACTACAGAAGATTGCACGGTGGGAGGTTACCACATCCCTGCAGGCACCCAAGTGTTTGTAAACATCTGGAAGAGACACAGAGATCCACGGGTATGGTCTGACCCATCTAAATTCATGCCTGAGAGGTTCATTGCCAGCCCTGCAGCAGACTCCGACGTGAGGGGCCAAAGCTTTCAATATCTATGCATCTTATCCTGGCTCGGCTGCTGCAGGCGTTTGATCTAGACACACCCAATGGAGAGCCAGTAGACAAGACTGAGGCCTTGCGCTTAACCATGCCCACAGCAACCCCAGTGGAAGCCCTGCTCACTCCTCGCTTGCCCAACTTTATGAGCCAAGCAGTGTTTGATGCTGCTTCCAACCAAGCCCGTAGATATCATATAACTTCGCGCTATTTGAAAATTGAAAGTCGCAAATTGAGTTATTTATTTGCTTGTTGATGATAGATATTATTTGGACTTTGGAACTTGGAAGTGTTTGGCTTGCCCGTGTTACTTTTTAGGTACTTGCAGTTTCCTCACAGTGGAAAGCAAAGCTGAGAAAAGTTTACTGGCTTGATTATATTGTTCATTTTGTAAAATCACAACACACGTCTAACACAAATATGCATGTTTAGGGGCGCTTATTTTGCAAAAAATTCCACCCGAAATCATTTTGTTTCTTTTCCTTTCCTTCCTCTATCACTAGAATATTACTACAACAAAATTTATTTTTTAGCAACTACATTTTAAAATACGCCTCAAAAACTTTTTTAATATATATCACGTAATACACTTCTTTCGGATTAGTCTAATTACCTGTTCTTTAATATTCTCTCCTTTAGCCATACATTTGGAAGGCGCTGGAAACAAAAATTAAAAAATGTAGATCTATAATTACCCGATCGATCCTATTTTCTCTTCCTTGTATATAGTTTCCATCGTTGTCCATCTCTATTTTAATCTTATTAATTCACTCTTAATTGCCGCTAGTATAACAATCAATTTTACTGATGCTACTGATGGTCATATGTCCCCATTTCAGTAGCATGTTAATTCACTCCTTGGTTTGGGCCGCAGCAAATTAAAACACCGTGTTCTCATAAAAGCATGAATTGTAGGGTCATCTTACTCCCTAAAAGAATAAGGGTTAACTTCAAATATGATCATAAATTTTATCTTTATATTCAAATATCATGTGTGACTAAATGCACCCGGGTGCATTTTAGTCTTTTTTATTTTTAAAATTTTTTTTATATAATTATTAATCTGGGTATATTTAATTTTTATTATTTTTATAAAATTTTAATTAATTTTTATTTTTTAAAGAGAAATAATCTTGATAGTTTGGGCAAAATAAATGTTCCTTTTTGAGACTTCAAAAAATATATGTACAACAACTTTTTTTTATATTTTTCTTCGTACTTTTGTTTATCTAATTGTACTTATATACAAACCAAGTTTTATTATTTTTGGAAATGTGTATATATTTTTTTAAAAAAATTAAGATAAAAGTATTTTAAATACGTATTTATACGTAGATGTTTAAAAATCTCAAAAAATACATTAACATATTCAAAAATGATAAAACTTGATTTATATATTAAGTACATTTAGATAAATAAATATATGAAAAAAAACAAAAAAAATATATTGTAAATGAGTTTTTTTTAAGTAAGTCAAGCAAAACATTTGTTTAGGTCTGGTTAATAGGATCACTCCTCTTTTTTAAAATCAATAGCTTTTTAATAATTTATGATATCCAAAAGTAGTAAATTTTAATACACATATTAAATATATCTAGATTAACAGTTATATAAAAATTTTCAAAAAAATAAATGAATTTTTGCACCTAAGCGTAACGAAGCTAAGTACACCATAACTAAGTGCACTAGATCCATACTCTTCAAATAACCATTCATTTCTAAAAATGATAATTATAATACATCTTTTCACCATATTTCCAAATATAACAATACCATCAATTTTGCCCATTTTTTAATGAAAATTTTGCCCATATATTTTGATTAAACTACTAGTGGCTGAATTTTACATTAATCTTCTTTATCAAAAAAAATTACATTCATCTTCCCCTTTCTCTTATAAAAAATGATTTTTATTATAAGCTATCACTGATTTGTATTTTGATAACCATATACACCTGCGACTTAGTCTTAGGTTTAGTTTTTTTTTTTTTTAAATGAAATTTCCAGTTACAACAAAAAATTTTGATGGTTTTGATATTTGAAAATCGAACCAGAAGGAGTAACCGTATTTGATATTATCATAGACGCGCGATCATATCTAAAGATAAGGCTGGCTTTGTTTAAAAAGCCGATGCCTTATTTTTTAAATGGCACCTTGGATCAAGGTACATGAATCTTGGATCAGGGTGCGTGAATATTCCTCACCTTGATTGATGTCTTGAACTTCGTCGGGGTTGGGATCACCGAATGGTTAAATGGTTAGTGCCCGTTGGAATTTAATTTCCCCAAGCTCTCCCCCATTTCCTATGGCTTGGGAAGTGCGCCTCATCCCTGCCGAACGTATGCGGCTAACGGCTCCTCATGACTAACTCCCAATTGCTGCTTCGATATTTACTTTATTTTTCTCTTTTTTACGAGCCCCCCTCCCTACATCTACGTGAAGGCATTTTTGGTAATGGATGATTTTTAATAGAAATTATGGCTTTTCTCTCTCCCCTACACATTATTCCATAAATAATTTAATTATTTAATAATTTATTTTTCTATTTTTTCCTATTTTCTAACCTTTTTTCTTTCAACTACTCAATTTATTCCAATTTTATCTTTATTATTTCATATAAATCATAAAATTTTCAATAAATCCCCTTTCCTACTCCCTAGTCCTTTAACTGTAATCAATTATTGTAACAAGAATCAATTATCGTAACAAAAATCAATTATTATAAAGAGAATCAATTATCGTAACAGGAATCAATTATTGTGACAGGAATTAATTATCGTAACAAGAATCAATTATTGTTATGGGAATCTATTATCGTAACAGGAGGTCAATTATGGAGAGTAACGGGAATCAATTATCGTAACGGGGGGTCAATTATGGAGAGTAACGAGAATCAATTATTATAACAGGAATCAATTATCGTAAATAAACAAATTCCAATTGACATTTTCGTGAAATAAAATCACGCCAATTCTATATTAAAATCAAATAGGAGGTTCAAAATCTAAAAATAAAAAAAAATTGCGGGAGATCGAATCGATCAAAAAAGGAGCACGAGTACTTCAACTTGAATTCTGGAGTCTCGAATGGCAAGATATATTGAGAGAGATCAAGAATAAAAATTCTCACTATCTCTTTTATTCATGGACAAATTTTGATTCAGTGGAATCCTTCACTAGCATTTTTTTTCCACCAAGAACGTTTTCTGAAACTCTTTAACCTCCGAATTTGGCGGATCCTACTTTTGCACAATTCGCAAGGTTCAATAAGCAATCGATATTTCACGATCAAAGGTGTAATACCACTTGTAATAGCGGTCCTTATATATCGTATGAGCAATTGAAATATGTTCGAAAGAAAAAATCTCTATTTGATGGGACTTCTTCCTATACCTATGAATTCCATAGGACCCAGAAATGATAGATTGAAAAAATCTTTTTAGTCTTCCAATATCAATAAGTTGCTCATCTAAAAAATGTAGTAAAATCTACATTCCCAAAAGGCTCTAAACGTGCTCTACCCCTCAACATGTCAAATGAGCTCAGGAGAACTATACTTCTTCGTGGTTGCACTTACTCACACCCTATTAAGCTCATTGGTGTATGACCAACAAGTGTATTCAATCGTTAAAAACTCAAAATTTTGAAGATGCTCAACTTGGGCTGAACTCTAATTCAACTATGTGGTCAACTATAATCTCCATGTAAATCTTTGCAATGCATCCTAAGGCTTGAATTGTAAACCTTTTAAACCACCTTAACAAGCAAAGAAAAATACAATTTATCTTTCCAACCCCAACATGTATCCCAGCTTTAAATAACTCATCAATGAAACTTCGTCCATACTTGGTGGGTATATGTGAAAGTTTTTAGATTTAGTGGGTATGTTTGTAATTAAAGACAAATATAGCTTGTATATTTAAAATTAACCCTAAAAAAATTCACTTAGACCCGCGTGTTAGTGCCAAAAAATCAAAGAATTTTGGAAAAATATAGCTGTGCAGAAGTTTTCGTTGAAGCTAAATGCAAACGTTTACATTAGATTGACCCAATTATTTTAACAGCTCCGAAAGAAAATTTTCGAGGGCACGTCCATTCTAGCATGCACATATAAAGTATGAATTGTTGTTGCCAGAGTCCTGGTAACTTGGGCGTTGGTAACTTGGGCGTTGAATTATCCTATCCAATGCCATAACTTCTAATTCCCAAACAAGTTGGGAAGTTACATATACATATTTAGTAATGTGGTCCTGCAAAAGATGGATGAAGATGACCTATCAGTTCCGTACGTCATTTTCAACATTTTGGTTGTGCCAATTAAGCGGGAATGAATAGTCATCGTCATAAGTATTCAACATGATCCTTAATGAGCTGGATTTACGAATGTGTGTGTAGTCCTGTTTCTATGAAACCTCCTTTTTATTTAATCTCCCTTTTTAAAATTTTAATGATTGATGAAAAATCTACTTCATCCATTGTATTTAATATCATTTCTAGTATCCTGGAAACTCTTATATTTTTTTAATTTCACCGTATATGAGTCTCATCTATAAATTTGTAAAATCAATGTAATAAAATAATTCAATATTAAAATATCAACTTTAAAGTAATTTTTTTAAAATCTAAATTATCTAAAATATCAATAATATAGATAAATGATCTTATAAAGTATTATTATATTCTAATACATGTATGAATGAATTTAAGTATTTTTCATAATTAACACATGAATATACATATTTTCGAGCAAATATGGCCCATGCACATACTTGATTTGGATGAAACTTAATTTCTTAGCTAAACAAATGCTGCTAAATACAGAAAATGGATTGAATTTTTCATCAATAATCAATATTTTAAATTTTGAGAGGATTATATTGGATCGCTTCTACGTAACTAGTTACATAGAAGCGAAGCCCATATATATATATATATATATGAGAAATTATCAAGTGCAACACCGCTGCATCATAGTTACGGTACAGTGGTGCTAAAATGAACCCAACATAATGATAAAATCAAAATCTACTCCACCCATTGTATTTAGAATAATGTATTCTATCACCATATCAATTTTCATCCCAATCGGATATATGTATGGACTCCATTTAAAAATAATACAAATTCAACGTAAAAAATACTTTGATATAAATAACAACTTTAAGTGGTTTTTCAACATCTAAACCTTCTAAAGTATGATTTGTATATGGACAAATGATTATATAAAGTTTTATTATATTTTAATATGTTTGGGGCCCTTTTGCGCAATTGCATCGGAACAACCATATATGTGTGTGTGTGTGTGTATTCAGGTGTAGTATCACTACACCATAAATTACGTTGCAATGATGCTGAAATGGGCCCCATATGATGATCAAATTAAAATTTATTTTACCCATTGTATTTAAAATACTGTATTATATTACTATATCAATTTTCATCCTAATCGGATGTGTATGAACTCCATTTGAAAATAAAACAAATTCAACATAATAAAATAGTTTTAAAACTTTAAAGTGATTTTTTCAACATATAAATTATTTGTTATAAAATTTATGTATGGATAAATGATTGTATAAAATTTTATTGCATTGTAATATATGTGGGACTCAAAAAAGAGCAAATGTACTACTGTTCCGGTACGATGGTGCTGCATCGAAATAGTCTCATATATATATAGAGAGATATATTCAAGTAATTACAATGCAGTAACATTGAAATGAGCCCCACATGGTGATAAAATTATAGTATTCCACTCATTGTATTTAGAATAATGTATTTTATTATCATATTAATTTTCATCTCAATCGGATATTTTTATGAATTCAATTTGAAAATGGTATAAATTTAATATAATAAAATAATTTAATATAAATAACAACTTTAATGTGATTTTTTTAACATGTAAATCATTCGCTATAAAATTTATGTGTAGATAAATGATTGTACTAAGTTTCATTGCATTCTACTATATGTATGCCCATTTTTAGAAAAATGTACCACTATTCCGATGTACTACAATTGTACCGGAATAGCTTGTGTGTGTGTGTATGTGTGTGTGTGTAGAGAAAAATATTCAAGTGCATTCCCGTATAACACTTCTGAAATGGGCCTCACATAATGATCAAATTATAATCTACTCCACTCATTGTATTTAGAATCATATATTCTATTACCATACCAATTTTCATCCTAATTGGATATGTATATAGACCTCATCTGAAATTGGTATAAATTCAATGTACTAAAACAATTTAATGTAAATAACAACTTTAAAGTGATTTTTTCAACATGTAAACTATTTGCTATAAAATTTACATATGGATAAATGATTATATAAATTTTCATTGCATTTTAATATATAAGGGTGCAAGTTTATTTTTAGTCATGAGCTATGTCTATATATATATATATATATATATATATATATATATATTCTAGTCATTTTAGCACCCATACGTGTGTAAGATTTAGATGGAAGTAAATATGATACCATAATAAATAATTCTAGATATAATTGTTGGTTAGATGTAAATCTCATGATCAATTGGAATTAGGCCTCATTGGCAACAAATTGCACCGTAATTACAATATAGTCCAAATAAACTCTAATATTTTTCTTAAGATATATATTTATACATATCTATAAGAATAATGAACTTTTTAATCTGAGCTAAATAATGACTTCCTTAATCTACTCCAAAAAACTAAAAAACTTTTTATTTTTCTACAAACTTTTTAATCTAGATTTATTTAATATATAAGCTAAATTTTACCATTTTTAATATATATACATATTTTTTGAATTTTTAAACATAAGATTTTTATTAATTTTCAACCATGGAAAATGACAAAAGTCCCCTATGTTTAAAAAATCTAAATATATAAACTCAAAACAAAGCCATCAGGAACCAAATAAGCGGCGCTCGTTTGGTCACTAGCCGCATAACAAAGCTTTCGTTCCCAACTGGTGTGTGTTTGAATCCTCAGTTGAAGATTTTGAACTAAATTTTCAGTGGGGGCATGTGGTCCTCCTTATATTGGTTGGGAGCTGGTGGTCTTCCCCATTAATATTTGGGAGCTTGTTATCTTCTTTTGGAAATATTGTTAGAATTATTTTAGAACTTTGAAAATAATATCAATTGAGATATGTTTTAAATACAGTCTAATAAAAAAAAACAAAGCCATTAGGCCTATGGTAACACCCATGACCTAAAGGCAAGAGGTTAGGTGTTCAAGTTATTTTCTGGTACAAGTTGTCTATTTGCAAATTCCCCTCTAGTGGTAAGGGTTTTACAAATTTTCCCCTATGATGAGGATTTTTTACAAAAAATTCTCTTCATGGTGTGAGGCCAATAAAGGTGCTTAATTGTAATATCTATTGTTACACGGATAATATACCAATAAAAAATTTAAAATTTTAAAATATATACATATATTTAAAATTGATAATACTTAATTTATACATTAAGGGGCTGTTTGGCATTCGTTGAAACTCCTATGCAATTTTAAAAGTTTTCACGATACAGGGGTGTCGGTGCAAAAAATGTCGCGTCACCTTCTATAAAACGATCATCATACGTAGAATGGGAGAAGGCTTCAAGGGTGTAGGCTTTGAGGGTGTGGCGAGAAAACATAAATTTCGAAAATGAACAGTTTTTGCAACCATTGTTCCGTGTTTTACGCCAACCCCTCTCAGCGCATGTTCCAACCAGCGCCGACACTTGCATTTCCATGTACAACAGTCTGCATTTATGTAATGGGCAGATGCATTAATGTGTTCTCATCCAGATACTTAACTGCAACCGATTGACGTGTTTTGAACCTATAAACACATCAAAAACTTTTTCGGAATGCCAAATAGCCCCTAAATACTTTTATTTGATAAGTTTAGGAAAGAAAATAATTAACAAATAAGTTTACTATCCCCTTAGCCCGGTCCATAGACCCTACCTTATTTATAAGTACATTAAAATATAATAATATTTTACAAAATCATTT
>JAXCLR010000105.1:21765408-21788068 GCA_035584095.1 Annona squamosa | reverse complement strand
TATAGATTTTTTTTTCGGATTTTTCACCCCAAGCTGAACACGCCTTATTTATTGTACTTCTTGCACGCACCCAAAGCTTGCAAAAGAAAAGAAAAGAAAAGATATATTCAATACGATAAATCTTCTTCTCACGGGTTGAGAACATAAGCAATGTTACCGCGATAACATCGTTTGAGCAGTACTTCCCAAAATCCCGCGAAAAATTTTAAAATTTCGGCGCCACTTGTCCCATCTCCCGGCTTAATATCATCTCGTCTTCTTCCTTCCAAGACGGGAACAAACGCAACTGGAGAAAAGTCCTGCAGACAAAAAGTTCTGCAGACAAAAAGAGACTCTGTGTCCTCTCCCACCGCCTCGACTACCCAATTCCCATGGCGCCCTCCCAGATCCCCCCTCTCTATCGCCGCGTCGGTGGCGGAACTCCCGAGAGAGTGATCGTTGCCGTCCAGGCGGAAAAGGAGATCTCGAAGACAGCCCTCGCCTGGGCCCTTACCCACGTCGTCCACCCCGGCGACTGCATTACCCTCCTCGCCCTCTTCTCCGGATCCTCCAAGGGTAATTTCGTAATTCTCACTGCCTCCCTGCCTGCGCCGGCCTCGATCTCTACTCTCACCCGCCCCTCGCGTTCTCACTCTCTTACTCTCTCTGTCTCAGGTCGGAGGCGGTGGAGCTTTCCCAAATTCGCCGGAGACTGTGCCAGCGGGCGCCGGGAGAGCTCCCCAGACCGCCGTTGTCAGATCTCGGAGTCCTGCACGCAGATGCTACTGCAGTTCCACGGCACATGTGATCCCAACCAGGTAAGTCCAAATTCTCCACAAATGCGATGATCCAAGCCGTTCCCTCCAATGGGCTTGATGCCTTTTATTCATCTCAGCCGTTGGCTGTGAGCGTCGCCTTCCGGCGATGAACGGCTAGAATCATCATCCCACGGGTGGACATATTGGGAATTTTAGAAATTTGGGATCATACACGCAATCCCGCCACAATCTCGCAATGCGAAGAGTAATTCGCCGCTCTGATTAGGTGTGAGACTTGATGCTCTGGCGCTAGACGGACCTCATCCATGGCTGGATGAGGGAGTCAATTTCAAATAGAACAATTTTGGATTTTAAAAAATGTATACACTCTACTCTAATGCATTCAATATAGCCATATTGACTGTGTAGATTGGTGACCTGCTACTTGGACGAAAACCAATTCGCTTCATATCAGTGATTTTTCAACTGCCTGCGTATCGCACGTCACAAGCACCAGAGAATTTTCATTATTTTATTTTATTTTTACCTAGTCCGAGCCGGAGAAGATCCGGCATCTGACAGATAATATCGGAATGCTGAATCTGCCAGTAGTTTCCGTTACCGTGAACCCAGACGGCGGCTTGTTGACGCCAGAGCTTAAATTGCCACGTGTCCGAAGAGTCGTTCCTCTATCCGCACGTGCTAAGCTCTTCACTTAGCGTTGCTACGTAAAGGTGTTTGAGCCGTTCGATTTCTGGGTGAGCAGGCAAAGAAACATGCGAACCGGCCCTCCCGGCATTTCATCATTGGGGTTTTTTTTTTTATCCCTTTTTTTTGGGTGATTAGAAATATTAAATAAAATGAAATGCATTTGAATAAGGACAAAATTAGTAACTACAGTGATTTAAAATATTGCCAATGGTCTAAAAAGACAAATTCGAGGATCGAATTGGATAGGACTTTCTAAAAGAGTTCCATTTAATTTGACATGTGTTTTCTAAGCGCAATTTAATTTTTTCCATCGTTGCATATTGTTTCAATCATTATTTCCTGTCTATTTTTATGTTGCCAACCCCATTGCCCAGTGTGATGTAATTGAAAAGGAAAAAAATAAAAAAAAGAGAAATGACGTAACAATACAAGAAAGGACTCGATAAAAAAACATAAAATGAATGATAAAAAAGCTTTTTATCAGAGTTTTTTTAAAATGGGAATACGAAGAAATACCAGTTGTGATGATAGATTCAGGCAATAGAATTTTTTATTTGTATTTACCTATTCAAGTAATCAGACTAGAGAGTTTGGCTAACTGGCGATTGTCCAATTACTGTAGATTAATGTCAAGGTTAAGGTGCTATCAGCAACCCCAGCAGGAGCAGTAGCAGCAGAATCAAAGAGAGCTGGAGCCAGCTGGGTCGTATTAGACAAGTAATTAGTCAAAGTATTAATCTCTAATTCTAATTTTAAGTCTAATTCTAATTCTCTTGTGCTATTCGGTATGGCATTTATTTGCTATTTTACAAATCTTGGGCCCCCACTTCTTCATATGGGCGCAGTAATTTCAATTCAAAACGCTGGGATTACTCAATCATCGAACTAGTCCTCTCTTTTTGTCTTGAATTATGAGGGCAGTGGGACCCATGAATTGGATGCTTTTTTAATGTGAAGTACACGTTTCCACGTTGTCAGCATTAAGCGCATGCATACAAGCTATCGCAGTTGGCAAGGTAACAAATGATTCCACGGCTCATTATTGGCTTATTGTTATTTTATTTCATTGGGGTAGAGTTAGTTGATCACCTCCATTTTTCTATTCTGGCTGTTTGTTCGTATGTATTGTTCCACGAAGAACCATATCGGTGCCATGTTACATTGATTGGATCTTTTATGTCACTCTTTGGCAGTATCAAGGAGCCGGCTGCCGCCTCTTCAATTGATCTATGAATTCACATTTTGTAGCAATTAATCTCAATCTCGAACTCAACTTTTTACCTTTTTCCCTTTGTGCACGGCTTGCAGGAACCTCAACTTTCTGTTCAGAATAATGCATTTGAACTGTTTACTCAAAAATGTTTATGTGAAATCTCAATAGGAGATTATTTCCCTCTCCTATTGATATTTTTTGTCATATATCCAAATTAATGTCATACTAAATCAAGACATCAAAAAATATTCATTTTAAGCTCCATTTGGTAATAGGTAAGTGAAAAAAAAAATACTTCCTATGATATGTTTTGATGTGATTTGATATCTAATTACCTTACTTTTCAATTATTACTTTTGCATTCTAATGATTTTTTACATCTTTTATAAAATTATTTTATTTGTTTCAATTTTATTTTCTTTATTTTTAATTATTAATCTTGTCGTGTTACAATATTCTTTCACTTTTCAAAAAAAAATTTCCTATAATCTTTCCCCTCATTTTTTTCTTCAATTCTATTGGGAACCTTAATTCATATCCTTGATATCACCAACAATTTTATGAGTTTTGTTTAACTCACTCAAGTTTCTACTTAAGCTTTTTTGGAGATGAATAATAATAATAATAATAAATGCATTTAAAAAAGATTGGGGCGTTACATGAACATTTTGTAGAACCCATTCCCAAGGATAGTTTCCCCAATTTCTCTACAATGTTTGAAAATGTTTAAAGGGGATGCACTATTTCTCCCTTTCTTTTGCTCTCTTGATTTTCTTCTCCCATTATAAGGGGACGTTTGGGAAAGTGAAAGTAGTGGGGAAATGTGGTATTTGGTGAGAGTAGAAAATTAAATATTTTGAAATTGTGTGATTGATATAAAATAATATGGATAAAATTGGAATAAATAGGTTTGTTGGAAGGTAATGGATAGGGAAAATGATTGGAATATTGGAGTAAAAGTGGAAAAATATAATGATTAGATGATCAATGAAGTGCTTTGAAATCTGTGCACCAACATTTTCCCACCCATGTTTCTCCTATCCCGTTACCAAACGTCCCTTAAATGTGGCTTTTTAAAGAATGCCCTGTCTTTGACCCTGCTAAACCTTGGTGATCTGCTCGTGTGGTTCACGACCTCACACATAGTGGCCAGCAGGGTGTTTGATTAAGCTCGTGACAGCAATAAAGCGAGTAGGACATCTGGACTATCCAACTTGGAACAACCTGTGAGAGTGCCTACAAACAAAAGCTGCACAGTCTCACTCATCTAGAAAGAGATGTACATATTAAATGCGGATGCTCGGCAACTGTCCCTACGTCCCCCATTGCTCTCCATCCAGGTCACCACCCTCAGCTCGTTAACTGTGCCAGCCTTTTTTCCACCACCAGATGAACGTGCCTTGGTTTGAGCGTGTGACCCACCTTTATTACTGGGACTGATGAATCCAGGCCTTCTATCTGGGCCGCAGGCCATTAACGGCAGCTTGATTCTGAAGAGTAAAAAGGTGATAGCTGCTACTATTTCAACATTTTTACTTGACTCAGATGCGAGTCTCTTTCCAAAAACTTATCCAAGATGGGAATTCTGTCTCATTTACACCAAAAATTAGTATTTATGAATGGTTAATTACTAAATAAAATCTAATCTGTCATTTGATTTCTTTGCTATTCAAACTGTTTGTTAAAATATCTTCTAGGTAAAATTCTTATGGAGCCAAATAAGTAAAAAATACAATGAATTACATTGTTTTTAACGATTCTGGTTTATTATTTTCTTTCATATTTTTTTTTAAAAAATATGATAAGAAAAATGTAAATGTGAACAATCTGATCACTGATCACTTTGGCCAATTCTTATGGCAGCTTTTTTTTGAATTCGAGGTTGAAACTTTGAGCTACTAGAGTAGGCTAAAACGTGGAGGCCATGTAATAAGTGCTGCTCATTTAAAGTCTAATAAGCTTCTTTTGCTAGTACGTATTCCGTCATTTTCCTGTAATGTGCCTGTTTGCAGGATTATTCAGTTTCTGTGAGCATTAGAAGCTATAATTACAGGTTTCAAGTCTGTGCCCACTTTCTATAGTGATCTGTGGTAAATATGAATAATGATGATGACTACAGAGGCCTTTATAGTAGGAATCCAGCATCTGATATTTAGTCTACAAGTTTAGAGTTGAGCTGCATTATTCCCGTATGCCTAGCCAAAGCAATTTCATTCTTGTAACAACCTGATCTGACCTTTCTGGCACAATCCACCACATCTGAGTGCTAATACATGTGGGATATTTGAACTGTTCATCTTACCATGCACATTATTTAGATCTCTGTGACAAGGCTAAGCCATTCAGATTAAAATATTTTGCCATGGTCATGCATAGGCAACTGAAGGAGGAGGAGCGCAGATGCTTGGTGGAGCTTCAATGCAACATAGTGGCAATGAGACGTTCGCATCCGAAGGTTCTCAGGCTCAATTTGGGGGCATCGCATGAACCTGATCCATCACTTCCTTGTCTATTGCAGTCTGATGATTATGATTACGATAAACCAATTGAAAATAGGCTCAAGCATTCAACACCAATCAGCAGCCCTGAAGAACCAAGGCCTCATTCTCAAAGAAAAGACTTAGAATCCACAAGTGATCGCAATGTAGGGGCTTCCACATTTTATGTTTGTGAGGAGAACCCTCTTTTTGATGGATTCCATAGGGGAGAATCTAGCTTTAAGGCAGAAAGCATTGATTCAGAGGATGCTGTCACAGCTTTTGGATCAGAGTGTGAAATACCGAGCCCTTCCTTCCTACAGCCACCACTGGGAAGAGGTAATCCCTTATTCTTCTTCAGCCTCTTTGCATAGATTTGAAAAGGGGGGAAAAGGAGAAAAAGAACACATTAATTAGGTAGTTGATAAATAAAAAATAGTCAGACAATTTTGGAAAAGATAGCTTTGGTTATATAAAATATAAATTTGATTCTAGCAAAGAATCTTCTGCTTGGATATGAGAGAAAGAGGTAGCTTCTTGCTTCTGTGAGATAGGTACATAGCAGTGATGGTTAAAAGTGTGCTGCTACAACACATATGGAGTTGTAAAGGCAACATATAAATCAGTCAAAATGGTGGGCTCCTACTTACAGCCTGATTATAGTCGGAGCTGCCAAACTTCATGATGCAAACAATTTCTTTGTGCTTGCATTTTGTCATTTCCTTGCTAGCACGGTTTTTTCTTGCATGGATTTTGAAATATTCACTCACAGGCTACAGTGAAACATCAACAATTTCTGCAAAGCACTTGGAGGAGAATCCGTCCTCAAATTCTGCGCAGGAACACAAGGTTTACTGGATTCGACAAAACCATGCGGAAGACGAACTGAAGAGCCCAGTAGTGAAAACCATCAGATCAGACAATAACACAAAGCCTTTGAATGCTAAAACTTTGCTTGAAAGATTTGCTGAGTTTGATAATGAAGCCACAATCCATCGTCATCTGAACATTGTTCAGAGTCCTCAGAAAGAATACATTATTAACTCCAATGTAAGAGATGCCATCTCTCTGGGTCGGACCTCCCCTTCAATTCCTCCACCACTCTGCTCGATTTGCCAGCACAAGGTACCTGTTTTTGGGAAACCACCAAGATCATTTAGGTATGAAGAGTTGGAGGAAGCAACAGATCAGTTTTCAGATTCAAATTTCTTAGCTGAAGGTGGTTTTGGACCTATCCATAGAGGAGTTTTGGCGGATGGGCAGGTGGTGGCTGTGAAGCAGCTGAAACTGGCCAGCTCTCAAGGCGATGCTGAGTTTTGTGCAGAGGTTGAGGTGCTGAGCTGTGCTCAGCATAGGAATGTTGTAATGCTGATTGGTTTTTGCATAGAAGGGAAGAGAAGGGTGCTGGTTTACGAGTATGTTTGCAATGGGTCTTTGGATGTCCATTTATATGGTAAGCTCTTCACTCTCTCTGTTTGTTTATTTAATGATTGCAAAGCACCTTATGGATATCTCAAAATTTTTCCTCTATCTTAAGACTTAAGAAGTTCATGGATTCAACTGGAAAATTCCTTGATGCTTAAAATAGACAGTCACATCCTCAAGCAGTGTTAATTAAGAAGAATCCAATTGAAGTCATAACCAACAGGAACAACACAACGCCAACTAAAATGCCTTCTACTGTATATCAGGGAAGAAGAAGATGCCTCTAAATTGGCACTCAAGGTTGAAGATAGCCGTTGGGGCAGCTCGCGGCCTGCGGTACCTCCATGAGGATTGCAGGGTTGGCTGTATCGTCCATCGAGATATGCGCCCTAACAACATCCTTGTCACCCATGATTTTGAACCGCTGGTACTCTATCCTACCTCCTGTAATCCTAACTCCAGTAAGTCTGTTCAGTAACATCCGCTTGCTCACCACATGGTAATGGTATTTGAGGTTGCTATACAAGCACTGGGAACATCAATGAGCAAGTCATCTGATGGAACAGCATACCGTACGTTGTTATTTTTTCTGATGACAATCTATAAAAAAGAAATGAAGGAAAAAGAGGAATTTATGCAGTGAACAATTTAACACCAAATATTCAGTTTCTCATCGACTAGACTTTCCTCATTGATGCCTTCTGTTAGTGATGAAAAGCAAGTGGCAAGAATCCACACTCAAGTCTCTTATATAACTGATAATCTGGACAAAGCAATGAGTTATATTATATTCTTTTTACAAGGTTATTATCTCATCTAATCTCTCTTCTCAGGTTGGAGATTTTGGCCTCGCCAGATGGCAACCAAATAGTGACCTTGATGTGGAGACACGTGTCATAGGCACATTGGGGTAACTAACTGGAACAAGATCTTTCCATGTGAAAAATGATGATAATAACCGAAATAAAAATCTTTCCATGTGAAAAATGATGAGAATTTTGGTCATGGTGCACAAAGAAACCACCCTTTTAATGTTCTTAGAGAGAATCCGGAGCATATTGTAACGCATTTGAATGACCCATTAAATGCTTTGATTATGATTTAAGACAAGCACAAATCTGTGAAATGATTGTTCTTTCCGCAGACAAGATTTTCAGAAAGACAAACACTGTTATTTAGCCAAACAAGAATAGCCACTTCCTCTGGTATTTCCTGAGCCAAAATGGCCTAAACTTTATTGGCTGCAGCTAGAAATCACTAGAATTTGGTTCAGTGAGCATTTAGGCAGCAGGTCTATTGGGCTGGGATTGATTCAGCTCAGCGAGCTTGATGGAAATTTACAGTCAGCCACTCAGAAAAATGAAAATACAATTTACTATGCTCAGGTACCTGGCGCCGGAGTATGCAGAGAGCGGGAGGATAACAGAGAAGGCTGATATTTATGCATTTGGTGTGGTTCTGCTGGAGTTAATTACAGGTCGGAAAGCCATTGACATGTCTCAGCCTGAGGGACAGCAGTTCCTGGTAGAATGGGCACGTCCTCTACTTGAATCAGAAGTACAAACCATAGCCTTTGATCAGTTGCTTGACCCCGAATTGGATTTCCACCAGCTTCAGCTTTTGTCCCACCAAGTGCAAAGCATGGTCCATGCTGCATCTCTGTGTCTGCGCCGTGATCCACTTGATCGACCAAACATGTCAAAGGTATATCTTGCTTCCTTTCTGCTGATGTTTTGACTAATTTGAGAAGGTTGATGCTTTCATGCACTGTCAATGCTGTCGAAGAAATGGATGACTTGAAATTATGAATTTCTAATAGAGGAATGGTTTCAATGCAATTGGACAATGCACCAAATGCACACTCGGCGCAGTGCTAAATTATGCACCCAACACTTAAAAATCACATCTAAATTCCAAGTGAAAAGCTGTTCAAGAATGCATAAAGAAAATATTCAAAGGTTGGTTTTATTATTATTTTATTTTATTTTTACATATTTTTCTCATTCTGAGCCAGGTACTAAGGATAATAGAAGGAGATGCTGTGGCAGATCCATGTTTCAACATTGATCCACTGAGCAACAGAAATGGGCGCAGGAGCTTTTTAAATCTGCAACATCATGCCAGTTACAGTGCTAAGTCTTTTGGCAGGGGCGGCAATCACACAAGAACTTCCAACCTTCAAAGACATGCTAGTTGCAATGTTGATACTTTTGGCAGCCGAAGCGAGCGAATGAACAGTTTGACCCCGCAACAGTTGGGTGGCTTCAGCATCGATTCAGTTGGCAGTCGAAGTGAGCGAATTAACAGCTTATCTCTGAGAGAGCTCACTGGTTTTGACATTGATTCAGTTGGCAGCCGAAGTGGGCGCCTGAGCAATTCAAGTTTTCTATTGCACCCTGGTACAGCTGCTGATTCCACTGGCAGCCGGAGCAGCCAGTTGAAGGGTCAGAACTTCTCGAACTCGGGAACAAGAATAGACCGCTCTCACAGAGCCCTTGAAGCATTGAAAGGAATTTACACTGAAAGAGAGAGCAACCATCCAGCAATCTGCTACTCAGCCGAGAATGGCTATGGCACATAATTGAGTTCATCTCACTAGTGAAATTGTCATTTTTGACGAATTTTTATAGTTGAATCACAGGAACCGTTATAATTTCTTTTTCCCATTGATTGATCATCATTAAATTGGAAGTTACACAATAAAAAGAGTGTGCATTTGAATCACAAAGCAAGTCTTTACGGAGCAATCAGAAGCATCCATCAATATCACTACAGCTTGGCTTGAGTAGCAGTACTAATTTTTTCTGATTAATTTTCTTGTAAAATTTTTTCTTTCCCACATCGAGCGTCCCTGCAATTATCTGCCATCTTGAGACTGTCCTCAGCTTTTCCTTATCTTTTTCCACTCGAGTATGTTATTATCTTCTGATTTCGAGTTGCAATTGCAAATAGTTTACGGTTGCAGAAGTCCGAAGCCCGAAAGAGCCGATTTCATGAAAATTGAGGAAGGAAATTATTTCCGGACGTAATGCATCATTTCTTTTTATTAGTATAGCTCATCGGTATTTTTATTCATCGGCATTTAAGCAAACATTTTAAATGACACGTTTCCTTTTTAAGTATTTTCGAGGGTCGGAAAAGACGTGGAGTTCGCAATTGATACATGTGTTAATCACATGTTTTCACCGGCCAGGACTAGTTAGGAAAGCGATGATTATAAAAAATAATGGGAAGATTTTTGGATTGAAGTTTAAAAACCACAAGGATTAGGCAAAGATTAACGGCCCAGATCTTCGGTTTACTCAGAAATTGGACCCAACAAGCATAGCGAGCGAGCGAGCGTAAAAAATGGAAAAAAGAAAAGAAAAGAAGAACAATATTAACATAAATTTCTCCCAACCCATTGAAAAAAGTCAAAATCATTTGAAAGTGCATATGAAATTCATTAAAATCTGCCAGTGAATGTCTTACTCTTTCATAAGTTTCTAATCTATATGATTTTCAAAATGATAAATAGGTTTATATTAATTAATATTGTAATTAATTTAGATTTAAGTAAAACGTTTACCGTTGAAAAAGTCCACGGGTTGCATGCAACCAACTCATCGGAGAGATCCACTTCGTTGATTCGAAAAGTCCACTGCTCCTGTCGACGGATTCAATATCTTAGCGTCAAACCGTGCCTGTGGCTCCCCTGGGAATGCCCGGGTAGCTCTTACAGCGTGTCGACCTAACCCTTCTTTCATGTCGGCTGCACACGTCCATATGGCCCCACGTGCGATGTCCCACGGCTCGCCTCGGATGTCCGTCGCTGTCCCGATGCCAGCTCAGCAAGCTGGGCGGCACAAGGGACGGCTTCTTCAATACGCGGGCCCCCAAGTCGGCGAATCCGCCGTCCATTTCCATGAAAATGGTTTTTCAGCACCTTCCCAACATATGTGTTTGTGGTCTACAAAAATGGGGCAGTAACGAACACAGGTGGGAAAATTGGGCCCGGAAAATCCTCGGAACGAGGGAATGTTCCTGTACACAAAAACACGTACTACAAACCAAAGGGCAACTGACGTATGAGCCAGGGCTGTTAACATATCTGCCCAACGGTTCTCCTGTGCCCGATGATATATCATATATCTATGGTGATGTAGGCGTCCAAAAATCTTAGAAAATGACATTGGTCTTAGAGAATCTATACTTTTATGCCTTTCGTCATTGGCTCCGGACCATGCATTAGTCTCTGTTTAACGGCCCACATCAACCTTCAAAATCCGCCGGCTGTAATAGGCCATGGATTGGATTGGCGTCTAACTGAATTGATTAAGCTCCCCACAAATAATAAATGGATTTGACGTACAAGTAATCGGCCATAATAATTAAAAAGGGCGTATGGTCTTTAGCCCCGGTTGCAAGTTTCCTCATTTGCGACCAGACCAAAAACATTATTTTTCATTTTTTATTTTTTTTGTAAAATTGTTAATTTTTTAATATATAAATTAGGTTTTATTATTTTTGGAAACTTTTAGTTGTATGTTTTTATTTTGGATTTTTAAATATAATAGTTTTTAGTTATTTTTGACAATTTAAAATGAGTAAAATACTCATACATTTAAAAATTCAAAATAAATGCATATTTAAAAAATGATAAAACTTAATTTATATATTAAATATAGCTAAACTAACAATTCTATTAAAAAATTTTCAAACAAATATATATTATTTTTAGACTAGTATGAAATCTCTTCATTAGGGGTGTGTTTGGTTACACACAAAACATGTCAATGAAAACTTTTCAATCAAAAACTTTTCACTCACCATGACTATTTTACTTTTCAATCATTTCTACGCAAATACTCATATAACTACTCTGTCTATTTTAACTTTATTCTCTTTACACTTCATTATTACTCATATCATATCACATCATTTTCTATCAACTTGACAACTTCTACTCTAAAAAATTTTCATAAAAAAGTTTTATTTTCAACCAAACACACCCTAGGGCAGCACGAAAATGACCAAACCCAGTTAAAAAGGCTACTGATTTTTTCTTTTTTTCTTTTTTTTTTTTGGGCTTTGTTTCGTATTTTAGCCTTTCTGGGTGAGGCAAAAATTAGGCTCACTAGAAGTGATGGAGTCCTTTTCTTAAAAAAAAAAAAAAAAAAGGAAGGAGTCTGAACCGTGGGGGACGTGGGAGGATGGGCACACGTGGTCGTAAGCTTCCGTGATGTTTTTGAACATGGTGAACAGAGAGAGAGTAGACAGGAACTTTTTAATTAAAAGATAATAATAATTAATGGAAATACTTATTGGTGTAGATAATAATCAAATAGACAAAAAGAAAAAAAAGTTTTGCTATTAATTCTTAACTGTCTTATCAAAATAATTCTGAGCTAACATGGTAAATGGTGGATTTAATCAGCGGTGGGACGTTGAATGATCCACAACTTACGTATGTCTAACGAGGTTCATGTATGGATCGAATATAACTTGTCAATTTTCTTCCAATGTAAGTCAAAAAATAGCTAGTAAGACAATTATTTTTTTGATAAATAGGCCATGTGTAGCATATGCATGTGTATTTTTAAACACCAACCAAAACCTTCCAAATACGTGCATCTGTCAACTTCGTACACCAACCAAACATCTGTGCGACAATATATACAGAACTAAAAAGCGTCGTTACACAAGCATGCACAAGTACTCATCCCATCCATGGTATGCATGTACAAAAAGTTAAATTCAGAGCAGGCAGTCTTAATATATTCCAGCATGTGCACAATATCCTATAATGGTGCGTTTGGTTGGAGGTAAAACTTTTTTATGAAAACTTTTTCGCGTAAAAGTTGTCAGGGTGATAGAAAATGATGTGATATGATAGGGTAATAATGAAGTATAAAGAGAATAAAGTTAAAATAAATATGGTAGTTGTATGAGTATTTGTATGGAAATGATTGAAAAGTTGGATTGTTTATATAGAAAAATATGAAAAAATAATTAAAAAATAAGATAGCTATGGGGAGTGAAAAGTTTTTGATTGAAAAATTTTCATTGACATGTTTTGTGTGTAACCAAACACACCCAATATTACTCATTTCGTTTTAGAGCTCTTAGTTAGCTAGCTAGGGGTTGTTTCTTTTTGTGTATTTTAGAGTTATTATATACTCATGGCAATAATTTTCATTAACTAAAACGATATTGGCAACTAAAATTTATTATCTTAGCTTGTTGATGCTCGGATTATATTGGCTACTATTATGTTTGCTAAAAGTACATTTTGTTGTGGCGACTAGGTAATTTTGCATGCATATCTAAGTACTTTTAGCAATATTATAAATGTATTTCTATAATTTTTCTTATATAACAAATCTGATAACTAACGCGTGAATATATTTTTCATTTTTCTGATATATGAATACATTTGTACATGATTGAAAACATAAGAAACTGTAAAAATTTTATTTTTATAAATATATTTAAATTAAATAGATTATTTCACATCTTTAGACTTTGCAAATTCCTGCAAGAAATAATGTTAAACATAATTTTCTAAAAATATTATAAAAATGCAAGAAAATTCATAAAAATATTTCTATTTTTAAACATTCCTGAAAATTTGAATAATGTTTTATTTTTTAAAAACAAAAATATTCTTAGTCATTTTATTGTATTTTCAATTGCACATAATATTCATATAGTAAGAACTTGTAAAACTAAAAAAATGAAATCCATTTAATTCAAGTGTTCTTTCTAAAAATAAAAATTACATTTTAGGATATTTTCTTATATTTTATATTTGATAAAATATATATACATATAAGAAATAAAAAATTATATTCATGTCTTAGTTATTAGATTTAATATAAGACAAAAATATTTACTTACACATTTTCATTTAATTAATTATTAATATTTTATTATGTGTATATATTATATAGAATTTTTTTGCGAACGTACTTGCATAGTGTGTACCTTTCGCTAGCATGCTTGTAGGAACATTTTTATTGTTTAAGGAAAAAATTTAATAGGTTTGGAGGAAACCCAAACGGATAACACCCAAATGCACAGGGTAGATCAAAATACCATTAGACTTTTCATATTCGCTACGCATTTTCCATCATCGCTTTCCAGTTTTATTTTCGATAATTATCTATTTCGTCACAACAATTTTTCTCTTCACTAATAAATAGTTTCCCCCTTGTTTTTAATTTGTACGAGATAGCTACCAATGTCCTTTGTAATAGATCTCATCTTAAAACAAATTTTTTTTTTCTTTTTGGCAGCGATATTACATGGTGCACTTGATATAATGATTGTATGGTGAACAAATAAAAGAAAATTGGCCGCCACTACATGGCTCATTTTTAAATGAACCAAAAAAATTTCAATAAATCAATATATATATATATAATGATTTCTTAATGAGCCTTGTCAGATTTACAAGCTCCAATCAAAGGATCCTTCAGGCAGATTATAAAATAAAATAATAAAAAATCCAAAGATGTATTAATCTCTCGATGATCATCAGCCATCCGTCAGTGATGAAAAGCATGAGCGCAACTACTGTAACCCAAATAAGTGCTGATTTTCAGTTTTCAGCCATGCTCAAAGACCAACAAGGCCTTGCATTGAAAATTTCTGTACATAGCATTACCCGCTTTTATCGAAAATTAAGCCAAAAGGCTCAAGGCTCTCGCCTCTTTGCGTCTTTAAGAACCTTATGGTAATTAAGAACCATAATCTTACCCGCCCTTTCATCCCTCCCCCACCACATTTGCATCAGACGTATTTACAAAATTTTGGGGCCCACCTGCATTCCCACTCTCAACACGTGGAATTATCACATCTAAACACGTGTGCACTCAGTATCTAGTCCTCTGGCCCACAGGCTCCGGCGAGAGGAGGCTCATGGCCGGGCTCTGCTGCTCCGCCACCGTCCACACCTTCACCGATCTGTCGAGGCTGCCACTGTACACCGTCCACCGCCCATCCTCCTCCTCGTCCTCCTCCAAGGCCAGGCATTTCACCGGCCCCAGGTGGCCGCTCAGCACCGTCAGCCAAGTGTGCGACGCCGCGTCCCGTCGCCAAACGCAGATCGTCTTGTCCGCGGAGCCGCTGAACACCAGGCTCCCGGCAGCCGCCAGGCACAGCACGGCCAGCTTGTGGCCCCGCAGCACTCCGCCGTGCGACAGCATCTTCTGTTGCTCCCAGTAGTTCACCAGCCCGTCCGATGTGCCGGCGTACACGATACGGTCCGCCGCGTTCACCGCCAATGCCGTCACGGCGCAGTCCTGCGTCAGCAGCGTCTGCGCGGCTGAATGCTTGAGCCGCTTCCCTTCGAACTCCTGCTTCCAGGCCTTCACCGTGCCGTCGGCGGAGCCGGTGAACACCAGCCTGTCGAAGCCGACGGCCACTGCGTTAATGGCGTCGTCGTGCGCCGTCACCGACTCCAGGCACTTGGAGTCGCCGATCCGCCAGACCTTCAAGGTCTTGTCCCAGGAACCCGAATACAAGACCCCATGCTCCTGGTCTAAGCTCAGGCACGATACGGCATCGAAATGCCGGATCCATATCGACGTCCGGCGGCGCCGGACCTCCACGTAGTTGTTCGGATTGATGGAACTCTTGAGCAGATCTTTCAGCTTTGGCAGAGTCCCGGTCCGCTTGTGGACGCTTCCGGACGACTTCCACACGCGGATTTTCCCGTCCTGGTGCCCGGTGAAGATCTTGCCGTCGTCGGCCACCACGATCGCCTTCACAAGGCCGCTGCTGGACTTGAAACCGCCGAACTCCTGCTGCTTCCGCCACACGCGGATGTTCTTGCTCTCGGAGCCAGTGTAGAGCAGGTCTCCGACGGCGGCGAGGGAGTATACGTGGCCCTCCTCCCTCACCAACGAGCCGATTGGGCCATTGAAGACGTCGTCGGCGATGGGGATTACCACTGGCGACGACCTCGACCAGGGAGACTTGGAGTAGGGGGACATGATATAAGGGGAAGAAGAAGCGGAGATCATCGGGCTGCGTGAGGAGTGCGCTGCTGCGGAGAGGTCTGAGCCGCAGCTGGGCGGGGAGGAGGGAATGAACGGGTCGGATTGGAGGAGGGCGGAGAATTTTGTGCCGGTTCTGCCGTCGCGTTTGGACTCCCTCATTGTTGTTCCGTGAGCATGCGCCAGGGGCAAGAATGGATTAGGGTGGGAAAAAAGGCTGAGAGAGAAGGAAATCCAGATGCAAACGAAGCCGAAAGCCTCTTAAGAAAATTGAGAAATGAATCGAACGAACGAAGAAGGAAGCGAGCGGCTCCTATATAAAGGCCAGGCCGTACGGCCGGGAGGAGCTATGGGATTTTGCCACGTGGACGCCCGCGATTCTCCGTTGCGTGCGAGAGAAGAAAAGTGCCCAAGTGCGGCGTTTGGTAAATGTAGGCAGAGACGCAGAGTCGAAGATTCGGGAGTTTCGAACCGAGGCAACGATTCGCGTGACAAAAGGATTGGAAGTAGTCGTCTCCCAAGATTATGATATAATCAAGGACACGTGCAATAAATGATGGAAAAAACTACTTAAAATTTTGATTATATTTACATATTATGTATTTTTCCATATATTGAAATAACCAATTTAAAATTAGAATGTTTAATTTGGGGAGTAATATAATATTTTAATTTAATAAATAATAATTGATTTCATTTGATTAAAGTACTTGATACTGAAATATTTCTTTCGCGAATCTCTATCAATGTAGCAGGAACTCATGCGCGAGAATCGCGGTCTGTCCTTTCATGATTTGCTTGCGACGGTCCGAGTCGGAGCTTCCACCGAGCGTTTACACTGCACACGCGCTGCAGGGTTCCAGGAGGAAGGCAAGATACGGAAACTTCTACAGAAATTACGTCACCGTATTGTGTCAGATACGAAATCATTTTATTATTTCAAATTTTCATCTATTTTAGTAACCTAAACGGTTAAAATGTTTATCGACAATATCACATTAAATATAAGTGTAAAATTACATATTTTTAATTGGAAATTAGCGTGATAAATTTTACTTGTGATAAGTACGGTTAAAGTGTAAATGTTTTATCGTCAAATAATCGAAACGTTCTGGTTAGGCTTTATGACTAGGAATGTCGTACTTATCTTCTTTTGATGGAATGGACGGTGTGGGCAGTAAAATTTCAAAATCGAGCCATTGGTGGATATTTTTGCATTTTAAACTCTTTAACTTTATCTATTTGTATTTTAATGTTTGAAGCTTGGTAGTTTAAATTTTGAACTCGAAATTTTGGTTTTGTTGCGTTTTAAATTCTAACTCATAATGGCGTTAAAAACTATTGTCAATCTACGCAAAATGAAATAACTACTCTTTGATATTTTTTAAAAAATACGTAAATCTGTATTAAAGGTGAGAATGTTATTGAAACCTCTAATAATGAAATAAAAAAAGCCTAGTAGTCAAGTTTAAAATGTAAAAAATATTTCTTTTTTTAAACATTGAAAGGTATTACATCATTTTGTATGAATTAACGGTGATTTTTAACACCATTTTGAGTTAGAGTTCAAAATACAAAGGAACCAAAACTTTCATGATCTAAAATACGGGTGCTGATCAAGTGTATCCAGGAGCATTGAACTTATACATATTTTTGTATTCTTTTTCAAAATTTTCTTACACAAAATGTTAATTTAATTGTATTTAATATGTATATTAATTTTTAAATTACTAAAATGCTACAGATTTTTTAAAATTCGAAATAAATATTTAAAAATTTTCAACAATAGTAAGAATTGATATGTATGTTTTTTTTTTTGATGAAATGATATGTATGTTAAACATACTTATATTAACAAGTTCATGAAATTTTTTTTAAAAAAATAATAAAAAAAGTGTACGCCCTCCCCAGTGCACCTGATCAACACCCTAAAACGCAAAAAATGTCAAACAAGAAACCCGCCATTGGTCGACTCCTGTTGCTGCGTAGGAGACTGCAGCACGCCACATTGCGCCGGACGTGGTAGCGCGTATTGCTGCCGTCTGAGAGCTCAGTTTGACCCGTGGAATGGATTTGGGTGCTTTGACTTTTACTTAAATTACGTGTCTGCCCTCTGCCCATGTGCGAGTTGAGTTGGTTTACCGGCTTGGCTGAGTGGGGTGGACCGTGGACGATACATCTTCCTCATTTTTCTCTAGAAACATAAGGTTATAAACCATCCAATGAAAACGCTTTTGATCTCCCTACCATGGTAGTTTTTCATTTTGCTCCTAAGGAGTGGGAAAATAATAAATTATTAAAAGATAAAATAATATTTTAAATAGAAAAAAATTATGAAAAACTTTTTAAAATTGAAAAAATGATGTGATATGAAAGAGGTAATGATCATAAGTAAAAAGAATAAAATTAAAATATTTATAATATTTTATAAATATTTGTGAAAAATTAATTAAAAGCAAGACAATTGTACAAGAAGATGACAATGAATAATTAAAAAAATAAGTTAATTGTGAAAAGTGAAAAATTTTAAATTTAACAAGTTTTTATATCCACAAACATACCCTAAATATAATGTATTAAAAATTAAGTAAATTAATTTGATGATTATCTAAAAAAATGCTTTATTGAGAACAATATAATAATTTAGATAATTCTTCAATGAAACGCGTTTCATGATAAACATTTTCTTAATTTCGAATATGATATGATGAGAATTTTGGTTTAATTGAAGCCAAACATTGTATTAATATTATTTATGTAGTCAAAATTTCAAAATTCTCAATAGAAACTTGTACAGAACATAATATTTCAAAAGTTAATTTCAAAAAGCTTATGGTTGCATAGTATTTTTTGCTAACCTATATATCTGATTAAATATATATAAAGACAAATAAATAAATGATTTGTTAAAACAAATAAACAAATGATATAAAACTATTTATATGAGACGTGGAAAGGAAGAGTTTCAAATATTAATTGGTTAAATTAAACATTTAATTATAATATATGACATATACCTTATTTGAATTAATGTAATAAAATAAGGATTCTGATATTGTGCACTCGGGCTCAAAATCTTTTTTTATTTTTTGAAAATTTGACAAAAATGCCCCTTATGGAAATTAAAAAATATTAACAAATCTCTAAAAATAAAAAATTGATATATTTGTTAAATATACTTAAGTTTATTGTTTTATATAAATTTTAAATAAATAAAAATTGGTTAAATATACCAGCTATACATAATTCCTTTTAGGTTATAAAAGAATAAATCACTTGTTATCCCTAGAGCATTGAAAAATTTACAGCACCATATGCATGCAAAGTGATAGTGTCTTTCCAAATCAATCGAAGGAAGTCTGGTTCCAAACAAACACCAAAGTACTTTTATGATTGTATCTAAATTCAAACAAAGGTCCCTAACTCAATTGGTGCCAGTTGAAAATTGTTCATGTTTTAAACACCCAAAGATTAAGATGGATAAGAGTTTTATAAAGGGTAGTTAAAGGTTCCTGCATGTATGAAACTTTTCTTTTATTTAATATTTTTTATTTTTAATATCTTGATAGTTGATAAAAAAAATTCATTTTATTTATTATATTTAGCATAATTTATATTATTATAAAAACTCTTTAATTAATTTAGTTTTATTGTAAATGACTCCATTTACAAATAGTAAAATCAATTTCATAAAATGATTTAATATTAAATATTAATTTTTAACATCTAAACAATATAAATTTACTACTAGACAAAAATGACTCTATAAATATTATTATATTTTAATACATATGAAAATGGGTTTAATCATTTTTTTAATTTACACAGGAATATATCTATTTTTGAGCAAAAGTGGCCGATATATATATTTGATTTGGATAAAATTCGGCCTTTTAACTAAACAAGTGATGTTAAATATAATGACTAAATTAGATTTTGCATCAATATCTTAAAAATTGAAGATGTTACATAAAATTGCTTCTAATATAATCTGAATCCAAGTGGAGTCGTATTTAAAAATCACAATTAATAAACATCTCTTCAATGGCAAATACATTCTTAGAAACTCCTCCAATATTCTATCCATGTCAGTGATAAAAAAAAGCCATGACATCTTTACATATAGTTTGTGTTTTGCAAGACTGTATTTTGGGAAAAATTACTTTTATATCTGGAAAGATCTGCATAACAATACCTCATTAAAAGTAAAACTTAAAAATTTTGAAAATTCATGAAAAAAAGATTTTATCATTAAAAAAACTAGATTTTAGTAAAGCTCGGAGACAGGAACTGCTTTATCCCCAACTCCCAACCAATAGCTTGGCCAAACAAAGCCTAAATATGCGCAGCAGTTGAGTGAGAATAACTTGGAACTTTTGTTATAAATGATATTTGAATTTGGAAAACGACTTCTAAATGGTAAATTCAATGGACAGCTTTCATTTTTTCGTACAGTCGACCTGTTTTGTCAAATGTAACTCAAGTTCCTGGATAATTCTCCATGAATGGCTGCATTCATTAGTAGTTAGGCTGTTATTTAGAATAGAAGAGAAGCAATCAATATAGAGCACGAAATCATTATGTACACGTCCAATTTGTAATGTCACGTCCATCCGGGCGTACCTCTTTTTTTAATTAAAAAAATGGTATTAAAAACGTAAATGCTATTCTTTTGTGTACAAGGGACTTGAATCGGACAGACGAATGAGATGAAAATGTACTTACGTATATTGAGAATGAGAAAAACGGTATTAAAAATGTAAAAGATTACATGGGAAAAAAAAAAAGTGTATTGAAAAGGAAAAATATCTGATCCCATTGTATCATGTTGAAAAATTGTCTTAAAAAGGAAAAATAAAGCCAGCATAGAGATTTGCATGCTAACCTAAGTATTCGATCGCTACTTAATATGTAAATGTGGAAGCTTTCATACTTATTCTTGATTTTTAAATTTTAAATATATTTTTTAAAATCTAAACTACTGATCATATTTAATACATCTTCTTATATCATGCCATCAAAAATAACTTTCATTAAAAACTTATATTTTTTAAAAAAGAATTTTTTGAGAAAATGTATAACATAAATGTAGTATATAAAAAATTTAATGTACATAGTCTTTGGAATTATAAATAAAATATACATAGATAAACATGATACATAACTTACTTTTTTTAAAAAATATTTGAAAATTAGAAAAAATGACGAGTAAGCATAGAGGCTCTACTCAAACTATACATTAAAAAATTTTATGTAGTATATTTATATTATATATTTTTAAAATTTTACTTGTTATATATTCACTCTTAAAAAATACAATTTTTATGTAATATAAATTTTTAATAAAAATTAGTTTTAGTCATAGGATAAAAAAGATGTATTAAACATGATCAATGGTTTAGATTTTAGAAATATATTTTAAATTTACAAATCAAGAATAAGTAATAAGGCTACCATGAATAATTCAAGTTGTTTGAATGATTTTAGAACTGGAATCAGTAGCACTCGGATTATACGAAGTCAAAATGATCGGACGGATAGGATGCAGTTCCATTGCCCAGCGCCACTGGTTCAACGACTCCAGCAGTTCAACCGCGCTTTTGCTGCGCAGGCCGCCAGCGTGATCAGGAGAAGAGCGGCGACACGGATATAACGGAGATCCAGCCGCCACGTGACACGGCCATTGTCCTCTGCCTCGCTTCTAGCTAACGGAGCCGTTGCGTGTCTGCCACGCGTCGCTAGGATGAAGTTTGGACACCCAAATTCCTGGTGCAAACGTTGCATGGTTATACGTCGGGCTTACGTAGCATGATGGCACTGACTCAACCGAAAGTACGATTTGCATACATAATTACATATGCACAGCAAACCTTAGCTGTCCGGGCATCGCTGCATGGCATGCAATTGGCTGCCAATCGCACAGGGGCAGACAATTCGTGGGGTCCAGTTTTGAATAGCTGAAAAATTAGGCTACGGAGAAAAATTATCTTTTTGGTGGTGGATTGTTATTCATGATCTGAATAATTCCAGGACATTGTTATTCATGATCTGAATAATTCCAGGACATCATTGAGGACCGATCCAATGTCAACGGGTGGAGTCCAAAGGAAAATGTCGGGAGGATGAGGATTTGGATTTGGGCGGTTCAGAAAGTTCAGCCCCACTCCTTACTTTTTCTCAGGCGGGTCCCACCTTTGGGACTTGTTCCCGTGCACCTTTTGCAGGTATGCACACGCCTTTTACATCACACTCCGTTATCCAAACTAACAAAGGTAACTGATCCAAAGGAACGGATTGAGTGAGAGCAGAGGCTGGGGATGTATCATAACAAGGAAGAGTCTTTGGGTAAAGCCTATGGCCTCGATTGTGACTGTTTCATATAGTCTCATTTCCAGTGCCACATATCCTTCACCATACTTTTTATGCCTGCTTAAGATTAAGACCGAAAATTAATGGCCAAACATGCTTATTAATTGCAAAGCATGCGTTGAACGTTTGGGATTAAGACTTTTGGTACCTCCACAGTTAATTCGAATTAATTAGATTTACTTTCTCCAGGTAGTTGGCCGATGAATTTGAAAACAAAAAAAAACCATAATGTATATATAAAACTTGAAATCCTCCTGAAATGTTGAAAAATTAGAAAAATAAAAAGAAAAATCAGAAGGCTGAGACATGTCGCTGAGTAATTACTTGACCCAGTTAATTGGGGCTGAAGAATTTTGAAAAATACAGAAGTGAAAAGAGGAATACATTTTGAAATGATGTCTCTAATACTCAATCTCATTTCATAGCGCAAGTATTATTCACCTTTTGTCCATTAATTTTCATTGGTATTGTATAGTATGATTTTAACAAGAGCTTGATTATATACATTATAATATATTTTAAGTAAAAATATATCATTCTATTTGTATTTTTATTTTTCTTCATAAATATATTTTCTAAGTGTACTCAATTCATATACCAAAATTTTCCATTTTATTATACTTTTACATATTTATTTTTATTTTAAAATAATTATCAATTTTAGAGGCATTTAAGTCATTTTATCCCTTAAAAAATTATTTTTAAAAATAAAAAATAAATATATAAAAATATTTTAAAATAAAAGAC
>JAXCLR010000105.1:21736554-21762893 GCA_035584095.1 Annona squamosa | reverse complement strand
AAATTTTCAAAAAAAAATAAAAAAAAATAGGTGCAGTGCACCCGGGTGCGTTGAGGCTGAATGCACCCGGGTGCACTGAATTGTGCTCCGAGATCATAGGCTGGAATTGTACAACATCGCCCAAAATCAGATGAGTTGAATTTCTTGCAGCCAATTGGTAGACAAAAGATCGTTGTGATTTTGTCTACCGTCTTGACTTTCTGCCAACACACAGGCCGTCTCAGTCAAATAGAAGCACTTGGCATGTTCACCGGCTGCCCTATTTGTAGCAAAGTATCCTAGGGTTCTATCTTAGTGGAATCAAGGTTTCTAAAAAGAAGAATAATTTATATTCTTTCAAATTATTTGTTTATCACAGTACCAACAATCTTTTAATCTATCAATAAAAAAAAATCTTTTAATCCATATTTTGAGTAGGTGGTACTTTTTTTTATAAGGGGTGTTACTTTTGTACTTCTTAAATATATAATTACACGTGAATTATGAAAAATGTTTAAATTCATTCATATATATTAAAAAATCTTATAATAATTTATATTACTATGCATCTAGATAGGGAGATTTTTTAGAAGGTTTAGGTCTTCAGTTAACAATTCCAACATTGATATATAAATTAAATAATTTTACTACATGAGTTTACACATTTCTTTTACGCATTATGCACATATTTGATTTAGATAAAATTCAATTTTTTCGGTTAAAACTTGTTCTAAGTACAATAACCGGAGTGGAATTTATCATACCATTTAGGTGACCCATGTTTTAGCTATTTCCTGGTTGACTAGAAATGGAAACTTATATTTTTGAAATTTAATATCTCAACGTTGTCTTCAAGCTGAGAAAGTTGAAACTTTGAGCATAAAATATCATAGGTTCTTTTGTACGTTTATGTGATTTTGCATTTTAATCATTTGCTATTTTTATTATTTCTTTTTAGAGTATTTTCGACAATGATAAAAAAATGAGAACATTTGTAGGAGAAAATTTTTTAAGCATACAAGAGTGATATGATAAGATAATAATAATTATTATTTTTGATTACATTAGGGAGGGGAGGGGAGACATGCTCACAACAAGGTTGAACCTTGGGCTGGTGGCTTATAAGCCATGATGTGAAATCAGTGAGCATAGCCCGATTCCTGATTAGATAATCGTCAAAAGTAAAGAAAGTAAGAATAAAATAGATAGGCCAGTTACCATGAATAACATAAAGTCACCATGATTAATGTTTGGTAAATGTAGCATTTTAAGTAGTTAAGATGTTTTTCTTATTGGCATATTTACTTCACATCTCAACATATCTTGCAATCAAGCTTCTGAGGCAACTGTTACAAGTTTCTCAAGAAGGAGACTAGAAGCTCCTGAATATCAACAGGGGAGATGAGGATCTTTCAAATGTTAATAGAGAGATAAAACTCTAGCACTTGGTTTCAATATCAGGACTTCTCTAAGAGGGACGTTCCCTTTGGCCACCGACGTTGGTCGTAGACGGTTGAAGTAGTTAAAATATTAAATTATAGTAAAGGGGCAAAGAAAATGACATTTTTTCCTCATTACTAAAAAGAAATTTCGTATTTTTAATTTACATTTTTATATGAAAATGCTTTCTTATTTTGTCTCATTCAACTTATTTCTTTGTCGATTAACTAGAAAAATATAGAGTACAGCTATCATAACCGGACCATGAGTAGTGATCCAGCGCATCAATCCCTTAATCCTAATGGCCTAGCTTGATTGCTACATCCACTTGGCGAAAAACTCATCTTGGTCAACTGAACAGGTCATGATACATTCCATTTGTGTAAAGTAGCGTTTAATCTTTTTAAATTACTTATAGTTGGCATCAAAGAGACAAGTTTCATGATTTCTAATTATATATTAAAAACACCGGTACATCATCTTCAACGTGGCATTTCACCTGTGGACAACGCAGACAACAGTCCTAGTTTTTAACTTGGAATTTGTTATAACTAGCTAAGTAGGCAAGAAAACGTTAATTACCCCCCCGACACCCACCCCCACATCAGCAGCAAAAGCCGTGCATTTCAAAATTCCAATACGCCAGCATTTCTCAGCTTTATAATGTGAATCATATATATAATATTAAGGACTACTCCTTTTTGGACGTGCGATTAGCATTATATATGTGACACGGAGAAAAAAGAGAAGAACGCATGCCGGGAAACACGCCATTAAACTACAGACAAACCTCACCTGAGTATGCTTTCTTGGCAACCTATCTATACATATACATATATATATATATTGTGCCGTTGAGCTATCTCTGTGGCTTTAAAAATTGGCAACTTCAATTTAATTAACCGTTTCATGTCCAGTTGAGTGGGTTGACTCATGCAAATTAATATATAACTATAGCACGCAAATCATCATAGACCTCTCAAAGACATGATATCTCACCTTCACGACATTATGTAACTCGAAATGAATGTTGTTTAGATGAATTAAAGTAATTTAAATTCGACTTATTTCAAACTTGGGTGTACTTGAATCAATCATGATTAACTTGATGGGGTGAGCTCATCGCCAATGCATATTTGGGTGACAAATGGATGGCTACAAAAGCTGGGCCAGCATGGTCTTCCACTGCTGTTTCTTTATTTGGAACATTAGGAGCATTGTGCAGATCTTGCTAACTTTTGGAGGATCTGAATGACGAAAACTGCGTGATGGTTGCTAGACTTTGAGGATATTAAGACAGATAGATAAAATCCATAGATTAGTTTGTATTTTCATATTAATTCAACGACAACTGTGGATCCGATTGTAAGTTGCTCTCATCTTTTCGCGTTTAATGTTTTTTTTTTTTTGATTAAACGCGTTTAATGTTTTAATATTGAAAAACATGTGTTGTTCTTCACAGAATGTTCTTGCTGATGTTCGAAGCTAATCACTGTCACATAATTATTCTAAAGAGTTTTAATACTTTTTTTATATAATTATTCTAAAGAGTTTTGAAACTTGGGTTGATACAAAAGAGTACAAGACCTTGTTATGTATCGGATGTGCAGTTCAATGCATATTGGAAGTCATTGGATGATGCTTCATATTTTAATTTATTAAGAAGGGAACAAAGCTTTTTGTGTAGACTAAGGCAAAGATATTCGTTGAATTTAAAAAAGAGAAAAAAGAAAAAGAAAGAAAGCGATAAAGAAGGGAGACGGATGTGGAAAAAAATCAAGAGAAAGAATGATCACATCGAATAACCAGGTGGTTCTTTGAATACTAATTAAAAATAATATGTCACGCACAAACTCAGAAAAACAACTATAGGGCTTGACACCCAGAGCACACAGGCTCAGAAAATGTTAGTTGGGCTTATGGGTCATGAACCTCACAACAATGATATTGTTTACTTTGGCCTAGCAACTTAGTCACACTACTTTAAAATGTGTTACACTATATTAAACTTTAGACCTACTTATAAAGTACTCGGAACTTTCTCCTCTTTTCAATATGGGATTCGGTTTTGGGCTATTACAAGCTCATTAACTTCCGCTTGGTTCGTCCTCAAACCACAATCCAACTCTGGGCTTCGGCCTGCAGTCTTGACTTTTATTGGTTCAACTCTCCAAACCATATTTACTGAAGGGGGAGCCACTCTAATACCACTTGTCATGCAAAGATTCAGAAAAATAACCATTGAGTCTGATGCGCAAAGCACATAAACTCAAAAAAGTCTATTCGGCCCGTGAGCTACGGGCCTTACAGTATGACATTATTCGCTCTGGTTTAGTAGTTTAACCGCATGACTTTAAAATACGTTACACTATATCGAATTTGAAATTCATTAATAAACTAGCAGGAACTTTCTTCCATTTTCAACATGGGATTCAGTTCCGGATTATTACACAATATACCTGTTTGAGTACTTACTAATACTGATAATTAATGTAGTTTAGTACAACTTGTTAGTTCACGTCCAGATCACATGAACTAGTAGTCTAACAGCCAAATAATTTTAAGCATTTTTGCAGCTAACCAAACACTCCGTGAAAATTCAACCTGAGTGAATTGGTAGCAAGAATTGGGAAACCACTGACGCCGCATACAATGATTGTACACCATGCGCTCCTGGCGGTTCAAATGTATCCAACTAACACCACCCGGAGACAAGGACATGACATTTTCCTCGGTTGGTGAAGGCTGCTTAAGTTTATATGGTGCACCGTTTGTACCAAAATCACACAACTCCAGGAGGGGACGTCACGAGGGCAACGTGTCCAAACGCGACTGGTAGTACTGGAAAGCTAGTATAGTGGTCATGTCATGCAACAGCAATAATCAAACTAGAACATGAAAGCTGAGCTCATCGCTTGGGTCCCTCCCATCTTTTGTAGATTGAGCTAGTACTGTATAAATCGTCCATGTGAGCTACGTGGACGGTGCAGAATTCCCGATAGACATGGTGAAAGTAAAAGAAGCAAACAGACGATGCTCGAATCTTTCCATCTCGGGTATGGCCACGCAGCTTGCCATGACGTCAGGGTGCATTGCCTTTTGGGAGTGAGGCTTCTGCGGGAACTCGTCAATGGTGGGAACTCTTCCAAAAATTGAATTTGCTAGTTGATTTTTAAAAATCACACCATTCATTAAATACAAAATTTTATTTTGACCGTTAATAATAAAATTCATACAAATCATATGTTAAAAATGATATCGAATAAGCAAAAATTATAAAGAATACATATTTGTCACCTACGAAATGAAATTACAAAATTTTAGTAATATTTAAAAACTTTCTTTACAATAATCTAGTTAAAATAAATAGACAGAATGTTTCAGATTATATAAATTATATTACATGTGTTATTTATATCTAAAATTTTAGCTATGGTTGAAATTCTTCCATCTCATTTTATTAATTACTATAATCTGATTTTTATGATTTTCATTGTCAACAGTTAAATTTATATTTTAAACTAATGTATGGTTTGATTTTTTAAAAACAATAAAAAAAATTAAAATTTTTTGAAAGAGTTTCCACCATGAGTTCACATTGGAGAGTTCCCAAGGCTTTCTTCCCTTTTGGTGCCGTGTACCATTCAATAGCAATCTACAAATGTTGACGTAAGCATATAAAATAATTTTACTGCATTTAAAATAATTTATTTTTTTATTGTTCCAACTGAAATTTTATTTCCAAAGTTACATTTTTCTATGTTATATTACAAATCAAACTCATAAAACTTTATTAATTTTTTATAATCAACTTACATGTCAACATGATACTAGAGCTCCTCAAATGGGAGACACACGTCCCACAAAAGAGACGCAAACATGCAACTCTCACTCTGGAGACATTGACATGATAATAATATAATTTCTAGCTCCAAAAATGGAGACAAGTGGTTGCATTTGATATTAAATGCAGTTAAATTTAAATTTGAACGTAAAAAAGGAGCAACTGTTATAAACTTCTGTTGCAGTGGTGTATAGTTTGAATGGGCTGTCACATGACCCACATGCGCCACGCATGTTATTCTTGTTCTATGTAAACGATCACGATTATTTTTATTACAAAATGCTATAGTGATTTCCCTATAATATAGTGGTTGACAATCACTTCAAGAACGTTCCTTTTTAGCTATCTTTATTAGCAACAGAAATGCCTTATTAATAAGAATAATGCATATGCAAGAAAAATTTCCAATACTTATAATAATGCTTTCATAGGTAATAATATTTGGTCGCTTAAGTTGAAAAAGGGTCTTCTGAGTGTTTGCCGTATAACATATGCCACTAGCCTTTGGCAATTAAAGATTTTCCTTAGGAATCAAATTTTATTCTTTTGCAACAAAATTTTGGTTGATAAAAATTAAATTTTGTTACCAAATATTATAAAAAATTATCAAAGTTTTTTTGCACTGTTCAATAAACATCTGCGCATATTTTATGATTTTAAAATATCATTACTGAACATCTTAGCAAGGCACAAAATAAAAAATGCAACTTCATGCGATTAATCATTATTAATTATGGAAATTTGTCCTCCCATCACTGTCAGTGAGAGAGGGGATAGGGCGTGTCCGTTTTCATCAAAAAAAAAAAAATTATGGAAATTTGGGGATTTCGCTAAATGCTGCTTAATTTCGACGTATATAGAGTAAACGATTAGAATAGAAAATATTCGAACAATGATTAATTTGATTAAAAAAAGAAATTTGCCAATTTTATTTTGTTTCGTTGAAAATATCGGCCTCCTCCTCATGTCCCGAACACCGATCACACTAAGAAGCTATTTTCTAGTTTGATTGATGATTTGATGGGATATTTAAGCAATTAAATGCAATTACTAAATAAAATACCATCAGTTACGCACTGTCTATCAGTATCACACATATATACGTGCGAACAACCCCATTAATTTCCACGATTCACCACCCTATATATCTTGATGTCATTTTCGCGCGCGCGGTTGCATCTTCCCTTTTATTAATTGGTGAAAAACTCACCAAGAATAGGAGCCAGGGTCCGAACTCTGAAGGTAGACGGCAAATTCGAGAACATGGACGGACATGATAGACTTTCCGGTAGAGTAAAACAGGAAATTACTCGTGACCCATTTATTAAATATGAATGCAAATGATGGAAAGGCTTGCCAACGAATGAACATAAGGAATTTATTGGCGACACGTCTGCGGATCTGATACAATGTACGGGGTGAACTTATCTTCGACGCACCCGACGCTTTAACCTATTTTTTTATTTTTTTAAAAAAAATTTATGTACCTATTAATCTAAGTATATTTAACATGTATATCAAGTTTTATTAATTTTGAAGTTTTTTAAATATTTATTTTTTATCCTCCAAAATTAATAGTATTTTAGTAATTTTAAATTACTAAAAATGTCACTGATTTTTAAAAATAAAAAATAAATATTTAAAAAATTCCAAAATTAGTAAAACTTGATGGGTTGAGGCTAAATGCACATGGGTGCACTTAGCCTCAGTGCACCTGGGTGCATGTAATCCTTTTTTATTTTTTGAAAATTTTTATACAATTATTAATCTAAGTGTACTTAATATGTATATCAATTTTTACCATTTTGGTAGTACTTAATATGTACTGTTAAATATATTTAGATTAATAGTTATATAAAAAAATTTTTAAAAAAAATTAAAAATGGGTTAAAGCATCTGGGTGCATTTGAAGCTAAGTACACCCTGGTGTATTGTATCGGTATTTAAACTTGATACACATGTTAAACATAATTAGATAGGTGCACCGAGACTAAGTGCACCTCAGTACATTTAGCCTTAACCCATACATATAGTTGATGATCAAAACTTGGAGTAGATGAGGATTAGGATGAGCACATAAAATATAAAAAAGCTGTATTGTGTGTTGTAAAATAAAAAGATTACATGAAAATAAAAATATGTTATTGATTTTCAAAATGAAAAATTAGAAGATATAAAATTACATTCAATTTTCTATGCTAGAAAACACATAAACCAGTGCACAAATTAAGACAATACTAACAATGTTACACATCCATAGTGTGTAGTAGTCGTTAACGTATTATATATTACATACTAATCAATACGAGTCAAGATCCAGTGCACGTGGGTGCACTGAGCTCCAGTGCACTCAGATGCAAAAAACTAGTTTTTTATTTTTTGAAATTTATTTATACAATTATTAATCTAAGTCTATTTAAGATACATATCAATTTTTATCATTTTCGGAGACTTTTAGATATTTATTTTTTATTTTTTAAAAGTAGTGGCATGTTTATAATTTATTATTTTAAAAAATTTAAAATAAATAACTGAAAATTTTCTAAAAATAGTAAAAATTAATTCACATTTTAAATATATAAAGATTAACAATTATATAAAAAAAATTCAAAAAAATAAAGAAACGGATAAAATACACCTGGGGTGCACTGAGGTGCATTCATTCAGCGGTGAATCAATAATACATTGATATACTTTATCAGGAAAAAAAAACATTGACATATATTAATCAGTATAGCATGCTTAAACAGCACGGATGACTGACGAAGGTGAGAACACTGTAGTGATCTAAGCCCCGTAATGTAATACGGAAAACCCAGCTACATATGGTACTGGTAGCGGTAGCTAGCTAGTTTTGTTACCTAGGCTTTCCATTTACATGAAAACGATGTAGACGTAAAGCCTGTCATGGATGTAACTTTGGAAAAGAAAAGACACGGCTTTCCGGTTTCAGTCGGCCCTGCCGGGCGCTCGCAAACTCCAAAGTGATCCGTAAAATATTTTAAAAAATGTGTGATTTACGTAAAATAATAAAAATAAATAAAATAATTAAAGTAAATTATTTATGTGAGAATGTGTAGAAGAGAAAAATCATGTTTGTAAATTTCCAAAAGTGCCCTTAATTGCGATTCAATGCTATTTGAAAGGATTAAGTGGCTTGAATAACGGAGAAATAATATGAATGAGAAAATTATATTAAAATGTAAAAAGATTCTGTATTAAAAATTTAAGAAGCTGTCTTATGAATGTAAATTTCATGCATACGACCCATACCAATTGATACACATCTGGTTCAAGCTATTGGAACCATTTGCTCTACATGAAACACAACTCCTATGTTTTTTACAAAAATATTCCTTTTTTTTAAGCAACTAAAATCGATATGTTACAAAATGTTCTTGGACCTAAAATCGATTGCAAAATCCTAAAGTAAAACATAGTATATATCAAACTTTCATTTAAAGTATTTGTAAATATAAATTTGGAATTGATTTTAAAAGTGTATTCAGAAAATGATAAAACTTTCAAGATGTATTTGAGTAGTTGTAAATTTTGGATGAAAAGTTTTTAATGTAAAAATTGTTAAATTAGTAAAAAATTATGTGATATGACAAAGGTAATGATGATGAGTAAAGAGAATAAATTTAAAATAAGTAGGTTAGTTATATTAGTAGTTGTGTAGAAATGATTGAAAAATAGGATTGTTGTATTGAAAGATATGAAAAATTAATTAAAAAGTAAAATAGTTATGGAAATGGAAAAATTTTAGATTAAAAAGTTTTAACTTGAAAACTTTTGTAAATTGATGATGAAAAGTTTTTAGTATAAAAATTTTGAATTGGTAGAAAATGATATGATTTAACAGGGGTCACAATGAGAAGTAAAGTGTATAAATAATTGAAATAATTAAAAAATAAAATATTTATGGAGAATAAAAAGTTTTAGTTGAAAAAGTTTTAAAATTTTCTAAACACCGCCTAAATTTATAAACTATATCGTGTATTATATTGTAATGCCCCAGGCCTAACAGTAAGGTATTGTCTACTTTAGACTTCGGCCCGCACGGTTTTGCTCATTTGGGTTCACGTGCATCTCGTCCTTCTCTAAAAGGCACCTCACCGAGGTACCTGATGGCCTCCACTTATAGCCCAGGCTCCCCCCCTCATCCTAACTAATGTGGGATATCACATTCACCCTCCCTTGGGGCTCCAGCGTCCCCGCTGGACACCATCAACTGGAGGTTGGGAGTCGGCTCTGATACTATTTGTAACGCCCTAGGCCTAACAGTAAGGTATTGTCCGCTTTGGGCCTCGACCTACATGGTTCTGCCCCTCTGGGTTCACGCGCATTCCGTCCTTCCCCAAAAGGTATCTCACTGAGTTACCTGGTGGCCTTCACTTATAGCCCAAGCTCCCCCCCTCATCCTAACCGATGTGGGATATCACACACACACATATATATACACTATAAATATATATACATTCATTTTTTATTTCAAGGGTTACAACCACATTAATTTGTTGTAAAAGGCTTATTGGCTCACCTAATTAAGACTATAACTTTACCAAAAAAATCCTAAAAAAAAGCTAACCCGGGTCAGTAACCTAGTGGTAATACCATTGCGATACACGTGGTGACAGTATAGTGTCCTTGATTATTTACAGGAGTCCACTAAAGAGGAAATAGAGGGATATTATTAGATGTTTGTTAGAAAGTAATAAAGAAACTATAAAAATATTTCACAGTCTAATGGTAATACAAATTAAGATAATTATAAAATACAAATTCATAAAAAGTCTTAAAAACTCCAAATTATATGCAATATGGATCATGTTATGTTCATATGTTCAACCAAATCATTAATATGGAAAATTTATTTTATCATATAATTTTATGTAACGAGCGTAAATTTAAAAACTTATAAAAATAGAAGCCCCACAATGAATGTTGAGGGTCGGGTGGCATGGATGTGTATGGCTTTCTTTTAGAGTGTTCTTCAAATAAACAAAAATTATGAAAAAATAAACAACTTAAAACATGCGTCGAGCTATAATTGATTTAGAATTTTGCTCCATTTATCAAAGACGTTTGATCATTACCAACCGTTCGGAAATGGCAGCCATTCCGACCGGTTAGAAAGCAAATTTTAAATTTTTTGTTTTTTTATAAAACACATATTTTAAGTGTATTTAATTCATAAATTAAGTATTAAAGATTTTCGTAGATGTGTATATTTTTTAAATGTCAGCATAAGATTATTTTAGTAATTTTAACCTTTAAAAAGACAAAATAACTAAAATACTTTTCTGTTTGAATTTCAAAAAAAGAATACATATCATTAACAATACTAAAACTTAGTTTATGAATTAACTACACTAAAATACGAGTTCTATACAATAAAAGAATAAACAATATATTTTCATACCAGTCGAAAATTGTTGTCATTTCTGACCTGTCGTAAATAATCATGCCCCTTTATCTAATAGTGGCAATATTTATACTAAATGATTCTATTTTTCATAATATAACATTTTATATTTAAGAATTTAAAATAGAAATTCTTATTAATAGATTTGATCTAGAACATATATTTGTTGTTTTATGAAAGTCTTTAATAAATTAATTTTTTATTTCAACATTTGCAACCACGTGAATTTTTGTAAGAGGTTAATTGGCCAACATAAGAATACAACTTTATAAAATAATAAATTATATATTAATATCTTAATTTTGAAAAATTCTCAAACTGAATATTCTTTACTAAATATTAAAAAATAGAAGTTTACAAATATGCATAATTATATAAAGCTTGATGTCGACGATTTATTTCTACTCTATAAGGAAATAAATCTAGATTGATTGAAGATTCATGCTTATTCTTAATCTAATTTCAAACTTGTGTAAACTGACTTTTGCCAAAGATACTTCCTTGTAAATATGCTCATATGGTAGCTAAAATGAAATTTTTTATATTTTGGTCTTTCTAACTATGCAGATTTGCTTTTTTTTTAGTTTTGCATATTTGCTTTTCAAATCTTATAAGTTTGTTTCCTTTATGTTTTAAAATCCTAAAGTTTTACAATAACAAAACACTCAACTAGCGGATATTATTTATAGATGAAAAGTCTAAAATGCCTTTATAGCTAGTTGAGTCGTTGCGATTGTTGCTATGCACTAATTGATTTGACTTATTTCATGAGTCGCCTCACACACATATATATATATACATAGGACAATTTTATATGACCTAATTAAGTCAATTTTATAAACCACGCTCTTTTCATGAGTTGACTTAAACTTCCAAAAATGTCATACTTCCAAAAATTGTGATTTTGTTGTGGCCAAATTGAGTTGACTTATTTCAACTTCTTTTGGATAAAATTTTTATTAAAGAAATTGTATTACAATTAATAACAAATTTTCCGTTCGTTCGATGTCTTGCATTGACAGCAAAGTTTAAAATGAAAAAGGGACAAATTTACAGAGTTCCAAAAGTAAATAGGTAAATTTTGTGAATTAAAAAGAAAATATGTAAAGGACCAAAATAAAAATGAAAAGACCAAAATGGCTGATAGGTCTTGGAGACGGAAGAGGAGAAGACTCTGGCCCCAGATCTAAACCACTTCTGGACAGCCACGAGAAGACTTTTGCCCAGCCTAGCCTTATGCCATTTTTGACTAGCAGTAGGTACAAAATATGTTATGTACGCTGCTGCTCGCGGATGCACACACCCATTTTGTTTTAATTTTTTTTAAAAAATGTTAATATAGATGTATTTAATATGTGTATAAATTTTTATCATTTTTAGAGATTTTTGGAGATTTTTAGATATTTATTTTTTATTTTTGAAAATCAATGGCATTTTAGGTAATTTAAATGTCACTGATTTTCAAAAATAAAAAATAAATATCTAAAAATATCAAAAAATGATAAAAATTTATACACATGTTAAATACAGTTGGACTAACAAGTTTATGAATTTTTTTTTTTTTTTTAAATGGGGGTATGTGCTCGAGAGCAGGCGATCGTAGTTCGCTATGTACATGACAATATTACCCCAATGTTATGCCCAAATCGATCTGCCACTTTTGCTAATCTTACGCCATCACCTCCAATATCTACTTTAGATAAAATTGATTTCTGCCATATCAAAATTGATTTTGTCAGATAACTTTGATTTGATCTTACAGCATTAATATCGATGTTGGAGGGACATACGCATATATAACATCAATTTTCAGCATATTATTTTGTTTTTTTGTTGGTAGTATATATTGTGACATCCGATATTGCAATTAAGTATTTTCATAATCTTCACACAATGGAACCTTAGCCTAAGGGAGAATATGTAAAAGCCCCTACATAATGAGGGAAAATTGAAAAATTAATACCCTACAACCGGTGAGGATTGAACACGTGAATCGATAGTATTGGCAATATCATGTTTTCCTTAATTTCTGTTATGGTAACAATTTTAACTATGGTGGTAATCTGGTGTGACACACATGGCGTTCATTTCGATTTAAAGCTCAAATCATGCCAAATACAAGTGCAATGTCCCCTAGGTAATAGAGTATTTATAGACGTCATCTCCGAGCTTGGAGGTATTTACAATATGTCTTTCTATAGTGAGGATTGTAAAAGTGCATAATTTGTAGTTTTAGATATCACAATGTATATAATATTAATAAAAAAACATTAGGCTAAGCCCTGTCCTTTTTTCAGAAGGTATCATTTATTAATTATTTATTTAAGTTCGCCAATCATAAATGATTAGGAAATTAAACCTTTTGAGTTGTTAATTAACTCATTAAGGTATAAATGTAGTCTCAACAACTTTAGTTCATCATGTGTATGTGTATAGTGGTGAAACTTGGGTAGGATGCCCAAAGTATCCACTAAATCAATCTGCTTTGAAAGTAAATTCTAAAAAAATTATCTATATTACCACAGGATAGGATATCAAAAATTACTCAGCTCTAGAATTAGAGTAGGATTGGTCCATACAATCATTATCTGAAGTGAACCTTGGTGGGTACCTTAGCTATGCCACAGGGAGTATAGATTTTCATGTGATATTGTCCATTGGATTACGACTGATATAACTTGAATTCATTTTTTTTTTTTTTTTTTTTTTACCTTCCGCTTCTCCATAGGGATTTCTTTTTCTCCTCTCATATTCTCTTTTTGATATCTAATTTTTGATTTTGCGCGAAGAAATAACTTGACTATGTTAAAGTTAAATGTCCTGTGTTGTAAGAATTGACTTGAAATCAAAACTCAAACGATTTGACATTAATATGAATGGGGTATGCTCGACTAAGAACTGAATAGACCTAAGGGTATGATAAAGTAGAATTTTTATAAACAGAACACTTGTAAGGTGAACAAAGAGAGAACACATATCATTTAAACAAAAAGCCAAGCATACCAATCCGAATTGTACCCTTAAATGTGTCAATGGAAGAATATAATTAGGAAATCCAACCTTTATTATTGTATTTTCCTTTTTGTAATTAAATTAATCTAAGTATTGAATATCTGGCTTAATCAAGAGCCAGAAAATTTTGTTTGTGGATATACCTGTTGTGTTTTCTTTTCATAGAGTACATCTAATCTATTAATTAATTATTATTAACATGTCAAGTCCTGGTTTGTCACTTGTCAATTTGGGCCATGACCATGAGAGCCTCGTGAGCCACTAAAACAAATTTTAAAAAAAGGTAGACAACTGAAAGTAGTCTTCATGTTTATGATTAAGAGGCCGGGAGACACCACCACTATAGAATGAAGCATAAATAAATAAATAAAAGTGGCGTACTAGAGCAATCTCAGCTCTTAGTTTCACACTAGCAGTGATAATACAAGCATTTATAAGGACACATATTTTCAGAAGAATTGTGGGTTGTAAGGGTTGGCAGCATTTGACAGGGCCACATGTGACCATTAATTTCCGCCCTTATATAATAGATGATGTATGTGGGACAACCTGGTACGACAATCAACCTGCATTTGGTCACGTACGTGCTGCACTTGTTTTGCTTTCTTAATTTGTTGGAATTTCTCAATATTAATTTCTCATGCCAAATCAAGATGTCGGGTTAGAACTTTGCAGCAGAACTAATGACGTGTCTCGCACAAGAGATAGAAATCAAATGAGACCATGATCGTTATATATTTTCTGATTAATTAGTCAATAATGTTTCATTGATTTGTTGCAATATATTTGTGGCTTTTTGAATAATAAATATTGATTAATATTGAGTCCACCCCCTAAAAAATAACAAAATTATATAAGAAAACGCATTTTCTTATTGCTTTTATAGTAACATGAATAATTATTGCTTTTAGAAATTAACTTTTGATAACAATAATATAATAGATGCTGGAAAGAATAACATTTTCAAATATAAGACTTGTCGCTAAAAGTTATAGTTTTGGCGAAAACTTCAAAAAATGATCATTAATAGCTTTTGTAAAATATATTTAACAAATCTTGGAGTAGCTAAAACTTCATTTTCTTGGAGTAGAGCACAGAAATTTCATTACATGGAAGAAAACCCAACCATGAGGTGTACAGGTGATTCATTGCTAATGGAAATTTTCTGGTAATGGGTCTTTGATGATTCCAGAAGCTTGACGTACCACAGGTCCACCCAAATATTAGAAAACTGATCATAGCTGTCAATAAAATTATAAATAAGAATGAAAAGAGTGAGTGAATTAACAGGAATTTTTTAAAAAATATAATCCATAAGTACAATATTAATTTATTATTTACATTGCATTGATAAGATTGTTGTACTAATTTATCCAGAAAAAAATAAAACCTGGCCTAATTAAGTTTCATGATATTATTATTATTATTGATTTTTCTTTTTGTGGCTGTCATATGGGCCACGCGTCATAAAATAAGAGCCAAGCATGATGAAGATTCTCCAAGGTGTTAATTCTAAGGTAAATGCTGGCCTCATTTTCAATGATTTGCTCTGTTTCCGTCAATAAGTGAAAGTGTGGCTCATGTACCACAACTCGCGTTCGTCGTTGTTTGCTTTTCATCTCCTGATGATGATAATGAATTCCAACCATTCCATTATTATATTTCTATTATGGTTAGGTAAGTTGTTTTTGATGAAATTATGGTTAGGTGAGTTGGATCAATAGCTTGATGCCACGCCTATCCCAGTGCATTCTATTCTATTCTAGGAAACTGATTTTCTGTCTCATCGAACGTTCTTGTCGACGAGTAGAGTAGGTCCACGATAGAGCTAGGCTGGCTATAAGCCAACTCTGTTTTTAAAATTTTTTAATTATTAACTAGCGTAGAAATCGCATTATCATCATTATCAAGACCAGTCAGCTACTAATTAAGATTAAGAAAAACTGGCCACGAGTATTCAAATCGCAAAAATAGAAAATGGCAGGTCCAGGCTCGGTCCAAACCGCATGTCTGGGCCTAGTCCAAACCTAGGGCCAGAATCGGGTTCAAGTTACAGGTCCAGATGCGTGCATGGCACCGTAGGCTTTTCGGGCCTGTTTTCGGGCCCATGTTTGTAATATGTACACTTGGTGAGGCCTGTGAATGAGAAGTGTTATAGTTCATTCTCGTACACCAACTCCATACCCTGCTGCTACTTCGCTTTCCCTCTCTCTCATTTCCCAACTTTGCTCCTTGCAATCTTTCTAAAGCTTTGAATGTAAGATATCATCTCTTTTCTTGTTGAAATAATACTCGGCAAGTGAGTTGATTGATTCGAGAAGGAAAAACCCAGTTTATTCCCTTGAAACTCACAAAATCACATACCCTTATATTTTGAAATTCTAAGTGGATATGGCTACCACAGTAAAGCTAATACTCGTCGAATTATCATAAAAATGTAGGCCTAGTTTTCACAACTTGAGCTCTCAAATCCTCATAGATCTTAAATGATCAATTTCGGCCCATGTTAGGTAGGAACCATTATAGTTGATCTGAGGCTCGTATTCGATCGGACCTTCCGAGTGTACATGCAAGATAGAGCATCTCTAAACTCAGCAGCTGCAAAACATGAGATCTTGCAGTCTACCTTGAGGGTTTGACTATGCAACATTAGATTAAGTCATGAGAGGCTTAGGCTGTAATTAAGATCCCGCGAGATCTTTCGTAATTTGTTTCCTTGAAATCTAGGCTACTTTCTTAATGCAATCTCTACATATCAGAGATACAACAAAGCATCTCGAATTCCCAAATAGTTTAAATATGGAAAGAAGGTACTTTGCTCTACCTCTCCTTGGGCCACACATTCACCTTGTCTACATTGCATCCTTTGTCTGTGTTATTCTTGTGGCCTTAATTTCCTCACAAACAGGGCGCATCCCCTCTTAAGCCACTGCGCATAGATAAGACTAGTGTCCCTTTCATTATATCATCAGAGATTGATATTTTCTATATCATATTATCAGCAACTAATATTCCCAACATTCTGCTTCAGCGCTGTCAGCAGCGTAGTAAAGCGCCATGGCGTTGTGCCATTAGGCCGTGGGTTCGACCTTTTGTACCATTGGTGGGGGGGTATGTGTTGTTGTCTTTCTGGTGGGGTAGATATTATTTGGTTCTTTCATGTTGTTGTGAGTATTATGCAGATGCTGATTTGTAATATCAAATGACTTGATGTATATATACACAAATAAAAAATATATATATATATATATATAGGGGCTCATTCTCATGCAGATTACGGAGCAATCCGCTGTAAAATGAGCCCCGCATATATTAAATTGTAATAAAATTATATACAATCATTTATTTATATACAAATCATACTTTAGACGGTTTAAATGTTGAAAATATCACTTTAAACTTGATATTTATATTAAACTATTTTATTCGTTGATTTTGTACCATTTTAATATGATGATCACACACATGTTGGACTTAGATGAAAACTGATATGCTAATAAAGTAGACAATTTTAAATATAATAGGTGAGTAGATTTCCCATTCATGATCATCCGGGGCCCATAGTGCATGGAATACACGACGTAGTTACATGTACTGGATTATATTCTATATATACACACATATCTATATACATTCCCTACATTCACATCATAAGAGGGGCAGGTATTCTTGTTGGCATATATATGGCTAACACCGACAATCCTTTCATAATCTTATTCCACGCACCATACTATACTCGATTCCATTTATAGGGCTTTATAGCTTTCTTGTTCATGCTGCACTTCTTGAAGTTAATTCTCATTGCTTTAATCGTTCATGTCGAAGTTTCCAACGACCTTTAAGGAAAGTCATTTTCTCACACCTTTGTTATCATATTGTTAACACCTACAATCCTTTTATTATCTTATCCTGTCGTACTCTACTCACTTCCTTTCCTAGTACCTCGAAGCTTTGTTTTTTTACATTGCACTCTCTAAAATCTATAATAGAATCTCAATGCTTTTAAAATTTTTGTAACTCTATTGTTCATGTATTTAGTAACTCTATTGTTCATGTATTTAGTACTGTCCTAAGGAGGTTACTTCTTTATCGTGATAGTGAAGCCTCCGGGTCACCTAACTACCGTGTCCCCTCATTTGTCACTTTCCAAATGACCTCATATTAGGCATGTTTATTTCTTATATTGAAGCATCCTAGTTCCTTCTTGTTCGTGAGTTGGGTGAGGAACAAATGAGATGAAATGGAATGAAAATGTTCATTTATCAATAACATTTTTCTCATTCTTAAAAAATAGCAACTTATTTTTTTATTTTTCATATAATTTTTTTTAATTTTAATACATTTTTTCATTTTTAGTAGAATTTTTTTTATTACGAATACACTTGTATCCCACAACAAAGGATGAAAAGATTAGCAAAAAAGATGAGAAATTTTCTCATCTAGCCTTCAAGCTATTAGTCAAACTTTTAGATATTTGCCCCTGATAGAACCATAATTTCTATTCTTAGAGCATGTTTGAAAAGTAATAAAATTTTTAAATGACAAGTTTTTTATACAAAAGTTTTAAAATATGATAAAATGATGTGATATGATAAGGGTAGTGATAAGGAATAAAAAGAATAAAATTAATATAAATATGTCAGTTGTATGAATAATTGTGCGAATATGATTGATAGGTTAAAATAGATAGGTATACATTTTTCGCAACTCTTATTAGTAAGAAAAAAACTGTTATTTGCAAGAAAAATGCTTATGTAAGGAAAAATTTCCTTCTTTTTAAGATGCTTTTATAGATGAGAAAAAATTTTCTTGCTTATGATAATACTTTCATGGAAAAGGAAAATTTTTCCTACTTATAATAATGTTTTAGCTACCAAATCAAAATTTTCTTGCGTAAATGCAAAAATTATTAACTATTGATAATTAAATTTCTTCTTAATGATTATTGTACAGAATATACCATAAATTAGTTGTCACCAAATTTTTCTTTAACAATCAAATGTTGACCTTTTGCAGGAAAATATTGTTTTGCCAAAAATCAAAATATTTTAGAGAAACTTTAGGCCACGGCCCAGCCAACGAATCCTCTGTATACTTGGAATTCATTTGGCCGAGCGTCAATCACACCGAACGCACCTTGTTTGTCGAAAGTTAATTAATTCAGCTTACTTTAAACATGAGTACTATGCTTTTTCTCTTAACTTTCAACGTTTAATTAACTTGGACTGAAGGACATGCAGGCTTTCCAATCACATTAAGAAATTACTTTTAAAATAATAAGATGTGTTTAGGAATAGATAAAACTTTTGATAAAAAGTTATAGAAATTAGAAATTGTCAAATTATGTAATATTATATGAGAAAAGATGAAGAGTAAATAGGATAAAATTAAAACAGATAGTTTAGTTGTGTGGGAAGTTGTATAGAAATGATTGAAAAGTATAATAGTTATATAGAAAAATGTAAAAAAATGATTAAAAAATATGATAGTTGTAAAGAATAAAAAGTTTTAGAATAAAAAATTTTAACTTTACAATTTTTATTCATTAAAAAACATACTCTAAGTGTTTGTTCTAAACCATAAAAATTTTTTAAATTAAGCCTGTATCTAGGATGAGAATGTAATTATATATATTAGAAATTTTATTAAATAAAGTTGTATTAAAAATTGAAAAAAACGTATTGAGAAGTGCGATACAAATTTAATCTAAGAATCTTATATAATTTAGAACACCTTTAAAAGAAATTCAAAAATGAGCTTTTTTTTGCCGAACGAGTTATTTTATTTTATTAAAGGAATCCTTAACTCTACTGTACCCTGCCACACAAAAACCATCCATTCGCATTGACCGTCAAGATTTGCACGGTTTGATGTCCCCTAGCATTTACTTTTCAAATGACTATAATTTTTCTTTTTTTTTTGATAAACAAATGACTATAATTACTGGAAGGAAAAATTCAAAAGTTAAAAGTTAAAACGTAGTGCTGGTCACTTCCAGATGCATTGTCATGGACGTTAAACCAAACCGTGTCAGTGGCAGAACAGAGGGCGTAGGTGGACCTAAACAGCCGCGGTAGCAAGAACTGAGAACCCATTTCCTGGCATTTCCGGGGCTGCAACCACACCGTTTCATATGACCTATAGCAGCACTCCTATTTGTGCATTGTTTCATTGTCTTGTTCTCAAAGTTCTAATCTTCATTTTGTCTCAGATATTTGCAAAATTAAAAAGGATGATTCAGCAAATCTCTCATTCAATATTGGAGGAAACAGGGAGCGCTCGGGGGTGGGAGCGTTATGCTCTGAAAAAAACGTATGATGTCCTGATCAAGAGACGCAGCACCTAACTTGAAAGTCGAATTTGTTCAACTGATTCATGTCTCTGGGCTGATGGGTACCATAAAATTGATTTCTATTGAAAATTGCACTTGCGAAGGGGGTAAATTTAGTGCATATAATTCCCATAACAACCTTACTTCTTCAGTATTATCTATCTTGTTATTCATCCCTATATAATGTTAGCCAAATGATCTTTTCGAGTCCGAATATCTTTCTTTTTTTTTTTCTGAATTTTTTTTATAAACATGCTATTTAATTGTACTTAATTTATAAAATAAAATTTACCATTTTTGAATATGTATATATATTTATTTTAAATTTTTAAAAACAGGAGTATGTCATTTCAAATAACTTAAAATGACTTAAATACCCAGATTTTTTTTAAATCTAAAATAAATATATATACACATATTCAAAAATATTAAAACTTGGTTTATAGATTAAGTACAATTAAGTTAATACGTCTATAAAAAAAATTTTAAAAAAAATTTTGAACTAGTTTGAAATCACTGGATCTTTCCGACCGGTCAGAGAAGATCGGTACTCATAATGTTGCTAGCAAACATTTTTAAATTTTCTGAAATTAACAGTTTCAGGTGGACTAGAAATAGCTATGAAAAGATTATCCAATGGTTCTGGACTAGACCTAGAAGAGTGCAAGAGTGAGGTTGTATTGATTCCTAAACTGCAAAAGGAATCTGGTTAAGATGTTAGGTAAGCATTGAAGGATCTGAAAAGATTTTGGTCTATTAGTACATGTCAAGTAAGAGCTTGGATTTCTTTCTGTTTGGTAAGCTCCTTCAATCTACAGGCTCCAATTACAGTCTTATCACAAGCTTCATGCTAGTAGTTAGCATTGCTAACGCCACTAGCAAACGAAATCATTTAGCAGAGGCCACAGCAAGTTCAATTCTATGTTGGAAGAAGCATAGCAATACCATCATGGGCATTGCTCGAGTGTTTCTTTTATCTGCACTAAGATTCCAGGTTGAGAATCATTCATCAAGATCTATAGACTAATAATATTCTCTTGGACAATGCAAGGACTATGAACTCCAAAATTTCAGACTTTGGAACAGAAAGGATCTTTTGTAGGGGATCAGATTCAAGACAACACCAATGGAATAGTCGGAACACAGTACGTATTACAGTTTACAAACAAACAACATAGACATTTGTAGCATACATGCCAATGTCCTCATCTTTCATCTTTAATTTGTGCATAAGATTGGGATGGGTGCTAGACATTCCCATGAGTACCTCTGTATTCCCCATGTCTTTCTTTCTGATTTATTGTGGGATGCAGTGGCTATGTATCCCCAAAGTACGCTGCAAATGGGCTTTACTCTGCGAAATCATGTCAACAGTTTTGGAATTATAATACTAGAGATTATTATGTGGAAAAAAGATGCTGATTTTTCCCAGGATGAGGATGCATCTAGCCTTACCACATACGTAAGTATCAAAAGCATCATTCCCATTTTACTTCTTCTTCCTGTTTTTCTAATTTATTTTACTAATTATACTTCTGTTCCAGCTATGGTATTCCTGATTTAATTGAAAACAAATGTTAAAACATGGAGTCAGGCATGGAAACTGTGGAAGGAAAAGAGAGGATTGGAGTTGAAGGATCCGTTGGTGGCGTTTGTGGTTTAAATATTTCATTCCTAGATTACATTGGTGGGCCGTGGCGGCTTCAATTAATTTCAGAATTTATAAGCGTGCATCACACATTTAAAACTCTTTGGCACAACATATGGTAAGTTGGGCAATCTGATATTGATGTTAGACCACCACTGATTTAGTATAAAATGACTGCAGAAATAGTTCTTCTAATTGCATGAATCTGTACAGGACATTGAATATCATTCGAAAAAAAAGTTTAGGATTGCTTGAAATTCCATCATAACTTTAGATTCCAACATCCTATTTTGACTTGTGTTGCATTTGGAAAGTAGTGAAATTTTTGAAGAAAAATACTTTAAAAGTTTTTGAAGATGAAAGAAAATAATGTAATATAACAAAAGTAATGATAAGAGACAAAGAGAATAAAATTAAAATAGATTGGTTGATATATGAGTATGTTGTGTAAAAATGATTGAAAAATATAATAGTTGTATAAGAAGAAATAATTAATTAATTAAAAAAGAGAGTAGTCATTGAAAATAAAAAAAAATATAGGTTAAAAAGCTTTTACTGTAAACAAACAGCCTCGTGTATTATTATTTTTTCTATGAAATGATGACGGGAGATAATAGTAATATTACTTTTAAAAAAAACACACACCCACATTGTCCCACAAACCGCATTGACTAATAGAAGTTCTCCTCCGTATGAACCCTTCAGGCCATCAGATATTGGTGTTAGACCACATCTATTCTAGTATAAAATAACCGCCGTGGTCTGACTTCATTTATTATAATTTGTTCTATGAATCGATGATGGGAGGCAATAATATTTTCACTTGGAAAAAACCATATTGGCCCACAAATCGCATCGACTAATAAAAATTATCCTTTGTACATGTTTGGGTGCTACAGGGCTGTACGCAAAGTGTTGAATAGGATGAGAATGTTACATGTGTATTGAAAATGAAAAAAGTTGAATTAAAAATATAAAAAAATTTATTAAAAAATAAGAAGTTGTAACTTAATTTAAAATTTTATTTTAAAAATAAAAAATCTTATCCCATTCACATCAAATTAAGTTTTTAAAATGCTTTAAAACAGGTCCTCACTTGAAACTTAAAAAAAAATATTCTGGATTACCTTTAATTTAGAAGAATAAAAATGCACTTTAGTTGGCCGGATACCTGTAGAAGTGATATTAATCGGAAAAGGCCTCTTGAATTGGCTAGCATTTCGAACATACAGTTAATTCATCTAACTACGTTCGCTCCCTTCATGTTCCCAAATAATTTCCTGAAGTTATTTTTTTTTGGACGAAGTATTTCCTGAAGTTAATGAATATAAAATATTTTCCCTTTTCTTACTGGTAGTAGTAGTATAATTTTTAGGATTTTTACAAAATATATCTACACAGTTTCATTGATATATTGCAACAAATTTTCTTTTTCGACAATTAATATGTTACCAATTATCTCTGACAAAAAAATAAAATTCTTTAGGGCAAACTTTACATGTATCCACCAACTTTACCGTTAATTCTACTTACGCCTGTGCATTTTTAAAAAATTTTAAAGGAAAAATTTCTCTCCCGTCTATAATATTTACTCCAAATTTTTACCTATAATGTCTCATAAATTTCTTTGATTATATTCATAATATTTCACCATAAATTCCGCTCGTGCCTATGCCTCAATATAACTATTATTTACCATATTGAAAAGATGATTTTATGTATTCAAAATTTTTTAATTGAGACATTTAACCTTAGCAGGACTTAATTAATAATAGTAAATTATAAATCTATGATATTAAATAATTTAAGAGTCATATTAAGATTAAATTATTTTAATTAGAAAATTTTTAAAAGGGTAAAATTGTCTTTTCAACAGGATAGATAATGGTAACAATGTGAGTATAATAGAAATTTATGATGAAATATTATGAGTATAATAGAAATTTGTAAAACATTGTGGATATATTAAGAATTAGATGCAAATATTGAGTATCATGAAATTCTCCTAATTTTAAATATACCTACATATTTTACCTAACATTTTATTTGTATCTCCACCATTAGGATCCATTAAAGGGGCCCATTGGCACTTCAATAAAATAGCAAGTATACTCAAACATTAATATAACTCGAGGTTAACTTGCTCAAAACTAAAAATTTACACTTAACTAATATATAATTTTATAGTTGTAAAGTTCTAAAAATTTATTTGAAAGTGAACCTTTATCTATAAAATCACAATTAAAGATATACATTTTTATCATTTCATAGAGAGCTAACAACCATTTAATAGATTTCTAACATTATAAGTATAAATGAAATTTTAGACAAAGTACATGACTATATTTGAAATTTTTGAAATTTGTAGGTATAAGTAAAACTAAAAAGTAAATTCATTGATTTATGTGGAATTTACCCAATTTTTTGCAATGATATATTGCTACTAATTATTTTAACGGATTTGCAAATAATTTTCTAAGGCTTCTACGAAATTGCAACTATATCCACGAGCTTAGGGTTTGACTAGCTTCTATAGTAATTATTATTATTATTTTCCAAAACTGACTAAAATGTTCTTACATTTTTTTTAATAAAAAGATGCTCTTGCATTCTGGACCTAGCATTATTGCGACTTTCACGCGCGGGAAGAAAGCAGTCCAGCACACAAACGCACTGGAACCTTCTCTGGTCATGATTTGATTCAAGACTACCTTATGAAAGCTGCTAAAGTCGTGATAATTATACCTAGTTTAAGACCTAGAAACAAGTCTTCCAAATTAACCAAATCATGTCAATTAATACGGCTAGCTACTTAGATAAACGGTGGTGAGTGGTGACTCATCATTTAGGCCTATTCGAAAGGATAAAATGGGTTTGTATGGAATGGAGAAACAGAACCAAAATATTACAATGATGTGTCTTGTGCATGTGAAAAACTATATTAAAAATATAAAAAATTATATTGAAAATTAAAAAGTATTTTGGGAGTTAAAAATCTCATATGATACACGTCTCATTCACTATCACGAGATACTTTGTACTAGCTTATCTCATGATCATTTAATTGAAGATGCGATTGGTAACGATGAGAGTAAAAAGAACAAAATTAAATTAGATAAGATAATTATATAAAAAGATGTAAAAATATTGTAAAATAAAGTGGACAAGTGTGTAAAAAAGTTATGAAAAATTATTTGATGATTACCAACCAAACCTTATTTTTGTCATCCACCTCATCATCTAATATCAACCATAAGCTTTTTCACTGCTTCTTATAAATCTTTATGATTTGGTATCTTAAATGTCTATATATTTTACTTTTTCTATTGTTGGTTTTTTATTTCAATTATTTTTTACATTTTTATACAATTAAGTTATCAATTTTAAGTTTATTATCTATATTTCTAATTATTACCTTTACCATCATTTTTTTTCATTTAAAATTTTTTTCCTATTATTGTTTTCTCACTTTTATTTTCACATCTTCATAACCAACCTGATTATATGTTTTATTGCAATATTTATGGTTAACCTAATTAACAACCCAGAGCCCGCTTGCATAATGGGGAAAGGCAAAAAGAGAAGGTAAATTATAAAGAAAAATGCAAATAATAATGAAGATTTTAATGTACTTAGCCCCATTTTGAGGTCACTTTAATGATTAAATTAAAATCTAACATATTTATTATATTTTACCTGGAAAACCAAAGTTTGGTGCAAATCAAACATCTACCTGTCTATTTCATCAAACAAATGTACCCTTCCAATAAAAGTGTAAAAATATGTAATAAATATGTTTGATTTATATGTCTATTTTAAAGCTATTAATTTAACTATAAATCATGTAAAACATTTTTCACATATAGATGAATGATTTTATGATGTATTGTCGCCATCTAATGCATATTTGAATGAATTTAAGTGATTTTCACATAATTACATTATGTATATTAAGCAAATAACATGTACTCGAAATGTTGATTTCACATATAATTAAAGCCCTCGTTTGTGGATGAGTAGAAGTCAGTATCACCTTTTACAGGGTGAAAAACTAACATGCACATCGAAGCTACAGACGACTGAAAGTGAAAAGGATATGACATAATGATTCATTCATGACTTCCACCATCATGGTTTTTTTTTTGTTAAAAAAAAATAATAACACCGAAAAAAAGTTTTGGGGCATGCTACATGCTTTTTTCCTTCACCACAGCCATAAAAATACCATGCATGCCTGCCTTCGATTAAAACAAATCAACATCCTTATCAACGTCATTTTCGGTAGGCAGTAGCTGTTTTCTAACCAGGCTTTCTTATCCCATGCTTCTGGCTTCACTGCTCATGGGAGCTTTTTAAAATTGTTTTAAATTTTTTTTGGAATTCGTATGTGGCCTAAAAGCACGAAGTGTACCAATAAAAAAAAAAAAAAAGCACGAAGTGTGTATATATATATATATATATGAGAGCTGTTCCGCTGTACGCGGAACAGCGGTACAGTGGGCCTAAAATGGGCCCCACATGATTATGAAATCATGATCTACTCCACCCATTGTATTTAGAATAATGTATTCTATTACGACATCAATTTTCATCCCAATCAGATATGTATATGGGCCCCATCTGAAAATGGTACAAATCCAACGTAATAAAATAGTTT
>JAXCLR010000105.1:21720034-21731779 GCA_035584095.1 Annona squamosa | reverse complement strand
CTTATAACCTGTGCTTTAAATTGGATACAGCTTCATTTGTCAAGTTTAGGACACGAAATCCTCTGTTTGGATTTGTGCCCCTGTTTGGATTTGAATACAAATAGATCATGTTTTAGAAACCGATTTTAGAACCGAACTGGAACCGACCCGCTCTTGAGAAAATTGGGTAGGGTAGGCTCCGGACCAAGCCTGTCTACAATAGGGTAGGGTAGAGGTTTTGCCAAAATGGGTAAGGGTAGGTTCCACCCATACCCGGACCTACCTGACCCAAGTTGCACCCCTAATCCTAATCAACTATGTTTGTAGGCCACATTTATTCAAAAAATATATATTTATTTGTAAATTAAGAAAAATACTTAGATCTATTTACGCATGTATTACAATGTCATAATATTTTATAGAATCATTTATTCACATATAAATGATATTTTGGATGGCTTAGGTGTCGAAAATACAACTTTAAAATTAATATTTTAATATTTTTCATAATTTACACACAAATATATACATTTTCTAATAAATGTGGCTTATATATATAATTGGGATGAAACTTAATTCTCTAAATAAACAAATGATGTTAAATACAATAAGTAGATTAGATTTTTTTTATCAAAGATCAAAAATTTTAATTTTGAAAGGATCGCATGGGTTCGCTTGTATGTAACTCGGTTACATAAAAGCGGAACCCTATATATATATACATATAACCTTTCTTGTGCAGTGAAGTTGCACTATAATGAACAGTGCATTTGTCTCAAAATGAGCTCAATATGTACTTAAATGTATTGATATTGTATACAATTATTTATTCATATATAAATTTTATAGCAAATAGTTTGCATGTTAAAAAAATAACTTTAAAATTGTTATTTGCATCAAACTTTTTTATTATGTTGAATTTGTACCATTTTTAGATAGAGTCCATACAGATAAACAATTGGGATGAAAAATTGGTATGGTAATAAAATACATAATTCTCAATACAATAAGTGGAGTATATTATAATTTTATGATTATATGAGACCCGTTTTGAGATAACTGCACCATAATTGTTTACATATATCCAATGACTGCACCAAACGGTGCAGTTATTTTAAAATGAGTCTTATATAATAATAAAATTATAATCTACTCCATCTGTTGTATTTAGATTTATGTATTCTATTATTGTACCAATTTTTATCCTAATTGGATATGTGGATGGACCATTTGAAAATGATATAAATTCAACGTAATAAAATAACTTGATATAAATAAAAACTTTAAATTTTTTTTTAACATTTAAATCATTTAGTATAAAGTTTATATACGGATAAATAATTGTATAAAATATTAATACATTTAAGCATATGTGGGGCCCATTTGGGCTAAATGCACTCTTAATTATAATGCAATTTTACTGTACTAGAAAGTTTATCATTTGTAAATAAGAAATATTCAAGTACAACTTCACTACACTATAATTATGGTGCAATTAGATCAAAATGGGTCCACATGATCTTAAAATTATAACCTACTCTACCCATTGTATTTATAATTATGTATTATGTTACCATATCAATTATTGTCTTAATTGGATATGTGTACAGACTCCATTTGAAAATGGTACAAATTCAAAGTAATAAAATAGTTTGATATAAATAGCAACTTTAAAGTTCTTTTTTCAACATGTAATCTATTTGCTATAAAATTTATATATGGATAATTTTTCACTCTTTACAATTATTTTATTTTTCAATCATTTCTGCATAACTATTTATATATCTAACAAATTTATTTTAATTTTATTATTTTTATTCATCATTGTTATCTCTATTATATTACATCATTTTCTCTAATTTAAAAAAAATTTACACAAAAAGTTTTTCATTGAAAATTCTATCACTTCCCAAACATACCCTAATCTATTTATATAATCCATTAATAACTCATTTACCTATCCATTAAATGGATTATAAACAAATTAGAGTGGATTTTTTGTAATTAGGTTAATAAATGAATTAGATTGAGATTTTATAAATAGATTACAATTAGGTTTAGGCTTCAATCTATCCAACTCGATCTATTTAACCTTAAATACAACATATTTTATTGGGTATTTTGCAAAATAAACCTCTTAGCTTGGATAATTGTTCTTAAGCATGTAAGTTTGAAAATACAATAAAATAATTTAAAGGTTAATGTTGTATTCTTACCCTCGCAAGAAAAATTAAAATTTAATTTATTTATAAAAAAAATGATCTTGTTAGCCTAAGCTAAGTAAGCCTTACTTAGCCAACTTCGAAAAAGTTATTAAATTTTTTTTAACATTTTTCCTCATAAACTTTTTAACACATAAACTAAGTTTTATCATTTTTGGATATGTATATATATTTTTAAAATTATAAATATAAGCGTATTTTAGGTAATTTAGCCAAATACCCCTGTGTTTATAATTTTTTTTTAAAATATATACATATACTAAGATAAACAAGTGTATAAAGAAAATTAATAATAAATTATTAATCAATTTTTTGAGATAAACTAAGTAAGTTATTACTAAACTCAAGTTAACAAGATCATTTTTATTTTGTAAAATACCAAAACATATGCTGAAACATAGTACTACAACAAATTTGGAGGATGTTTTAATGCATCCGGTGCAAAACACATTTATGTATTTATTCTGAAAATTTTTAAAACTCTCGATTTAAGTATATTTAATCATTTAATCTATAAATCAAGTTTAACAATTTTTGAAAATGTATATGTTTTTTATTTTTAAAAATAAGGGGATCTTAGTCCTTTTAAATGACTAAAATACTCCTATTTTTAAAAATAAAAAGTATATGTACATATCAAAAAAGGATAAAATTTAATATATAAGTTAAGTAAATCTAGATTAAGAGTTTATAAAAAAAATTTAAAAATAAATAAAAATGATGTTTGCATCTTGATACAATAAAACAAACCCCAACAAATTTTTGACCATAAACGATAAAATTGATAACCATATGGTTGCATAATTGTTGTTGCTCAACAATAAAAAAATGCACATTTCAGTGACCGTTGGGTATGTGTGAGAATTAAATAGCAACCATAGTGCTAAAACTTAACTTTGTTGTAGTACAATTCCTTGTATGGGAATTATATGATATATCTGGAGGATGCAGTATAGGTATAGGCCTTTTAATTATGCCCAAATTTGAATTATACTTGTTTGATTTGAATATTTACGGGAAAGACTTTAAGTTTTCAAACGTTGCCCAAGAAACCCTAATGTCGACAAGTATTCAACAAAATAAATATGGGTTACAGTTTAATAGTATCACCTCATTTTGGCCCATTTGATGCTGATATCAAAAAATTCTCTGCTCATTGCATTTAAAATTTTTATTTAGGAGGTGTTTGGCACTGAATAAAATTTTTATTTTAAAAAATTTATCAATCTAAAGCATTTACTCTCCATAATTATTCTATTTTTAATTATTTTTTCATAATTTCCTATATAAGTACACTAATTTTCAATTATTTCTATAAACTAATTTATAACTAATCTATATATTTTAACTTTATTCTTTTTAATCTTTATTACTTTTATTATATCACAACGTTTTTCTCTCGTTAAAAAAAAAATTTTAGATCAACAATTTTTCATACAAAAATTTTATTATTTCCTAAGCACATATTTAATTAGAAAATTAAGTTTCATTCAAATTTAAACTGTGCATAGTCTCATGTACATGAATGATTCTATGAACTATCAAGACATTCAAATGCATAGATAAATAGATTTAAGCATGTATGGTTCATCCAACACTCTAATTGAAATAATTTTTAGTATTATAATAAAATAAATAATGTTAATCAAAATAAGCTAATCATATCTCAATTTAATCATAGAAAGAATAAAAATATGATGACGATTGAAATTTTGTGATGGTGTGGGACTATTACACTAGCCTTCAATAAATGCTCAACTCCTGCATTAGGATTTATTTAACAATATTTTCAAATTTAGATGTTCTATTTGTAAATATTGAAAATAGAATTTAATTAACTATAAATTTTTATCAAAAAATATTGCAATTAGATAAACATACACTACAAGAAATTTTATTTTAAGAAAAAATAGAAACAAGTATTGTTACTATTGTTGCATTGCATTCCTTTTGATCAATGAAATGATGATTATTTTTGTTACGCCTGAAATAAGCATAGCAATTGCACCTAATTCATCATATGCTTACAATATTTTATAAATTCTTTTTATACTCATAACATTTCATCGTAAATTCCTATTATATCAATACTGTTAACACAAACGTTATTTACCTTATTGAAAAGACGATTCTACCTTTAAAAAATTTTTCTAATTAAAATAATTCAACCTTAATAAGACTCTTAAATTATTTGATATCATATATTAATGATTTACTATCATCAATTGGGTCATGTGAATATTAAATTATCTAAAATAGGAAATTTTGAACAAGAAAAATTATCTTTTTAATAGGGTAGACAATGGTCATATTGATAGCACAAGCATAAAAGTAATTTAGGATGAAATATTATGAGCATAGAAAGAATTTATGAAACATTATATATATATATATAAGTAATTAGTGACAAATATTATGGGTATAAGAGAAAACTTCCTTAAATATATTTGTATAGGTTAAATGTTTAGCTAACGTACTTGTAAATTATAAAAACTATGTAATCACATATTCCATTATCAAACACTAAATGTTTTAGGCATTGACAGATGGATATAACTACCCTTTTTTTCGCAGTCATAATTTCTTATTTTTTAAAAAAGTATTCCTAAAATAGATGTATTTCCAAAGATATTTATAAGAACTTGCAATGCAGCTTTTTTCACTAAGAACTTCATTAAAAAATTTATAAAGGCATGCATGCGACATGCCGTTTATCAATTTGAAAATCGACTCTTTTGCTATTTTAAAAAATATGTTAATAATTTTATCATAATATTTCAAAATAAGAATGATTACGAAATTTCTGAAACTGTTATAATTATAATTTTTTTGTCCAATTGGTAATTGAATTAAATAATATCTAAAAAGAATATTATTAAACACCTAAGCCCTTTTTAATTCTAAAATATAAATTATTTATCAAGTTTAACCAATACTGTGCTACCATGCTGCCAAAATTAATAACGAAATACTAGAGGAAAAGACGACGAAGCTGCAACCGCCTTCGAATAAGTTTCCTCAACCGTCCACGAGGCAATAAAGAATAAACCGCCGAATGGGCGTCCCGGGTTATCACATGACATCCGACCAACGAGTTAATCCTGTCCGTTCATTCGGGGATGATCTTATCTTGCTAACGATTTGCCTGACTGGATGTCTAGGAGCCTTGTGCTCCTCCTACGCACCGAACGCAACCTCCTCCCCTTCTCCGTTCCCTTGCCCGCCCCCCTTTTTCTACCCTTCCTAGGCGGTCGGTCGGTCATGCGGTCATAGACTCTGTTTATACTTTTTACTGCTCCCAGCTCCTGAATCCTGATTGGGTTTTCATCAGCCGTTTTATTCTAATAACACGAGATCTCCGGCGAAATTACCAGTCTCCATCTCTCTTGCCAAAATAACGCTGTCGGAAGCTGGAAATCCAGTCCAATCAATCAATCCCGAGGCAATGAAAATCCCACCAAAAATCCAATCTTTCGCCCCGTTTCCATGATGCTCCCAAACATCGTCCTCGCCCTTTTCCTAATCTCCATCTCCTTCTTCTCAATTTCGAATCTTCACTGCGCCTCCGCCCAGATCCCCAGCGCCTGTAACCGTTCCTGCTATGACCGCCACGTTCCTTACCCGTTCGGCTTCTCCGACGGCTGCGTCATCCCCTTGCGGTGCAACGCCGGCGTGATCAAAGTCCGCGACTTCCGCGTTGTGAACATCACCTCCGACTCCCTCGTGCTCGATCTCCCGCCCCAGTGCGACCGCCAGCTCGGCACCGCCGCGCGCTTCTTTGGCCCCAACTTTGCGCCAACGTGGCACAACGGCCTGCTGCTGCGGAACTGCACCAGCAATAAAACCAGCTGCACGATATCCATGTCGCTGCTGGAGCAACGGGGCTTGGCGCCGAAGGACTGCGAGGCGAAGGACTACGGAGACATCCGGTGCTTCTCTCAAGGGCGGAATGATGGGTTTTGGGAGCTGGAGCGGCTGAAATCGTTCGATTGCGAGGGTCTGTTCTCGTCGGTGACGGTCGGAAATGGTTCCCAGAGGGGAACGGTGGAGATGGAGTTAGGGACGGCAGAGCTTGGGTGGTGGGTGGAAGGGCGGTGCGCGATGAACGGCAGCTGTTCGACGCACGCGAAGTGTACGGACATATTGTCGCCTGTCAACGGCAAGCCCGGATTTCGATGCCAGTGCAGAGAGGGGTACGAGGGGGATGGATTCGTCGCGGGCGTCGGATGCCGGAAAGGTACGATTTCCTCTCATTTCTCCTCCTCCTTCCACTCCCTCTTCCCTGCTCCGTAGTCCGTAATGCATCGATGCTCTGGTGGGGGTCCAAAATGATACGCGGGCGTTGGATATTTATTATCTGTATTAATATCTAAATTCAGTGGAGAACTTGAGATTACGCGGGCAGATCAAAATTGTGCTGGCACGGAAGCACATACATGGGTTTATGAATAAGTTAATGCTATAATCATTACTTGTAGAGGTAATTAAATCCAAAATTAATCTTTAATTACTATTCTAAACTAATTTCAATATTTGGAATTGGGTTTAGGGTTATGCTTGGTTGACTTCAAAGTATTCACCACTAGGATTACTTCAGGTGGCTGCCCGATGTTTGTCCTCGCCATTTTCCATTTTAAAAAATCATTCCGAAACAACTGTAATTATACCAAGTGGATTAGTAACTTTCTTGATGTGTGTAATTCACCTGAAATGTAAATTTAATTATGGAAAATTGTTTTAATTTTAAATTATTTAGATTTTCATTAATAAAATTCATCAAATTATTAATGTCTATAAATTTTAAGAATGTAAATTTATGAATAATTGATACTCGTGGGCTCGAGTGTATGCATCTTTTAGGTTGTGGAGGCATGGTTTCGATCGAGGTGAAAGTCTTGCGTGCTGGATTCCTTCTCCATTGGGATAGGTGGACCTACGTACACTTCAGGGTGGGCAGATGACACCAATGAAAATTTAAAAATTATATAAAATTTTCATAATAATTCGAAAATATTTCAAAAATTTTATTTTTCTTAATATGACTGTCTCGACTCAAATAATAATATAATCTTCTCATATTAAATTGCCCCCACCAGCCAAAGGTCTTAGATATTATATCATCGCGTATGTGATTTGGAAATTTAGAGTACTGATTGAAGTTGACAAACAGTCTCACATTCATGCAAAACATTATTTAGGCAAAGCTTTATTTAGAAATTGGAATATTATACTTGACCATGTTTATGAAGAAGGTAATCTAGCGACAGATTGGGGTACCATTGGCTTAAAAGTACGCGATTTAATGCACTCATTGAAACCCCAAACCCCACATGGACAGATGGCTGAAGGGTCATCGTCATCCCTGTTAAAAATTCGTAAGGGCCAAGATGATTTTGTAGGTTTTGGCCTGACGTACATGGCACATGTACGCCATTCATTGGAGGTGTAGAATTGCGTGCATGGCATGGTGCACGGGGATGAATGTTGGACGGTCCACATTGGCGTCTGGGGGTCTCCTTCTGGGAGTGGATGTCGACCGGCTTTTTACATATGCCCACGTTCTTTGTTTTGGTATGGTAGACTTCAACAGTTTAATTGACTGGAAATTGGAATTATTTGGATTTGGTGGGGACTGGGAAGCAAAAATTCCCTACTTAATACGCTGTCATGGAATATAATAAATGCATTAGCCAAATACGCGTAAATAGGATTATTTTATTGAGGAAAAAGAACGTGAAATGGGGGCTGTTTCGTCCATGTGATCGGACGTGTATAAAATGACCTTATCCTCCTTCGCAATCTAATCTTTTCGGTCGTCGCAGTCTCCTTCAGATTCAAGTCACTGCTTGGATTATCCGACTAGTGCGCCAGCTTTCGTTTGGTCGTCCTTTTCCGATTTCGTATGTCCACCAATTAAAACGTTGCTTCTTTCTAAATAGTCTACTGACCAAAAGTGTGTGTTTAGCATTCGATAAAATTCTTAGAAGAAAACCTTTTGTAAAGAATTTTTTGAAAAATGAATTAAGATAGAATTGATACTTAAGAACTAAAAATAATGAGAAGGAGAATCATTGACATGTCAACCCTTTTGATAGCAAGGGTCATACATCATTGTTGGGCCCTCCTACGCGAAGTGAGGAGGGTTGGTTTCCAGGGCTAATGACTGTTGAGTATTAGTCAATTGAATACCCACCACTGTCCCATACAAAGCATCATCGTTAGGAGCTGCCAGCACGATAGATTTCATGCCTATTTTGTCATCGCGAGAATTGCGGCCAATCCACGCGTGAAGATGGCGCGATATTGTTGTCATTCGGTCGGGTCTATCCTTCCCATGATTCCCTCCGAAATCCAAATTAATTAAACCTTTCTACAAGGTCTCCTCTATTGAATGAGTTTTCCATTATAGCTGCAGCGTCCACGGACGGAAATTAAGGTGTTTCTACTATTTTTCCCCCCATCCTTTAGGGAAAAAAATAATAATAATGATACAATGAAACTGCTGCTAGTATATCAAGGAGATTATATCAAACATAATATGGACAGAGATAAAATGGATAACACTAGGGTTTTTGCTGTCCCTTCAAATCAAGGGGGAATATGGAGTCCGTACAGAAATTGGAGGAAAGTGGTTTTGGTGGGATTTAGAAAATTTTGAAAAACGGAAACCGAAAGAAAAGAAAATATCGGGCTCTGAATGTGATAGAGAACAATTGAAAACGTTTTCAAAGAAAAATCAAAGATGATGATGCAAAATATCAATTATGAATAAGGAATAGATTTTTTTTTTATAAAGGAATAAGGAATAGATTTTGAAGGTGAATAAATATCATATTTGATCAGAAGGGGCGAATAAATATCAATTAAGGAGAGGTTTCCTCTTTTTTTTTTTTTTTCCCCCCCAGTTGTCAAATAGACCCAAGTTGTGTACTTTCTAAGATTCTCAAAACGGGCAGAAGCATGGGAGAGAGTGGATTGAGTTGCTGTCTGTTATTTGGTCAAAAGATTCTCAGAGCAGCCATTATTGACATTTGGGTTCGAAGTTTCTGACGAATGACCGTTTTATTGCCTTGTGTTTCTTTTACAGTGGGCGCTGATTGCAATCCGTCCAGGTACATCTCAGGCCGTTGCGGCAGAGCTGCCCAATTGGCTGTTCTGTTCGGAGGTATGCTTCAGAATTGCCATCTTGATGTAGATATGTTTTTTTTCAAAAGAAAAATAAAACAAAAAACAAAAACAAAACAAAACAAAACAAAAAACCACATTTACCAGTTTAGATTTTGCCTATGTTTGGACTGCTCATTGGGCTGGATTTGCAAATTTTGATTGATATATCATTTCATTTAATGGCGGGCTGCACGGCTGCACCACCTCTGCCTACATGCCTGAGTCTGTGTTTGGCTTGATTTTTGTACCAACACCAGTATGGCATCAGCAGTTGAAAAAGCCCTCACCTGGCTTTTAACAGCCCACCACGAAGTACTCAATTCCCAATCTTCATTCCCCACGTTTATGATGCTGCTTCAAAAACCAGTCATGGTTGGGGAATTTACCAGGCAAACTTGCTTTTTGAGCAAAGCGAATTGTTGTTCACATTCCTAGGTCTAAACTCATGGGGTTAATAAGATCACACGAAATGAACATGATTTCTTTTCAGGTATTGTCGTCGGAGCTTCTTTGATGGCATCCATGGCATTCCTCTGTAACTATCTCCGGCGGCGTTCAGTTTCCCTGAAATCTCGGCGGAGGTTCAAAAGATTGCTGTCCAAGGCCGTTGGCTCACCTGCAGTTCCTTTCTACTCCTATCAGGCAATTGAGAGAGCCACTGATGGATTTTCTGAGACAAAGAAGCTGGGAACAGGAGCATATGGAATAGTGTATGCAGGGAAGCTCCAGAATGATGAGTGGGTTGCTGTAAAGAGAATCAGGCATAGAGACAACGACACTTTTGAGCAAGTCGTGAATGAAATTAAGCTGATTTCCTCAGTAACACACCCAAACCTTGTACGCCTTTTAGGTTGTTGCATTGATAGAGGTGAGCTTGTGCTTATGTATGAGTTCATGCCAAATGGAACTCTTTCACAGCATCTGCAAAGGGAGAGGGGATCTGGCCTATCATGGACTTCTCGGCTCAAAATTGCAGTTGACACTGCCAACGCCATTGCCCATTTGCATTCAATCAATCCACCGATATACCATAGAGATGTCAAATCAAGCAACATTTTACTGGATTATGGCTTCAATACAAAAGTAGCAGATTTTGGTCTCTCTAGGATTGGTATGCCAGAGTCTTCACACATTTCAACAGCCCCACAAGGCACGCCAGGGTATTTGGATCCCCAGTATCATCAAGACTTCCACCTTTCTGATAAGAGTGATGTCTACAGCTTTGGGGTCGTGCTGATTGAGATCATAACAGCAATGAAGGTGGTGGATTTTTCAAGAATGCATGAGGAAGTAAATTTGGCTGCCCTTGCAATCGATAGGATCGGCAGGGGATGTGTTGATGAGATCATAGACCCATATCTGGAGCCAAACAGAGATCCATGGACACTCTCATCCATCTACAAGGTTGCCGAGCTGGCATTCAGGTGCCTTGCATATCACAGAGACATGAGGCCATCCATGGTGGAAGTTGCAGCCGAGCTAGAGCGCATCAAGATCAGTGGGTGGGCCCAAATGGAGGAAGAAACCTACATAGAATCATCTAGATCATGCGGCATATCGCCTTTGAATGCTAAAAAGATGCTGTGGTCGGCGTCAAAGAAGTCGCTGGAGAGTAGGAGATTGGTGAAGGATTCTTCCCCGGTGTCTGTGGATGATCCATGGCCTAGTGAGCAGAGCTCTCCCTCAACAAACAGTTTATTGGGCAACGCAACTCAATGAGCAGAAGCATGAGACTGTCACTGCGTGATTGGTTTTACAATTTTTTATGTGTGTTTGTGTCTGATCACATAATGCAAGTAGATGCAAGTGTACTTGTACATGTGGGCTTTTGACCCTCTGCTCCGGTTGATCTTCCTGTGTTGTTGTGCTTGTTACTTCTTATAAAAGGGAACTCTACAAAATTACGACCCTTTGACGCATGGGAACCTCGTCCTTAACACTATAAAACTTCATTGGCCTGTAACGCTCTCTGTTGTACAGGAGGATTCCAGACCATTTTGTGTGTCTGTGTGTGTGGAGAGAAATTTGGTGGTTGTAAGCATTGAAAACATGCAAAAGAATAGAAAGAAGGTCGAAATCGGGTTTCTTTTTGTAAGAAATTTTTGGTTTGGCTCGGCTCATAAACGCACCAATGCACCAATCCATTCGTTCAAGGGCCTCAAAAATACTAGAATTCCATGGTTATCTTAGGGTGTGTTTGGTTTGAGGTAAAACTTTTGATGAAAAATTTTTAGAGTAGAAGTTGTTAAATCAATAGAAAGTGATGTGATATAATAGGAGTAATAATGAGGAGTAAAGTTAATAAAGTTAAAATAGATAGGTTAGTTGTATGGGTAGTTGTGTAGAAATGATTGAAAAGTATGGTAGTTTGTGTAGA
>JAXCLR010000105.1:21689674-21719934 GCA_035584095.1 Annona squamosa | reverse complement strand
TTGTATGGGTAGTTGTGTAGAAATGATTGAAAAGTATGGTAGTTTGTGTAGAAAAAATGTGAAAAAATAATTAAAAAATAAAGTAATTATGGAGAGTGAAAAATTTTAGATTGAAAAGTTTTAGTTGATACTTTTTTATCCTGAACAAACACACCCTTCGCGTACCATTGCGAGAGTAACAGAATCTGCTGCTGTTGCATACCCACCTTCTTTCTGTTCCCTGCTCTTCTCTGCGTCGCAAGAGAGCAGTGGAACAGTAGGCACAATATTTTAATCCGTTTCATTACATGGTAGCTCGAAAACCGTGGAAAAATGTTAATTTTTTTTTTTCAAAAGAAGTTTTTGTTTACCAATAAAAAAGAAGAAAAGTTTTTGTTTATACATACTTGACCCTGCACTAGTTCTTCCTACCGTGAAGCTTACGTGTTGTGCATTCATGTCCTATTTTTGTTGTAAAAATTGAAATAAAATATTAAGAAAATTCAAAAATGCAAAATTTCAGAGGGCGAACATTTTGTGGGACTCGTATATTTATTAAAAATATTGAAAAATAAAAAGAAATATTTTTTCGCGGTTGGCCGTAAATCACCGAGTGTGACCACATAAGATCGCATCCCGTAAGTATGTTAGGAAGTTTGGATATGGAATTGAACGCATGCAGGTCTTTCTAGATAACTAAACAATATAAGTTTTTTTTTTTTTAAATTTCATGTAATTATGTAATTAACATGGTGAGATAGCTGTGCCCTGCGCTTCTGCTTTTCCTGATGCATTCAATTCAATTTCATCCACGGACTGGCGAATTCTTTTTTTTTGATGAATCTGGGCTGGCTAATTCTTTTTTATTTTCTTTGATATATATATTACATTTAAGCCCCTTTAGAAGAGAGTAAAGGTGTGTTTGGTTAGAAATAAAAATTTTTTGATAAAAAATTTTTAAGGTAAAAGTTGTCAAATTAATAAAAATAAAATAATATTACCAGAATAATGATAAAAAGAATAAAGTTAAAATAAATATATTAGTTCCGTAAATACGATCGGAAAGTAAGGTAAATTGCATTAAAATGCAAAATAATAACCAAAAAACAGGATAATTATGAAAAATAAAAAAATTATTAAAAAGCTTTAATTAATTATTTTTTTAAAGCTTACCCAAACACACCCTGTCAATAGAAGACACGATATTGGCGTTGGGCATCGAGATTCCGACCGCCAGCACAATACTTTGGTCAACCAGGCTACACCTGTGTTCACCGGGTTGGCTATTTCTGATTAGCCCATGTCGAGGTCCGGTTGAAGCTTCTCGACCCATGTAGGTTCGACTCGACGCACCTTCCAGTCCACCCGGGGGTTTAGGGTTTAAACGGTCGGAAAAAGATCGGCATCGACAGAAGATCGGCAGAAAGTCAGAAACAGAGCAAATGATAATGGCGCTGCAATCCGTCTTCAACTCCCATCTTTCCATAAACAAGATTGCAAAGTACAAAGCTGGCCACTCTAATCCTCCTTACCCTCTTCCGAACGTATGTACATCTCTCTCTCTCTCAGTTCTAATGATAGTAACGTAATACAAGTCACTGCGAATGGGAATTCCGATTTCTACCCATTTCAGGAGATCGAAAACAGTAAGAGTCGAGGAATTGAATATCTAGAACCCCTTCTGTGATGGACGCACCAATCTTATATTGTTTGTGTCGGACGTGTTGATAAGGTGTTGGATATAAGTCCGTGGGCATCTTTGTCTTCCTCCAACGTGTACATATGACTAAGAACACGAACTCCGATTTGCACCCGTTTCAGGTGATCGGTAACAGGATGAATCAAGGGAGTCGATAGCTGGATACCCTTTCGTCCTTTTTCTATTGATCGTGTATGACAGTTAATAGCCGTGGGCATCATTTGAAGTCGACATTTTGTTTTTTTGGGTGTCAGGTATCTCCCTCAACTCTATCTCAATGCAAGAACTCCAGAATTCTTCGGTGCCAAATTCAGGGAGCTAGATTTGAGGGTGCTGTAAAATGTAAGAATTCGCATTTGTTGAATATATACAAAATGGGAAGGATTTTTTTCTTGTTCCCACTTGCATCGATAAGAAAATTTATAGCCTCTCAGTAACCAATCCATTTCATCTGGTGACCACCCTTGTAGATGTGTCTGCTACCAACCCATTTTATCGCTCTGTGAAGGTTGCCAAAGTTGTTTGATCCTTGATGATTTTGTCAGAACTTCGCATTTGCGGGACCCCTTCACAGAGATCAAAATCCTGTGACTGGAGCATGTCTTTTAGCAGTGATGGTCCTAGGTATGAATGTTATCGTTCAAGCTCATTCTCACCCACAATTTGATTCCTGGGATCACTTGAAGTTGTGATTTCGTTTGATGGAGTGCAGAGATAACCCTTTTCTTTCTATTTCTTTCAGAGTAGTGGTATACATTTTCTAAGTTGGTTTTGTCCCACAAGTGTGACTTCTGCTTGGTGATGTTGTTGTAGGTCACAATGTGCCTTTTTTCCACTTAGGGAAGTCATCAAAGAGGCAAAATATATTTTCCTGTTTGGCTAGTTCAGATATACATGTTGAGGCCTCCAATTCTGGTGAAAATGCCAAAGAGTCTTCAACAAAAATTGCCCAGGAGAAATCCAATTCAGATGTAGATAATGTAGTTGAGACCTTCAGTTCTGGTGAAAATGGGTTAGATTCTTCCACAAAGATTGCCACTCAAGAGTTTGTCAAGGAGGTTGTTTTTAATGAGGAGGAACCGTTCAGTGGTAAATCAGGTTCAGTTTCATTCAGTGGCTTGACTCACCAGCTTGTCGAGGAAAGGAAATTGGTGTCTTCACCATTTAAGGATGCAACGGGTTCACTTCTTTGGCTTTTGGGCCCCATTTCATTGCTTTCCTCTTTGTTGCTTCCACAGTTTTTCTTAAGCAATATTGATGCGATTTTCGGTAGTGAGCTTCTTGCAGGTATTTTATTTCTTTCTTGTTTTCCTTTACCAGATTCTTCTTCTTCTGTTAATTTGACTAACTGTTTCATTTTTTTCTCCTATTGTTACAAAGTATGATGTTTTTCTTAACTTTTCCCAGTGAAAGACCACTAGCCAGCAAATGTTTTCAATTCAAAAAGATAATATGATTGAGATTGGCTACATTCTTATGAGTAAAAGCTAGTAATGAGGCTGCCCTCATGTAGAAATAAAATGATTCTGTTTGCATCTTATAATAAGTCAAATGTTTGTACACCTGGGCTGACATTAGATGGCTGAGTTAATTGAAATGGTAAAAGCACGTGATATTAGCTAGCATTTGTCCTGGGAAAGTAGCCTTAAATAAGTAAACAAGATTTCATAGCCTGTGGTTTTGTTCTCGATTCCATTCCTTTTGCCTGATTTCGGAGTGAAACTAAGCAATTATGTCCCTATTATGTCGTTTGGAACATGAAGATATTTACTTTGAAGAGTTCCTCTCTTTATTCGACTATTGATTTCAACATTTTTTTTCCTTGGAGATGTGTGATTCTACTTGCAGATTTGGTGATATTATTTTGTTATGTAATAGCTCACACTGACAATAATTCACACTATTGCAGAGATCGTTGTCTCCTTCACCAACGAAATGATCTTTTATATTGGATGTGCTGTATTCCTGCTGACAACAGATCGTGTGCAGCGTCCATATCTTGAGTTCAGTGCCAAAAGATGGAGCCTTATCACTGGTCTTAGAGGATATTTGACATCTGCTTTCTTAGTCATGGGCTTCAAGCTTTTTGTTCCACTGGCGCTTCTCTATGTAGTTTGGCCTGTCATAGGCATTCCAGCTGTCCTTGCTTTAGCGCCTTTCATAATTGGATGCGGCATCCAAACCTTGTTTGAGGCTTATTTGGACAGGACTGAATCATCCTGTTGGCCTTTGGTGCCTATCGTCTTCGAGGTAAATAGCTCTCTTAATCTCAAACTTATGGTTAAGTTGGGAAATGTGGAAGCCAGTTTGCATGGAGGCATATTACTTTGTTGCAAATCTGGAATATCCAGGTGATTCAAGAGTGGTCTTCCTATTATTTAGGGTTCCATCCAAAGCAAAGTTTATTCTAGTAATGGGACATACTTCTAACATCTGTCTCTAATGCATTTGAGTACACATCCTCCAATCATAGGCATGCTAGCATTGGGCCCCATATCCGCCCAATGCATGGGTTGACCATACATGCCCCCTAACAAATTTCTCCTCAGCCAGTCTTCTCATCTAATGTTATTTAAATTATTCTGATTGGTTTGACAGATTTATCGGCTCTATCAACTGACAAGAGCAGCACATTTTGTTCAGACAATGATTTTTGCCATGAGAGAATCCGAAATGACCCCAGAGTTAGTGGAGCGGGGCAGTGCACTGGTTTCTATGGTGGTTGTTATACAGGTCCTTGGCATTGTCTGCTTGTGGTCCTTGATTACGTTTCTTCTCAGGCTGTTCCCTTCACGACCTGTATCTGAAAATTACTAATTTTTGTAAATACCTCGTGTTTTAGGATAACACCAATCTTTCTCCTCATTTTCTTGTATTTGTCTTGTGTTGTAGTTAGCTTTTAGGTTTCTTCCAAGCAGATATATTCACACTTCAGCCTCAGATATGTTAGACACTAGACAGACAGCTTTAATCACATGAATGTTTTAGTCTTTCTAAATGCCTCGTTCCGATGTGCATGGTATGTTGGAATTGCCTCATTCTGATGTAGCATGCTCATTTTATCGTGTATGCTAAATAAAGAGCTTTATATCTGCATCAATACATGTTTTAGCCATTCTGCATTAATAACTTAACTGTTGTATATACAAAAGTCAAATTTCCAGTTGCCTCACCCCACCAAAAATCTAAATGCCTCGTTCCGATGTGCATGGTATGTTGGAATTGCCTCATTCTGATGTAGCATGCTCATTTTATCGTGTATGCTAAATAAAGAGCTTTATATCTGCATCAATACATGTTTTAGCCATTCTGCATTAATAACTTAACTGTTGTATATACAAAAGTCAAATTTCCAGTTGCCTCACCCCACCAAAAATCTCTCGCATGTAAAGATAATTCCATTGTTTCTTTTCTATTATCGCCATCGTTATTTTCTAAAGTAGGCATTGGCACTGATTGTTGGAATCGACGAATTGGAAGTACGTGCATGGATATGTTTGTGTTTGTTTCAAGGTGTAATCTTAGATATATTTACTGTCTGTAGTTAAATCTAAAAATATCCAATTCTCAAGTTAATGCCGTTAGTTAATATTTGAAATTACTGGTATGCCTGTTAAAATTTTGACATTATTGAAAATTTGAATGTCATAACTCATTAATGGGCTAATTGCACATGCACTCTAAATGCGGAGAACTTTAATGTCTTTTTTTTTTTTTCATTTTTTATTATTTTATAACAGGGGTATTTTAGATATTTATAAAAATTTAACTAATGGTTTTCAACAGAATGAACATTTTTAGGATTAACTACAAACATAATATGTATATCTGTAATTTTGAAAATGTAATGGGTATATTTGGGTTTAGGGTTAAACATTGTGGGTATATTTGAAAAAAGCCTTTTTTAATTTTTTGAATCTACAAGTTTATTAATTACCTGCATGTTCTGCAGCGGCCATGTGCAGCGACCAGTTGGTGGGCGAAAGAGAGTGATATGCTATTATCATGGATATATCCTTAATCGTCTCATTGCTTACCAATCTAAAATATTGATTTTTCATCACGAGATGCAACCAGTATATGGAGTGGGACAAAAAAAAAAAAAAAAAAAAATCCTGCACGGGAAAGTAGCAGCAGCTAATTCTAGTATTAGAAAATTAGCATCATGTTATGTTGTGAATTCCCTGGTACCACTTTTAACCCTTTGAGTTATAATGGCTTGGTAATGATGGGTCGCCTAGCTCGTAATATTGGTCGAATTCTCCAAATTAAAAAGGGGAAAGAAAAGAAAGAAAGGATGCTAGACAAATTTTTTTTTTTATAATTAACTCTATAATTGCCTTGCTAATTTGAATTTTCATTGTCACCGAAATTATATCAAAATTTTATCTATTTCATTTTCAGGACCTTAGTGATAGGGGATTCCAGTAGTTTTTATTCATTTCCTCTTTTGTCTAAACAAAATTAACAAACAGAAAATTAAAGACAGTAATATATGAGTGGCACATGGGCTTGCACTTGACGAGATAAGGAGAAAATTAACAAGCCGGGAATCAACACCAATTAAATCCAGTTATTTTTCGTTTTCTTGGACTAATTAGTGCAACGTTGGACTAGCTGGGGGATTTTATCCTGTTTGCATTCCCCAGAGCGTTTGATCGGAATTTGGATTATGAATTTGCTTTAGACCTGTTTCTGCTAGCTTCATGTAATTTCTGATGAACGAATGCCATTGTATTTAACATCAGCCGAAGATGAGAGTCTTTCCTTTTCCACTAAGATAATTCAACAACAAAATTATCCTTAAATACTCACTGAATTCTGTCACTGCCATGAATAAACTGTATAAACAATACAAACTAAATTCCATCAGTTAAAAGTTACAGTGGAAGCATTTCCAAGTAAAGATTATGTAAAGGGCAACTCTTGTTTCCAGATGAGTTACATGGTTTGACAAGGTCAACATCTTTCAGGCAATCAAAGAACATTCTTGAATGAAGCCTGCAAAAAGATGGATGAAATGATCTGCTGTATCAGCAAAATGTCATCGACAAACAATTACTTCGCTAACCCCTAAAAGACCACTTCCGACTGAAATTTAATTCTATCCGTGGCTTCTTGGATCAACAACTCGGTGCACCTTCCTGGCTTCAGCACTAGAATATTGTCCAGCAATACGCGTGTGAGGTACAGAGTCTGCCCCTCTAACAAGGGCCTCCACGTTTTCAAGAAGATACTGCTTGGGAAGCCTGCCCACAACATTCCCTTCCTCATTTCCATTTCTGTCCAAGAAAGCAAAATGGGGGATACCCTCAACACCAAATTCATCAACTTCCTGTTCCCACTTTGTGTTGTCAACATTTAGCATAACAAAATTCACACGGTCCCTGCACAAGATTGATCCTTTGTGATACTTACGATTAAGGAAAGAAATGAGAGATGCAAATTATAATTCATAATTCTCCTCTATTGTTGAACATTTATTCTGATATTTACTCTTTGTTCTTTCAAATCAGAAGGATGATGTGATGACTAGAAACATAGGCAATAATAAACAAAAATATTTATTGTGGCAGTTGAGTGTATGTATATATATATATATATACATATATATTTCAAAAGTCAAATCAAAAGGAAGGGGGAAGAATAAAAAGAGATTTCCTTCTGTTTTCATTGTTTCCAAGAAAGACCCACGTGAACCCGGGAGGAGTTAGAGATGAATGTCCTATTGAGCTCTGCACCGGTTTAGATGAATATTATCAGAATCTGACAGGCATCAAACCAGTTAGCCCACTGCTCCCTGATTTCCTCAATTTCCCAGCGTTTTACTGGTGGTTTTGGACATTTGAACAGGTTAAGCTGGTGCACCGGGTACCACTGGTTCCTGGTCCAACTGGTTAAGTTTTGATTATAGTTCAGATCATCTGACGATAAGAACTTCCTTTCAGCATTCAGGAGGGGAATGAGTGAACCTAAGGAAGGTGAGGTGGGTGCACAAACGTCCAAAATGCATGGGAAAGTTCCCATACACTAAGCCAACTGGATATTCATGGAGAGAATAATGCCCCACCACCATCCATGACTAAATTTGACTTGCAGATTTAATCATGAATGACTTTAGAATCTCATGAGCAATTCTGTTATATCTAGTCAATAGGATTCGCTTGAGGGATCCTATTTACCACATGTCCCACGTGCAAGACGTAGCCTTTCCGTTTGGCTTATTAAAGCTGCCAACTGGCATTCAGGGGCTCTATTTTGATTGGGTTTGTAAATTCTATAAATAAGGGGGTTTGAGATTGTTGTCCAAAATCAGTTAAAGAGTAGGATAGTGAGAGAGAATAGTGAGATTTGGGAGATTGTAATCCAATTCAGTCGCTTGTGTTGATTGTAATCAATACAAATTCAGCATTTTATTCTCACAGATCAATTGGGATCTAGTATCAGAGCACTTCAGTCCAGATGGTAACAACCAAAGGTCAAGAGGAGATCATTCCATTGACTGAGGAAAATCTAGTCATTTCTAGTTGCAAAGCATTGGTGTGGGGAGAAGATGCAAGTGAACAATCGAAGCTTGAGGATTTGGGCTAGTTTGAGAGAAATCTTAGTTACAAGTTCGCTGATTGTCCCACACCTTGCAGCAGGACACGCACGTCGTCGATCCAAGCACATAGTCTAGCTATGTAATGATAGCTTGCAATGACAGCAAGGAAACTCATGTAACTCTATTGTCATTAAATGCTATGGATTTTGAAGAGGTGATAAAGGAGGTTGATAGATGTAGCAAATCCATCATCTCCAGCAGCATCAAGGTTGGTCAAAGCGATGCAACAATCGACCTAAGCGTCAACCATGCAATGTTTAAGAGCAAATGGAAGAAGGAAAATCAAGCATGGGCGAGGCTAGCCCAACCACCAAAGATGCCATAGTAAAAGCAAATGCTGCTAGCAAGGTCACCCCTTGGCACTGTTGAGGCAAGTTAGAAGCCAACTCCAAACCGACGAAGTAGGTGATGAAATCATTAGAAGGCATTCTGTGGAAGTGAGGGCATTCTGTGCAAAGTGGCAGCACCTGCCTCAGGAGCGTTCAAGAAAATATCTAGGTAGGAAGGGTTTGTCATTGCGGGGTATTCCATTGATGCTTGTGGGATGTTTGGAAATTTGCCTAAATGGGAATGGCTCAGGAGTTCAATGGTTGCATGCAATCCAAGGAGAGTTTGTTTAGGTGGAATCACTCTTCATTCACGGGTTCATTGGGACCTGACCAGAGCTCTTGGGTGGCCAAAGCTCTTGGGAACGTGGCATCTTGTATTCAAGAATAGTGGGTATGGGACCTTGAAGGTTGAGATTTTTTGAAAGTGTTGTTAGGTGGGTCGGAAGCAATAGTTCGCTATTCTCGATTAATTTGGAAAGTTGGAGGTTGGGATTTTTAGGAAGCATTTAGCTGAGTTGGAAGCAATGGTTAGTTATTCTCTGTTAATCTGGGACCCAGGTTGGTTGTCATTTTTGGTTTCTATAGAGAAGGATGAATTGTTGGAAGAATTGAAATTCAATTTGGTTTGAGCTCCAAAACAAGATGAGACTGAGTACAAATAGGAATTGTTTGGATGCTTGTTTTGAAGTTGGGGATAAGGTTTATCTTAAACTACATCCTTTTAGGCACGTGTCATTGCATTTTGAATTACCTCCCATTGATAAGGATTTCCAAATGAAGCTATGATCAGCAGCTATTCTGGCTATCAAAAAGACATTGAATGGACATCCATGCATGGCTTCGGGCATGGCAGTAGCAACTATAAAAACCTTAGAAGCCACAGAGAAGGGCTCCATGAATAAATCAGGGGAAAATTCAGGACTTGGTGGAAAATCTATACACGGTAGAAAAGCAGTTTCCAGCTCTAGAAATGATGATGCCTCACAAAGCAGTCTTCACATGGGAGTGATGACAATGCTAATCTGATTTTTAAAGAAAGTGAGTTTCAGCAAATGCAGAGAATAACGGTTTCTGCAGTGCTATGCCCATTGAATCATCATTTCAGGGTAGTGGTCAACCAAATTCAAGTGTTTCAGCGTCAATTTTAGGGAAGCCGGCAGCACCTCTACAGTGTTATATCATGCTCGTGGACTTGTAAGGTGCTGGAGGATGCTTTTCCTAGTAACGCCTTGGTGGGCCAAGCCATTTCCTGGGGGGGGGGGGGGAGATAGGATCTAGTTGAAGGATCCTATCAACCACATGTCTCATGTGCAAGATGGGGCCTTTCCATTTGGTATATGACAGCTGCCAACTACCAGTAAGGGGGCTGTTTTGGTTGGGTTTATAAATATTATAAATAAGGGGGATGTGTGATTGTTTGGGTTGTCGATTCTTTGAGATTGTTGTCCAAAAGCAGGTAGAGAATAGTTAAACAGTAGATTAGTGAGATTCGAGAGAGATTGTAATCCAGTTCAATTCCTTATGTTGATCATAATCAATACAAATTCAGCATTTGATTTCCATAGATCAATCAGGATCTATCATTATCAACAGGAAGAAAGCATTATGAGCTTGTGGTCAATTTGCAGTTTTGCAACTTGGATCTTCTTGAAATTAACAAAGCACAGTTGTCTTAATATCAAGATGGATTTTGTTCAAAGTACGATTCTAAGCAAATGACACTGAGAATTTTCCCTATGATTAACTGATTACTGAAATTTTGTGGTAGACTTGTGGAAAAAACAAAGGAGAGAGTGCTTCACCATGTGAGAAGATTGTCCTTTGCCTTTATGTGACATTTCTTGACATTTCAATATATTAATGGAGCTTTTCTTTTTACTTCATCAAATTCCTTTTTAGTTAGAATTTTAGATTTCCTAAAAGCAATGAAAAGCAAAAGGCTTACTTATATTTCTGCTCAACTTTGTATACATCAGGAGCTAATTCACGGCAAACCTCACACCAATCTGCATAAAATTCCACAACAGTCGGCATCCCATTTGAAAGAGCCTGGACAAGAAGGAGAAACTGTAAGCGACAACCAACTTGAAAAGAAGGTTTTCCTAAAACAGAAAACAGGTCTCTCAAGTCTCAACATTCTTACAATTAGATTTTATTTTATTTTATTTTTCAGATCGAAGCATTATGACAGTATGTAGCTTTTTTTTTCTAAAAAAAAAAAAAACAACAACAACACTATTCAACACAATGGTTCTGTAGCTACTCAGATAGTTAATTTAACTCATAATAAAAACAAAGGTTCCACATTTGCAATATTACAAATCAAACTTTGACAACATCAGGAATTACATAACCCAGTGAACTCTACACTGGCTGTTAGTTAACCAGTATCTTTATATCTATTTTCTTCATCATTTATGTTTTATGGAGGAGTATCTAAGGTGAACAGAATTGAGGATACACTGAAGGTAATCATTCATCTGGGGTGATTGCTTGAGAGAGAACATAGAAACACATAGAAACTCACCTCTTCATATGGTACAGCAGCAACAGATAGGTCCTTCAGAGAAACACCAAAATCTAACCTTGAAGATAAGAAAAGTCCCACAGCCCCAGCAGCTGACGCCACAGCAATCCGTCTGTTGATGCTTTTATTTGGAAATTGAACAGGAGTGCCACTCTGAGCAGAAGTCGTAGCTTGTCTGGCATTGTTGTCTTCATCCAAAGCAGGCTCAACAGGCGTATCTTCCTTAGGCTGCCAAAATAAACAGGCAACTGGAAGTTGTAAATAATGAGATAATGCTATAACAAAAATTACTTGAAAAATGCTGGCCTTATCATACAAGCTGCAGATGTTCTACAAGATGTGAAAGCATCATCAAACAAGCAGGCTATGGCTGGCCAGCCTAAAAACTGGACACACTGACTGTAACAGATGAAGTGTCAAATATATCCCAAGTGGGCAATGCTGAAAATCTCAAGCTTGATTAGGTCGTCTGATGTCCGTAATCTACTCAACGCATAGAGGCAGTATCCTGTTGAATGACCTTATGATTTTCAACATTGATGAACAGTAATCGAGCTGGACGCTCTAAAACAAACCCCATAATGCCTGTTTGACAGCATTCAATCCACTCTGGTCTCCCTCCAATGTAAATTTCTAAGCTGCTGATTGATATGATTAACATCTTCCAGCCTCTGAGACATCACCAATGTTCAGTAGAGCCCTTGAATGGATTGGCCTAGGTATCTGTTTAAAGTACCTAAAAACTAATTTGCAGATGATGAGATCTCTATGCCTCTCACAATTGGAAACCATGCCAAAAAGCCTGTACTCGCACAGAAACCCAAACCACAGAAATACGCAAACAGGAATTACAGCCAACTGAGTTTGATTCTGAATGCCTTGTATTAAGCTTATTGAATAAAGTGAGAATCATCACCAAAGAGATTTATGATGAGAAAGTTAATACTTGACTGCAGTAACCTCAGGATCTTGAAACACCCATAGACTCCTGAGATATATCCAATTCCAAATTTCCCACACTATTTTCAATCCAATTATCAACCTCTTGAATCAAATTCCACAAGACATCACGATATTCATCGTCAATCCCTCTATCGTGGTAGCAATCCCATTTCCTGACATCTGGTGCAACCAAATGAACCCAAATCACGATAACTAACGTACAGAGTTTAAAAAAAAGAGAGAGAGAGAGAGATTAAACAGCCCCCCATTATATCACCTTCGCGGATAACTGAAAATTTACATGCTTTAATAAACAAAACACCTCAAATTACCTATGTTCAAAAACCAGTTATCGAAAATAAGAGCAATCGAAAGAAGGAATACAAAATTTTAGTAGATTTCAAGCACAGAAACCACTGCAAATAACTGAAAATCTTACATGGAAATAACCAACGCCTCCACCATAATCTTGCGGAATTTTCGTCGATTATAAATCAAGACAATAAGAGAATGAACGGGTAACCCAAAAACTGCAAAAGCAGTATCATGAATCGAATTGGAAAGAGGGAGAAGGAACAAACAAAAACGAACCGTCGCAGGAGACTCGGTCGGGTTGGGGCTCGTCTGGCAATACAGCCTAGAAATGGAACGAGATGGGCTCTTAAAAGGCTGTGACGGGCGGAGAAAGGGAAGAGAACGGGACGGCTGCGAGTTCGAACGGAACTCAGGTAGGCCGAGTCCGAGAGGGCTGGAAGCAACGCGCGCCATCTGCTCTGTTCTGCTCCACTCGCTCAGGGAAAGAGAATTAGCTTGCTGAGGAGCAAACCCAGCTGCCGCAGACGACGGAGGAAAATCATGAGTTGCTCTGAAAACTGCGGTGGGTGATGCGCGGTCCCGCCTTTCAAAAGAATCCTGATTGGTCTCCTGCATTCTGGGGGACTTTTTTAGCTTTACCACTAACCAAAAATAAATAAATTTCGTTTTCTCTCTTTATTTTTAGGATATGCTCCATACAAATTAATATTTTATCTACAGAATTGATTTAATTGCCAACCGTAAACTATATGCTGATGTTAAAAAAATAATGTCAATCACAAATTTAACGGAGACGTTAAATTTTGTATTGTTTGAGAAAAATATGATTTTCTTAAAAAAAAATTTCATTGCTTGTACGTCTAATCTATAAATAACTGATTTTTTTGGGTCCGCATACCATACAGGCCTATAAAAACTAGGGTTCTTAATACGGGAGGGAAGTGGGAGATCCACCAGTGACCCACCTAGGATCAAACCTTTATTAACCGTATAAAATTATTTTTTTCTTAATATAAAAATGAGTCAGAAATTATAATTTCAGATTAAAAATAGAATTAAGAATCCCAACTTGCTATGCACGTATTTATTTATCAAAAATTATAAATACTTTTAAAAATCTTATTCTCATTTTCTTTCAAAATCTTAGTTTATTTACGATTAACTATATCAATAGTATAAGAATCAATAAGTAGTAGTTGAATATATACATATAACTCTTATTCATAATTGGAGTTTTTCTAAGTACTCATAGAAAAAAGTTATGAAATAGTGCACACGGGTGCAAAAACTCATTTTTATGCTTTTTTTGAAAATTTTTTTATATAACTATTCGTCTAAAGATATTCAACATATGTGTCAATTTTTTCCATTTTTGAGACTTTTAAATTTTTATTTTTTATTTTTTAAAATCAATGACATTTTCGTAATTAATGAATTACAACAAATGTGATTAGTTTTAACAAATCAAAAATAAATATCCAAAACTCTAAAAAAAGGGTAAAAATTGATACACATGTTAAATATATTTAGATTAACAGTTGTATAAAAAAAATTTTTAAAAAAAGTAAAAAAAGATAAGATGCACTGGATGCATTCAATCATGTCACATAGAAAACAGAGCTATATTTTGGGAAAATATTTTTTAAATGAAAAAATCTATTTTGAACAGAAAAAACTATTTTAATAAAGTTACATTATATTTACTTATATTTTGTTTAAGCTATGATATTTATTTTCATTAACTGGTAAAATATTGAAGTATATAATACTTTTTTTATTGTAAGTGATGGTGAACTTTGCTAAAAATCAAACGTCTTCGTGCAAACATTGATAAGAAAGCTGGATGGGTTACCCTACCACGTTTTACATCTATCAGCATTATTTTTTGCAAAATTTGGAAAGCTATGTGCTGCTTCATTGCTGATTCTGAATACACGGCAAAACTAGGAAACGTGAAAATTGTTTGCTATCTTCCTTATCTTCGGAGAATAGTTCTTGCTGTTGTCAGAACACTACCTTCTTCTCTCAGAATAACCAATTAAGGACAGTGAATCGCTCTCTATCTGAAGGCTGTTTATCTGCAATTCTACACCTCACTCTATTCCGCATCTGATGGCAAGAGTATCTATTATTAAAACATCATTATTAAAACATCAGTGATTCCGTCCCTTTTAGCATAAATGTGTCTTTATAGTTAATATGTATATAAATTCTTAAATTTATCTTATTTAACCTAATTTTTTACGTGACTCACTACATTGCAACTGACTAGTAACCAATTTCAAAATTTGTTCCAAGATCTAATAAAAAAGGTAAGGGTCTAGTCAACCTTACGCCCACTCAATGTAAAAATAAGGTTGATAAAAATTTTTAAAAAATAAGATGAGGATTAGACAAACTTACATTCTACGTGCCTCAATTCTCACCTCTACTACATATTCCAAGCAAATTTTAAAAAGTCAATTTTCACAAAGATAGGGTTTAAATAAGACCCATGTATTTATAAATTTTTTCAAAATTTTGTATCATCTAGGAATGGAGCTTGATTGGATGTATCATGATATATTTAATATCAAAATACAACATTTGTTTATTTTTATTGTTAGTTATATTTTTAAATTTTTTTCTTGATAAACATGTTATTTTAAGTGTATTCAATCTATATACCATGTTTTATCATTTTACAATACTTTTATATATTTTTAAAATTTTTAAAAATTAAGTTTTTAATAGATGAAAAATGACTAAAATGCCCCCGTAAAGTATTTTTTAAAAATAAAAAATAAATAGATAAAAGTATTATAAAATGTCAAAACTTGATGTATAGATTGAATATACTCAAGAAAATATGTTTATGAAGAAAAATTAAATAAAAATAAAATAAAAAATGTTGTATTTTAACTGAAAATGTAGCATAATGTGTATAATCATACTTCCTCTCGAGTAGCGTGTGGATGCATAGAATGACCACTCTTTTAAAAAAAAATCATAATTGAATAAATTGTATAAAAATAGTGAATGAATTAGATCATCCACAATTTAATCAGATATTTTTAAAAAATTATGGTACAATGTGGCATGCATCGCCCCACCCACTGCCGCTGCCCAACTACCTCTCTCTAACAGCGAGATAAGATGCGAACATGCGGAATATTCCAGACATTATAGGTGGAAGACGGCAGTTTAGTTGAGAAAAAAATATTTTTAAAGAATTGTATGGATATACGTACGTGGTACCCGAATTCCGAAACAAATTAAAATAAGTAATTCTTTCGAATAAAAGATCTTCTCATCCTCGTGAGTGGAGAACTCGGCCGAGTTTCGATGAGGGCTAAAGTCTGCCGGACTAGCAACACCGTTAATCAAATCCTATATATGGTAACTTGAAAATGCTGCAAGTTAGAAAGGAGAGGGGAAGTGAGGAACTGGAAATCCTTCCATAACTTGGAACTCCTCGCCCAAAATTCGATGAAACGGATTGACTCCCAGTTGGGCTGGGGAAGCAACGCGAGTCGGGTATCCATGAAATTAATGAGCCCAACTGTACAATAATTTCATACAGTTGTGATTCAGCTCTTCAATTAGGGCTGTACTATGACCGAGTTAATGTTAATAAAAGTGTAAATAAAGAATAGGAACTAAAATAAAGTTTAATTAAAGGTGTTATCTAGTGGTCATTAATTGGGCTGTAACACATATGGAAAGCAAATAATGTATGGTGAATATTATTTCTTTGAAAGCTAATTAAACTAGACCATTCGAAGCATTCAATGTAATTAAATTTGTACGAGGAGGGGTTATTCAATACAGATCGAAAGGGCATTCATTGTAATTAAAATTGGATGAGGAGGTCTTTGTACGCAGCGATGTCCGCCTTGATTTGGCATATTATTATTCGATATGATGAGAATAAGTAGCTACCGATGACTGCGTTCCAAACAAGGATAGATACCATTTTCCCAAGCACAAGGCATACACGCATGCAGGACAAATTGAATTAGGGTGACGGAGATATCGAAGAAGGAAGAATTGGGTCACTTTAAAAAGGAAAATAAATTGGCAATGGAGTGGGCAAGAGGTGAAAGAGGAGAAGAAATTGAAGGAGAAGCAGAAGATGTGCAGGAAGGTGGAGTGCCAGCAATGTAAAAAATACACATGGAGCGGCTGCGGGCAGCACGTCGCTTCCGTCCACGCAGGGATTGAGCAGGGAAAGCACTGCATGTGTCGTCCCTGGCCTGGGATCTCCTCCATACCATCATCCTCTCAGACGTCTGACAAGCAGCGACAGCCATCCACGAAGTAACTACTGCTGGCTGATCAAACCATGCATCTGTCTACTGAGATTTGCGTAGTTCAGACGTTGGACACACCACTTCTCCCTGATCTTTGGGGTCTCCTTTTATTCCACTATTTATAAACCGTATTACACAATTACAACCCATTTACAGCCCATTTACATCAATTAATTATAACTCATGATGAAATCGATTAGGATCTGTAAACTACGTTATACATGTTTTGTAGCCTTATTAGGCTACATATATTCAAGGCTCCTTAAATTAGTGCGAAAATGCCAATCAAGCCCAATTTGGATAATATTTTTTCGAATTACTTTTTCATTAGGATTTTTATAAAAATGTTTGCAAGCTGATATTTGCTTCGCACATAGAGAGTTGAGATTATCTTTGCTTGAATTTTCTCTCGTACAAGGTGACAATTAATTTTTATATGTTTTATTTTTTCATGAAATAGTATTATGTGGTTATGTAAACATCGCAACTTGATTACACAAAATCGTTTTGTTAGTGTACATAGAGTTATCCTGAGTTCTTGTGATACTAAATAAAATAACATCAATTCACTAGTTACAAATATCATAGCCTCATAAAATTTAGGTTCTGCTTTTGATCTTATAACTAAATTTTATTTTTTTCTTTTCTGTGTAACTAAATTTCCTTTAACAAATGTATAGTAGCCAACAATAGGCCTTTTGTCTTTTGAATTTCTTACCTACTATGCATTTTCGTATCCTATAATTTCAAGATATCCACATATTTTGTTATGCTAATTAGCTTTCACTCATATTTCTCTTTTCAAATATGTCTTCAATATTAGAGTATCTGATAAGAAAACTTCATATGTTCAATTGTAGAAGAATGAATTAATAAATTGCTAGAGCTTGTAATACATAATACCACGTCTTGTAATTGTTAAGTGTAAATTTAACTACTAACCTTTCAAATCTTTTTGAACCCTTCTAAGCTTCTCTACTGTTGGTGAACGTAGTTTTATAGTTTACAGGTGTAATTATAGGCTTAGCTTTCAATTTTCCTATTTCTATTAGAAAATCCAATGTTTATTTTCTCTAATATACAAATAGCCTTTTAAAAAAGTAAGAAACCTTAATACCCAAGAAATATTTTAACTTAACAAGATCCTTTATGTCAAACTTAGTTCTAAAATAATATTGAGTTTTTAAATTCTCTTTAAGTTATTACCAACAATAGCTATGTCGTCACAGTAGATCATCACGACTACAATGTCAAAATTAGTTCTAAAATAATATTGAGTTTTTAAATTCTCTTTAAGTTATTACCAACAATAGCTATGTCATCACAATAGATCATCACAACTACAATGTCAAAAATATTTCTTCGAATAAACATAAATGAATCTAAATTACATTTAATAGAGTCATAATTCCTAAGGGTAGTGCTTAGTTTATCATACGAAGTTTCCAAAGATTGCTTTAAGTCATATGTTGCTTTTTTTAATGGTCATAAAATCTCTTGTTTTCTTTCTAAAAGATGGCCTGTGGAAGATTCACATACATCTCTTCTTTTGGGAACCCGACAACTTTCTATGTATTATTTTCATTAAGGGCTTCAAGCTCTTCTTTCATTATAATCTTCTATTTTAAAATAATTTATAGCTTTATAAAAATTAGATAATTTAACATAAGAATTAACAACAATTAGAAACCCACAGTGCTTGGGAGAGATATTATTATAAGAAATCTATTCTTAAATAGAAAAAAGCAACCGCATGATAAGTATAAAAATTTTAAAGTTTTGACGAAGACTTTAGAGTAAAAGTTAACTTTTGAGGAAAACCTAAAAAATACTCACTATTTTTTGGTTCTCTGTAGGCTATTCTGGTCGAGGAGAATGGTTACCGTTCTGTTCATCTTCTGTGGACTGTGCCTATCTATTTATATTTTCTCTTTTTGAATTACATAAGAGATCTCCTTCAGATGCAATTGAAAGCGGAGTTTGACTATCATCAAGAGCAAATTCCAAGATATGACTATCTTCTAAAGCAAATTCCTGATAACCCTCTCCCTAAATGTAGTCCTCGTGAAAAGAGAAATAAGATGTTTGTCAATAAATGATACATCTTTAGAAATAAATAGTTTGTGGTTGATAAGTTCATAGCATTTGTAATTGAAGAGCATTCCAAAAAAAGCACCTGTCAACAAGATGTTCAGTTTTTTTTTTTTTTTTTTTTTTTTTTTTTTTTTGCATAGGAACAAGTGATATCCAAGTACTAGAAAATGAGATAAATTAAACTGGTGACTCTTTTTTATATATAACAGAACTTTAAAAAAAAATTTAGCTTGAAATATGATTAATTAAAAATCAATTAGTAAGAATAGCATCTACCTAAAAATTTTAGGAATATTCATCTCAAATAGATGGCCTTCAATAACCTCAAGCATATGTGTATTTCTCCTTTCAAACACACATTTAATCATAAAGTCCCAACACAGATATGTTAGTGTAAGATTCCGTAACTCTTTTAAGTAGTTTGAAAAAAAATGATTATTTACTCATATCATTACTAGTGTATAAGATTTTCATAGAAGCACTAAAATGAGTCAATATTATAAAATAAAAGTATTGAAATACGTACAAGACTCCTCTTATTGTAACAATAAGATTTATTAAAATCATAAAATAAAACTATTGATAAACATACAAGGCTCCTCTTATTATAATGATAATAATTTAAAAAATAGGACTAGTGTCTTTCCCTTGCCCTCAACCAACCTAGGTTAAAATCATAAAATATAACTATTGAAAAACATACAAGACTCTTATTATAATAATAATAATTTAAAAATATTGCATCTCTCCTTCGCCCTTAATCTCTTGATCATTTGTCTCCATTGCTAAATTATTATATTTGATTTTCATTAATATCTCCTTTTGACTTAATATCTAAAAAGATAATTCTCTTCATGGTTCATTCTCATATATATAATGTCACAAACAGTAGTAAAAAGAAGATAAACAATACTCATGAGAATTTATCATCTCAAATCCTTATATTCTGGTCTGAGGATTGCTAAAAACTGAACTATTCAGTTTTATTTTTCTTGTATCAAATATTTAGCAACTTTCTTTGTTGAGTGTTGATATTATCTTAATTCATTCCACTTCTTTTTCCTTTATCTTAATTATTCAATGAATTATTGATTTAAATTTCATTTAGCATGAGCAAAGTTTTATTATATTTTAAAAAATTTCTGCGGCATTATTCTCTTATCCATACATGTCTTTGATAGAATCTTATAATACTTTAGCAATTTCATCATATGAAAATATTTCATAAATGTGAGGTTTTATAGAATTGAATAACCAACACATAATCAAGTTATATTGTTTGTCATTCATCAAATTTGGGATCACAAGGAAAAGAGATTTTACTTTCCCACTAATCTAAAGGAGTTTTGATTTTTTTCCCATAGAGAGATAATGATAGCTCTTGCCCATAAGAGATCATTTCAATTATTCAATATTATGCTAGTCAATTTGCAATGGATATCATTATAATGATTATTACTTTTAATTGAAGATGGTTTTTTAGTCTTTGACAATGAAAAGTAGTCATGAATAAGTAGTAGATAATAGAACTTACTTGCAATAATTAACAAAGAAGAGAAAAAATGACATCATCATTTTTATTATTGTCTGTATTTTTAATCATTTTTTATTACTTTTTAAAGAATTGTATTTTATTGGCATCATCAATGAATTCACTTTAATTACCACTACATTTTTTTCAACTGGAGATCCTTTTCAAATAGCTTCCCAACTTATATATATGTTTTATTATCCTATCTTGGAATCATGCTTTACAAGATCTCATTTTCTTATAGCTCAATTGAAAATCCGAACTAATTTATTTAATTTTAGCTCAAAATCATAACTTAGATTTGAAGTCTTGGGTGTTTGTTTAGTTCAAAATCATAACTTAGATTTGAAGTCTTGGGTGTTTGTTTAGTTTAAAAAAAGTGTTTTTTCAACAGGAAAAAGGATTGAGGAAAAAAAAATTTTCATTGTCTGCTATATATATACACACATATTTATCTAAGCATTCAAAGTTTTCTTTGTTATTTATCTGTCCTACTAAAAATCCATTTACTTTATCATTATTTTTTTAAATGAAGAGGAATATTTTATTGATGTTCGACATATATTACTGGTTGATGAATGTTAGATCTCGACAAAATTTTCAATCTTCATAGTGTTGGACTGATATGTAGTTATATATTTAATCTAAATCATTACATATTTATTTTGTAATTATCATTTTATTATATTTATAAATAATAAGTACATAATATAATTTCTTCCATTATTCACTCCAATAAATTTTATTTTCGAAAACTAGATTAGCAACAATTTGTTAAGACACAGTGCGTTAATAATGGGCATGAATAACAACACCATCAACCGATGGCAAATTTTGTCGCAGTGATTCTTAATTTGTATACTTAGTATACGATCTATTATTTTCATTAATTTTTGTCACTAATACCATTTTTTTTCCTGCATAGGCTTTAACATTTTCATTCTTTTTTTTACGACTAATACAGTTTTTATTAATAATGTTTTTCCCTGAAATGCAAGCACTTCCGATGTTTAGGTTTTGCTAATGTTGTTCCATTGATGGATTTCGTTATTGTTTTTTATTTTTCATTTTTTCAGGCAAGATAATCTCTGATGAGGAGAGAATTCAAAGCAAGCCTTAAATAAAGAAGATAAGAGAACCACTCGTTCTCTTTATTACTTCTGGAGTCATAAACAATAATAAAGCTCGGGGCTTGCATCTGCATGTGATCTCTTTTGTAGTCTTGTAAAGAGAGAGAATTCTTGGTTCCCTCTCAATGCTCGTATTCTCTTGTAATTAATAATATTGGAGATGCTTTTAATTAATTCTTTGGACATTCTCCATCCTATCTACCTAGAATAGGCCTCCAGGTATACTATTTTGCATGGAATTATTAGTCTGTTACTTGTCCTTCAAGCATAAATTAGCACGCCATGAGTACTGATGGCTCCTGTGAGAGTAACCTGATTAATTAGTACTTGATATAGACACAACTGCATGCAGTTCCCTCCATGTCGAAATCAGATAAATAAATATAATAGCAGCTATGAGCTGTATGAGCCTTTGCTTGTATCCAAAATGACATCAGAGAATGAAATATATAAGTAGCATAAATGAGCATTAATTAAAATAGTACATCTGATTCCAATCGAGACAATTACTATAATTAAAAAGCATGTATCGAGGAACAATAATAATAACAACAACAACTTGGTTAGGGCATATATATTGTTTATTGAATGAGAATTTTTGCATCGACCACTTGGATTTCTTTAATTAAATTGTATTTGTCTAATTACGATACGGTGAAACATTCCATTTTATTTATTATTTTTTTTAGGTGGGATGGCGATTGTAAATCGATCTTGGCTTTGGGAATGTGTTCTTTCAACATTTTTTTTAAAAAAAAACTATATATCATTTCATGTCATGCAACATTAATTTAATTATCTCAAATTAACAATTTAAGATTTACTCGAATTCTCCATCAGCCATCTTTTTTCCTTCACTCTACCGTCATTATCTCACAATAATTTTGAGTTAAAATACAAGCTCTCATGTATAACTACATTTTTCATACAAATTTACATTTGGTTATAGACAATAATAGAGGCGGACAATTTTTTTAATTTCTTTTTACAATATCTCACATATTTTTTTATAGTTCAATCCCAATGCCCAATTCATTTTTAATTTTTCTATTGAAATGAGACCAACACTTCTCAAATCCTAACCATTTAGACACAAGTCAGAACTTTTGTCAACCACACTATGCTCATGTTAATAATAGATGTAGAAATTTAGAAAGAAAAATTATTCACCGGATGTCAATATTATTAGTAGGTAAGTAGTGTCAACATCATCTGAAGTGAAGGACAAAGAAATAACTACATTTCTTGGCATGTGCAACCTATAAATGGCAAATGAGTACCTATACATTATGTTGCCTACATATGCATATGTGCAGCCGAATACAGGCACATGCAGCCCAAATTCATATGTATTATATATACCTAAATCAATGATAGAAAATGAACTTAGACAATAGACCCATGTATATGTAGTTAATTTATGTACTAAAATTTACTATTTCTAGATTCTTCTGATATTTTTATAAAATTTTAAAAATAAAAAAAATCCATAGAAAATGAAAATATAAAAATACATAAAATTAGCTAGGCAACAATCGAGCGTACGAGATCATTATCCACCAATAAAACTTTTAAGAAAATTTATAGTGGTTATCGGGATAATTGACAAGGTAATTAGCCGGGCGGCTAGCTCGATGGAGCTTAGAAAATCAAACGTATACATAAGGTTAATGTGTAGATTGTTGATTTTTTCATAATGTTCAGAATTGCAATTATATTGAAAATTTTAGGAGTTTAATTATGTTGTTTGAATATTTAATGTACACAAATCAGTATTTATTAAATTTATGTACAATTTTAATGCTTACAGACGTATGATTAATGAAAAGGCACTTATTAATTTTTAAATCTTAATAACTGATATTAAACACAAAATTGTCAGAAATTTCTCTCTTTGTTCTGCTATTTATAAAAAGATTCTGCCTAAAATCATCTCTCTTGATTCTGTTATTTATTTAAACATTCGAATACAAAATCATGATACTTTCTGTATATAGCATTGAGGAAAAGCAGAAGAACGCTAGCATAGGTGTTAGCTATCCAATGTCCAAGAAGGATAGCTAATATATATCTTGAAGATTGGAGCATAAACAAAAACAAAACTGCAGGAAGGAACTGCAGAATCCATTTTAATATTTTTACATCTTTGTCATGACAACAAACGGGTGCATGGTAAAGGACGTGGTCCATAACTATTTCATCAATTTCCTGACATTCTTGCAAGGATGTGAGAATGCTGACACGGAATGTTGTCTCCTCTCATCATGTACTTTCTTGCTTGTTTGCCACACATCACGGGTTTCGCATGCCCGACTGGTTCTCCAGTCAATCGTGATCCTGTCAAATTCTAAGTCTGCACGGATTTTGCGTTGTAATATGCGTACGCATGGCATTTTTATCATTTTTACACAACAGATTGCCCATACATAACCACAATATACAGAAAACCCAATGCCCAGTCAAATAGGAAACAGACATTCAGGGACTGCTGACTAGTGTGCAGCCAGCAAATGGGTCTCACGTGCATGAAGAAATCATAATCTCACCAGTAATATAGTTTAAAGTCGTTTATTTTATCGTGGTACTGAAAATCACTTCCATCCATGATGAGCACACCTTAAAAAATATAGATTTTGTCACCTGCGGCTAGCGCAGGTGGCAGGGGTGTTGGACCCCTTAGCGCAGGTCGTAGGTTCGAATCCCACATTGGGATTTCGGCCCGGAAAAATGGTATGGGAGCTGTGGTCTCCCTTTGAGGTAGAGTGGGAGCTATTGTCTCCCTTGGGCTGGTGAAGCTGTGTCTCCAGATTTCTTTGGAGGAGTTATGTATCTCTTTGTTTGTAAGAATGTCTCAGAATTACAATGTAATATGTGTTGAGATGTAAGTAAATATAAATCATTAAAAATATATATATATAGATTTTCGTGTATAAATTTTGAGAAATACTTACATCTGTCTACACATATTAGAATATTTTAATCTTTTGTATAACCATTTATCTAGATAAGATTGATGTTTTATAATTTAGATGTTAAATTAATAATTTTGAAATCGATATATTAATTAACTAAACAATTTTATTGCATTGATTTACATTTTTACATGGAGCCATGCAAATATTGTTTACGGTGAAACTTAATATTTAGTTAAATAAATGAGCTAGAAAGGTTTTAATTTAAAAAAAAACCCATTTTAGCTATATATATATAGAAAGTGCTAGGGTGTCATAAAGTGTAAGGTAAGGGTCTATTCAATTCAAGATGGGGCACGAGGAGAATGAGAATGGAATATGAAGAATATAAAAGTCAATACTTACTTATGCCTTTTTGTCATTTTTACTTGCATATTGCAATCATTTTCTCATATATTTTTTATGTAACTACTTTATCCATTTTTTTTCACTTTACCCTTATAATATTTATTTTCATCCTCAACTTTTCATCCTCATTCCTAAATAGATCCCAAATGGCGCCTAATAATAAAATTAAAATGTTCATTGTATTTAAAATCCTTGACAGACCAAGTGTATATTTGTTTACACCAAAAGCTTTTCAAATTAAAATTTTTCATTCTCCACAACTATTTTATTTTTAATTATTTATTCATATCTTCTTATACAACTATTCTACCTTTTAATTATTTCTACATTTATATATAACTATCTAAAAAACTAACAATTTTATTCTGCTTCTCATAATTATACATATCATATCATATCATTTTTTATAATTTTAAAAACTTTTATATTAAAAAAAAATTTATCAAAAGTTTTATTACTTCCCAACACACCTCGAGTTTCATACAAATGTGTACTAGGCCTATCTAAAGTCATAATATATATGTAATCGAATAATTTTATTTAAATATCATTCTTAAAGTTTTATTTTCAACTTTATAAATCATCTAAAACACTATTTTTTAAATAAATAATTATATTGCAATATCAATCAATGTATTTAAGTATTTTTCATAATTTACACATGAATATATATATATAAGAGTATGACCAATCCAAATTTTGATGAGGATGATTTTCTATGCTATAGTAAAATAAATGATGTTAAGTTATACAATGGATATAATTTTAATTCTATATTCAATGATGCCACATTTACTACTAGTTGCACCCTAGTGTTTATGTGTGTGTGTATATATATATATATATATTTGGGTTTCGCTTAGTTGACCTATATAACATCTTCAAAATCTAAAATTTTTATTTTTAATAGAAAATCTAATCCATTCATTGTATTTAACATCATTTATTTATCTAAAAAATCAAATTTCATCCCAATCAAATATGTTTATCGGCCACATTTGTTAGAAAAAAATATATTTATGTGTAAATTATGAAAAATGCTTAAACATCAATTTTAAAGTAATATTTTTGACATCCAAACCGTCCAAAATATCAATTTTATGTGAATAAATGATTTTATAAAATATTATTATATTCTAAACATGTGTAAATAGATTTAAGTATTTTTCATAATTTACACATGAATTTATATATTTAAACAAATCTGGCCCATTATATACTAAATTGGAATAAAACTTAGTCTCCTAGATAAATAATTATGTTAAATACAATGAATGTATTGAATTTTTCTTTAAGTATCAAAATTTTAGATTTTAAAGGGGTTATATAGGTAAGCAAGAATGTATATATATATAGAAGTAATTGAATGACACACAGACCACCATACTTTATGGTAGAATAGTTAATTTTTCTAATTTAAAAAGTCTAAGCCATTAATAGTTTTCATCATAAAATATGACAATAGCAATTTAATACGAACAAGTTTTGAAGTTGAATTTCTATTTCAAAATTTTTTTTCGTTTGATAGATAATTTGCTAATAATTCATCAAATGATTGCAAAGAATTTATATATTTTTATATTAAATAATAAAAATATTCTCAAGAACATAAAAAAGTAATTTAAGGTGAACAAATTTTAAAAATTAAATTTATATTTATTATTTTTATTCAATAGTAGATAATATGATTATGATTTATTAAATTCTTCAAAAAAAATTATATGCAAAGTGCTGTTGGTCACGACACGGAAGTGCCCTTTTATGCAACATGCAAGGGCACATTCATGCTTTTCATTCGTCAAGGCGAAACGGCAGGCTGTTGACCGAAATGTTAGATGGGAGGATCTGCAATATAGCTTCTTCAAACTTGTGAGATCTATAGTTTACATTATTAAAATGGAAGCCTTCTGCTAGAAATAGGAAGCTTATGGAGTGCCGATTAAGCGAAGTCGAAAAACTAATCTGCAAAAAACCTTATAACTAATACAGCCAAAAGTTGGTCTGTTTATTCATTAAAAAAAAGTAGGACTGTTTAATAACACTGTTCAATCAAACATCATATCTTAATTAAAGAAAAGCAGAATCCATAAAAAGATATAGTTTACCAACTGCCCTTTCCTTTCCAATTGTCGTTTGTCCAGATTTTATTCTTAAATTTTTTGCATTTTGGTCCTTTTAATTATGCATATTTACTTTTTAGACCAGTATTTACTTGTTAGACCTTATAAGCTTGCTCTTTTTTGTATTTTAGTCTCTGTCATTAATGACATGTCATTAACGACAAGGTTATGAGTCGACTCATATATATAAGGGACTAAAATGCAAAGAAGACAAATTTACAAGGTCTAAAAAGTAAATACATGAAACTTGTGTGCTAGAAAGCAAATACTCATAGTTAGAGAGACAAAATTAAAAAAAACCCTTTACGTGCTCATGATTTAGCAAGTTGTATTCTCTAATAAGTTGCTTTTGGCAGAGGTACTCTTGTAAATATCTTACCAATTTGTAACATTGCTTATTATTTATTTGTTTATTTTAAGAACACATTGTATTTTTCTATACTATTTATTATATTGACATTATTTCCTCTTTCTAGTTTTTGATCAAAAGGAACAATGTGATTCAATTTTTTCAATGCTTCCGAAAGAGAAATTGAAAGCAAAAATTACTTTCCAAAATTGTAACATTTTCATTTATGAAGAAATGTTCTTATTTTCATTACCATATTTCATATCTCAATTCATTACAACCTTAGCTTCTCCCATCTTGGATAGACCAATACTACTTTTCTTACGTTTTTTCAAAATATAACCTCTTTTCATGGCTTCTCTTCATCCCATTTAAATGGAAAGTTCTCAAAAATCTATCCGCGGGAGTGTTTAGCAGCTGGAGAATAATTAGAATGAAATGGAATGTGATGAATAGGATAGAGATAAAGTGAAAATATATAAGATAATTGAATTAGAGGATATAAGAAAATAATTAAAATATAAATATGAAAATAAAAAATAAGAGAGTTAAGTAATTAATTGCTTTGTCATTGCTTGAATGCCTAAGTGAATAAGAGGTTAAGGATTCAAATGTCAAATAGAGACAGTGGTTTTGTTATTTTGCCCATAGTATATACATATACCAGTATACTACCTTGTCATCCAAAGTGGGAGACTAAAGCAAAAAAAATTAATTGCTTTGATTTTTACATTCCCTCTAATTCAATCTAATTTTCAAATTCATAAATGCTTCCTAATTCTCAATCAAATGAAGGTTGCATATTTCAAAAAAATCATGCATCATACTAGTGACACTAGTGATCGATAGAAGTTGCAGTTTTTTTAGATTCTCTGTTGAAGTTGAAATTAGTCGTTAGTTGTTCATTGTACTTCACTTCATACTTCACTTCAATGATATAGTGAAAGGAAGCGTTCCGCTTTCATGCTCGAGAGAAAAGTCCGTGACTTTGCTGCTTTAAGAACGATAGCCTTTATTATCAAAAAAAAAAAAAAAGAACGATAGCCTTTGGATTTAACCCACCTATGAGTCATATCTACTTCTACCATCCTAATCATTGATTGGTGGGTAGACCATTTTTGAAGCCACAAATTACTAAAACCATTGCATCATTAGCAAAAATCATCCTATCCTACTAGGATGAGTGTTCTTAAAATTTTCAAGTGTTCTATGTTCAATATTCCTTCATTTCTGTTTCATCGAAAAAAAAATTCATGTTTCTATAAAAATTTAAGTAACTAGCTTAAGAGTTGCAAATGTGCCTCATTATAATATTAAGTTGTTATATTGTATAAATACTAATAAAAAAAGTTACTAACTTAGAACTTTCACTAGCTAAGGGTTTGTTCTAAAATATCCAATAAGCTCGAATGGAATATCAAGGAGACAAAAATTTTTGTTTCTAGAACAATATTTTCAATTTCTAATATAATTTTTTACTTTTTAATACAATTTTTTTTATTTTCAATGCATGTCACTACATTATTATCTCATTTTTCTATCTCATTCAAGTCTCTTAAATACTTTAAAACAATTACAAATGATTTCACCCACAATTAATGACAAGGGTATTTTTGAAATTCAAAAAACTGACAAGGGTACTTTTTGAAATTTATCAGTGGATTGTCTTTTTAAAATCCATAGTTGAGGGAAAAGTTCCAAGTCTATAAATGACAGATGGGTGAATGTGAAGTTATTATCTTTTACATAATTTATCTTTAAAAAGTAATCCTGTTAACCTAAACTAAGCAAATGTTATCTTAGCATAATTCAAGAAACTTATTTAAAATATTTTTTCGCTTTTTTCTAAACACTTGTTTATTTAAATATATTTAATATGTAAAATAAGTTTTACTATTTTTGAATATATATTCAAAAACAGTAAAACTTAGTTTTATATTAAATACACTTAAATAAATAAGTATACAAAGAAAAAAGGCAAAATAATATTTGAAATGAGTTTTTTGAAGCAAACTAAGCGAGATATTTGCTTATCTCAAGCTAACAAAATTATTACTCTTTATCTTTATCAAAAGAAAAATCAGAAATTAACAATAATCTACATGCCATATAAAAACTACTTTGGGCCTATTTAGGATCGTCCAATGAGATTTAACCGGATGGGATTTTTCCATTTTTAATGTGATCTTTTATTTCCAAAGAGCTAACAATTTTACATTTTTCATTTCCCATATAATATTTTACAATTTCAGTATAAATTTTTATTTTTCAATACAATACAACACGTTATCAATCAATCTTCTCCGAATGAAAACAACAATGCAAAGAAAATAAAAATTATTGTAATTTCAAAAAATAACTAGCCATTTTATCAAACAGAAAAAGAGAAAAGATTCGATTTACACATGCTTTACATTTTTAAATATTTTATACTTTTTTTTTTTTTTACACCATATAACAAAAACAAAGCCTAACCGCCCAAGCCCTTCCCTCCGACAACCTGTAGGACGCAAAAAGTGGGGCCTATCTCGATTGCTTCATCCACGCTTTTAACCCGCGAACAACCAGCCTTCCCTCACAAGACTCCATATAAATAAAATTAAAAAACTAAATGATTTTAGGAAATTTGGGAAGAGAAGGCAAGCAAGACGAGGTGGAACCGTGGAAGGGAGATGGATGCGCCTACAAAAGGATTTGAAAAACATAAATGCTTTCTCATTTCATTTGCATTGATTGCTGCATTCACGTTCTTAACTTCTGACCGCAACCGAGATAAAAGAAAAAAATATAAATATCAACAACCCCACACCATCCCCAGATAACAAATCAAATCCTCGCCCTCCTTCCTAGTCCCTGCCTCCCCGCTCTTTTCTCTTTTCGTCCAAAGCCCTTTGTCTGATCTGCCACTTGGAATCCGTTAACCCCAAAAACACACCAAAACCCCGCCTCTCTCTCTCTCTCTCTCTCTCATCACCTCCTCCTCCGCCTCCCCCTCATCTCCGTGATTGCCCTATCGCTTCCAGTACCTG
>JAXCLR010000105.1:21672162-21684050 GCA_035584095.1 Annona squamosa | reverse complement strand
GCTTAATAATTCATTTCATCTGCGGTCTGTTAATACCTGCGAAATGACTAATATATCCTTAAAAGTAAGAAGAAACTCGCAACTACATCTGATTGCACTATTTTGTGGACTTTTCTGCAAAGCATGAAAAACCGAAAGTAAGGATGTCTTCAATAAAAAGATGGTTACATAGCCTTAAATCAGCAAGGGCATATTTGTCGTTTCAATTGAGTATCAATGACGGTAGCTAATAGACCGTAACGGTAAGCAAGGAATTATGGTTAAAACTGGCGGATGTATTTGAGAATTTTTTCCGTATTCGAGCATTTTTCTTTCTTTCTTTTTTTTTTTAATAAAAAACTGTCTTTATTCATTTCCCAAGCGTAATGAAGCCATTTAGCTTCTCTTCCAGGATTCCTGTTCGAATCCCACCAGCTGCATTGGCTGGTGGTAAGTTCTCCCCTAGTGGGAGTGAAAATATTAGTTCCCAAATTTAGAAGTATTTATAAAAATATACTCTTTAAAAGTGGAAGTATTTACAGGTTATCTGTCCTTAGGTGGGTTTTAAATGTGCCTGATTTATAATATTAAATGTCACGGTATGATACCAATAATAACAATAATAAAAAAGAACCGTTGGGCGGCACTGTCCTGAAGAATTATTAACAACACAAGGATGGTCCACCAATGAAAGGAACCCAAAGGCCTGATGGCTATGGCGAAATAAATGAAGGCGCAAGAAAAGGATGGGGGCGGGAGTGGAGACATGAATGCATGGCTGTGAAGCTGCTGTGGGGCTTGCCATTCGTACACGCAAAATGCCGAATTGTATTTCCTTCACATCTAGGTCTTCTCCGTTCTCCACTTATCAATAACCCTAGCTAATAACTGATGATGATGGGACATTAAAGAGAGTGGCCCACCTTGTCGGATGTGGTCAAGATTCCAAACTCCACACCCACCCACAAATGTACGTGTTTCTTATGTTACATGTCAGTCGTCCAATGCCTCACACGCGTATGATTAATATTGGCACAAGCCATGGCTTGCTGCTCGGCGGTTATGGGATTAAATCTCAAGTGGATGTATATTTCATATCCCGTTGGTAGTGGGAGCTTGTCTCCTGTGTGAGTAACCGATCTACTCCGTTACTTTTGTAAGCTTATTGTAAGAAAAAATAAAAAGAATTTGTTGATGTAAGCTGCTTAGAAGAAAATACTAGTTCGGTATCAATTATGTTCCGTTTTCAAGCTTTAAGTAAGTTATTGCTTACATGTAGAAGCTTTTTTTTTTTTCTTCATAAATTCGTTAATCTAAATATATTTATTATATAAAATAATTTTATTTTTAAACGTAGAGTTATTTTAATAATTTTCAATCAAAACTGCTAAAATATCCTTATATTAAAAAGGTAAATTTTGATTTATACATTAAATACGTTTACATTAACAAGTTAATGGAAAAAAAAATAAAAATGAATTTATTAGTATAAGCTAAATAAGTCATTATTTAACTCGGGCTAACAAGATCATACATCTTATTGCAATTTACTAAAATAATAAGATAATAGTAGGAGGCTATATGAGTATATATCATGATTCACTTTTAGGTGTAAAATTTTTGTGAAACTCCGATTTTAAACATGTGTATAAAATCCTAGGATTGTAAACCCTAGGTAATATATTTAGAAAATGTACATTCATGGGTATGAAAATTTGTGGAAATAGAGGTTACAATAATTATAAAATTCGGATGAATAGTGCATGTGAATAGTAACTCTGGATCAAGACACGTGATTAAGAGTTAATCACTTGGATTAACTTAATCACAAAAAGACAAAAGGGGAAATTTAATCACTACAGGACGAAATAACAATATTTTTTGATATTTTAATAGAATTTTGGATTTTAGTGAAAAATTAAAGAAAAATTCATAATTTGCAATCCGGGCATCGGATTTCGATGAAATTTTTTATGGATGGTTAAAAATTCATGATAAACATGATGAATGGGTTAAGATGTGATGAAAATCACAAATCAATGGTCACGATGAAACGTCAAATGGTGATCAAAAAGTAACTTATCTTTTTCATTAAATTACTTTTGACTTTTTATTAAAATAAATAATTAAAAAATAAAAAAAATTTAAATGAAGGCAGCTATGGCAGGGATGTTGCAGGGAGTTGGTTGGAAAATTTGACCAAAATCAATGGTACATGATCATCATCATCATAAACCAACGGCTAGGATTTAATTTGCTTAAAATAAATAAATTTTAATAAATAAAAAATCTAGAAAAATAAAACTGTCATAGGGGGCTGGAGCAGGCCTAGGGTGGGCTGCTCTTGGCTCAATGCATCTTTTTGAAATTATATAAAAAAACAAATTTGCAATTTCACACCTTGAGCAAGGGGGTAAAATCCAATTTTATGGAAAATCCAACCCTATAAATAAGGCCAAGGGGGGATGTCCAAATGAATCATTCTCCCAGCTCCAACTTGAGCAAATCCCAGCTCCCACACCCTCCCACACGTCCAAAGAAGAAAAGGAGGAAGATAGTGAGAGAAAGTGTGAAAAAAAGAGGGATATCTCTACGTCGGGTAAGTGATTTCTATCCAAATTTCTTTTGAATGTTAAGTAGGGTAAAACCATGCTTAGATGTCTAAGCATGAGAAAATAAGTATAGTTATAATGCTTAATCGAAATTATGCCAAAACATCAAAAATTTGGAGCAAAGATGGAGTATTCGGGAAGATGGCATATGATATGTGTAAATAATATTCCAAAAATGATAAATAATGATTTGGAATGTATGAATATGATAAATATGATGTTGGAATGATGATATCTTAATTTCATAATTTTTGGAATTAAGGATTATGCTTAAGTGAATTTATGTTGATTTTTTTAATGAAAAATTTATGTTGATTTTTATTACATGGAAAAAATAATTTATTTAGCCAAGTTAATGATGATAAATTCAAAATTTATGAATTTTCTCATAATATACTAAGTATAAGCTATGTCATGATATTTTTATTTTTAGAAAAAATGTCAATTTTTGGAACTCATAAACAGTAACCCACGTCGTTGTGAATAGTAACCTTGGGTGAACAATCCTGAGTCACATTTACCAATCGACAAGACCCGAAGTAAGAATTATGTGGACGCCTTGGTTCGGGGCACCACAATTTTCTTTCCCTCACTAATTCTTATATTAAACAATTAATGAATTATCAATTGTCATCACTTGATGACCAAGCGATTGCATGAGTGTATAAAGATGCGTAGGGTAATGGTTGCATTAGGGGTGTTAATGGTCATAATCAACCCATCACTCACTCGTCTAACCCATTTATAAATGAATTTGGATTGAAATTTTTGAAAAAGAGGTTATGATTCGCTAACTTATTTAACCATTTAATTAAATAAACAGATTACGATTGAGATTTTATAACCGGTGAACCCGTTTAGTAATTCTTTTAACTCATTTAACCCATTAAATTTATATATGTATAAATGTAAATCCTTTGTTATTTTCCTTGTTTAGTCTTTCTCCTGCTACATAATTTTCATTTTTCAACTGTTGCCCAATTTTTTTTTATTAACTTATTTCTATTCCTTTCGTGCCTAAAACATCCTCTCGTCTTTCCCTGCAAGATCATTGTCTCCAAAAGTTTAAGCCTTTAGGTCATTTGCTATACAATTTGTTAACAATTCGCTAACTTGTTTATTAAATGTGTTGTAAATGGGTTAAGGTTGAAAATTTTTAAATGTGTTAATAAACAAATTAAGATTGAAATATTTTAAATGAGTTATAACTAGAATTATGCTCAAACCTAGAATTATGCTCAAATTCATCCAACCCAATCCGTTAACACCCTTAGTTGGCATGAGTATGTAAGGGTGTGTTGGAAGAAAAGTTTAAAGTTCCAAGTTGGTAATTCAAAAGGGTAACACAAAAAAAGCACCATTCATCAATTTCTAAAACCATCATACCTTTTTTTTTTTGAAAAAAAATATTGGGAAATAATTAATAAGCTCTTCTACACACATACAAATTTTAACTTCAGCTGATCTTTGAATTCCTTTAATTGATGATAACAAGATTAATCGGATACGTATCATTAGAATATGCTCGCTTGATATTTCCGTATCTTTTACCACTGTCAAAACCACACATATTTCTTTCTTACCACTCTTCGTTAAGCATCTAATAAATGCTTTCAAAAACTGCTTTTCATGACAAAAACAGGAAGCAGATCTCCCCTGCCTCTTTTATACTGGAGCTCGGTTTCTTCAGAATGCGAGCTTGCAATCATTTTGCAAACGAAGGTATCAAATTCCCAGAAGTAGAATCATTTTATAGTAAACAAATTGCCCTGAAGATTGTGGGTAGAAGTTTCAATTCAATCACACCAAGAAAGCCATACTAGAGTGACTCACAAAGAAACCTTTTAGAAAATCTTTACAAGGCAGTGGAAATTCCTCCCACATGATGATCATAATCAACGTGATGCTTTTTGAAAGTCTATACGATTTTGAAAGGCAAAATCGGCTGCTAAGAGCCCCACAAAAAAAGTGAAAGCTGAGAGTCAAGGGAATTAAGTAGGGGTACAAACTATCTTAAATTCTTAATACCCACTATCAAGTCTTTGGATTTCTTAAGTGGACTTGGACCTTACTTTTAAGAGCTGTTTGAGGATCGGTTGTCGGGGAAACTTCACCACAGATGTCAGCAGTTTGAAAATTTTCACTACACTATAAATGAGCTGAAAACCCAAATGATAATAAATGATGGCGCCGGTATACAAACAATAAAAAACAATGAGCTCGATTTTGTCAAATAACGTTAAAGCTTTTCTTACTTTATAGACCAAGGTAAATGCGCAACACCCCGCCGGCTCATTACATCTTACGACCAACGTTTCCTATCTAAAACTGTGAGGATTAGTCAAGCTGCGGGGAAAATGTCACATTGATAATTACATCTCAATTTCCTCATTATACATCAAAATTATTTTCTAATACCACTCAATAATTATCAAAAACTTTAAAATGCCAAAATTAAAATATTTTACTTTAAATGAACTCTCAAATCTAAATGAATATTTAACCCAACTTTCATGATCTTGTTGGAACCTATAATATCCTTGCATATTTTGCTTTCCATGTTAACTAAAAGATATAAAAAAAAATTGAAATGAGTCCTAGCAAACTCAGTCAGTAGAAAAGCTAATGAAAAGTGCTCAATACTGAAAACCAGCTAAAATAAATAAATTAAAATAGTAAAACCTTCATAAACATTTAACATGTCGATGCTCATGCTCGTACAATAATGCAACTGCTTATGTTTATACACTTAACCATTTAACTTTACTTCCTCTTCAACTCGGTGGCCCACGGACCGGAATCACTCTCATCACATCGATACAAACCCTTGACCATCACATTAACTTTAAGTCATATTTCTTATATGATGCTCATGCATTCAAATATTATGCTCATGATATACTAAATCATATTTCTCAAACACAAATCAAAGTCATAAACTAAATTTCTATGCAAATCATTCAAACGTACTCAATATAAAATAAATTGCATAAATCCATTGAGGCTAGAATCCATCAAATTCACATCAAATCTATCGACACGATCCATCACATAATAGGAAAATATAAAAATTCTCAAAAACTCAATTCTACTTATCTCGTATCTGCAAATTTAACCTTTCTTTCTTGAAATACAACATTTATGCTCAAACCTTCTGCCTTAATAATAAAAATAAATAAATTTAAAACTCATTAACATATTTTCTAAATCAATACACATGCTTGTTCACCAAAACTCACAACTATGTGTATATATATACATGTATTACCCTGCACAATAAAATTTCTCTCTTTTCTCTTCAACTAAACATTTGAATGGTCATCTCTCAAAGATCCTTTGGCACATCCAAAATAACTTCAGATCTATAGCTTTTCCTTTGTCATAACAGGATTATTACAAGATTACATTAAGCGCCTTTGGACGCCCATGCTTTATTCACTAAATGCAAAGTAATTTTTATGTAAAGGAGGGCAAATAATACCTTGGACGGTACATTCTTATCCTTCCATATGCATGAGTAATAATACACCAATTAAGATGCCTTGCTCGTTAGATACCATGGACGGTCCAGCATCTTTCCTTGTTTTTTGGATGGTCCATTCTCCCTATGTTAATGATATTCATACTTACATAGAAAATTAACAACGTTTGGGCCATGTTCTTTGTATAATAATAATATTATTATTATTATATAAATTTAATTCAATTCCATCTGTATGCAAATTCGATACAAATGTCGAATACCCCATTTGTGTCTCATATGCATGTTGGACTTCCATGCCTATGCAAAGAAATTTTTATAATATATATTTTTAACCAGACTATGTTTGTGTCTATTTTTACAACAATGTATTTGTTAACAAAATACAAATAATAATTAATTTCAAGTGATAATTTTCGTCCACCAATTTTCTGCATCAATATAATATAAATAGAAAAGTATATTCTTACTTGTATGCACATCATCTTCTATTCTGCCCTTCGTTGTCTTCCCAGCCCAAGCTTTCTTATTTCTAATTCCACTCATTCTCTCCACATGTTTAGCGTTTGGGCAGATTCATCCCCTTAACCGTAATCTCCTCAGTGAATGGGGAGTTAAAGCTCTCTATTTTAAATTAGCCTTATCGCTTTGTGGCGCCCACAATTAATATTTGGGCTAAAATAAAATTATAATTATGTGCTTGGTTAAACTCAACTTTGAGCCCTTAATCTTATCACATGCAATCAAAGTTCTTAACCATCTTGACAACTACACTTTCTTATTTTAATTTAGTTAGTAAAACACTTAAACCTACTTTATTATGCCCACTGGTCATCCAACTTGGACATTTCTAAGTCCACAAGTTTGTCAGTAATTTAATCCCGCTAATCAATATAAACTTTCAATTAGCATTTCAAATCATTCTCGCCAAAAATGGCACTCTTATATAAATTGTAAAATCACCTCTAATTCTTCCATATGTTAAAAATCAATCCATTACTAACTTACAATATTTATGTACTTATCAAATCTTGATTTATTTATATATTTATATTAATTTATAAAATTTTCTAAATATTAGGGGGTTTCACAAGATGTATATATTTAATTATCAATGTTTGAAAGAGAAAAAACTTTCATTCCGTTCTCTAGAATTCTTTCCTACTAAATTGTTCTTCTAAACAAGGTCTTTTTGTAATACAAAAGAAATATCTTCTAAAATATACACCAGATCCTAAGGAATCACGAAATCTCTATTAATTGCAAACTCTTTCTTTTTAAATAAAAAACGTTGATATCCTTTTGTTTTGAAAACAGAAATATTGATATCTTAATATAAGTTTAAATCTTCACCAAATATCTTCATTTATATTCTCATATTTTTCATAAGCCCCCTTAAGTTTGTGAGTGAAGATTTATCACTTCTAACTTGTATCTAAAGTCCTCGAGCACTATTTATTGAAAAAAAGAAAAGAAAAAGTCCTCTAGCACTAGACAAAAATGATAAGCAATCACTTAGCTCAAGGAATGTTGGATTGGATGTTCTATGTGTAACTTCTTACTTATCGCAACGTGATTTGATTGGCAGTTTTAATCGAATTCTTAATCATTCAATAAATACGTAAATAATGGTATCTTAGTAATTGTCATAACCATTTATATATGCTGTGCTGAAAGCAGAAGATTCAAAGACTGTATTCTTCACTTTTCATGAAATTGAATTCTGATCCATCAGAACGCAATATCCTACTCTGAACCTTCTTAAATAAGAACATGCCACCTAATCTGCATTATAATAAACTTTTGATGAAAATCTATTTTTAGGAGATAAAAGTACCCTTTTTTCTAAGGTCTAGAGTACGGAAAAGTTGTGAAGCAAAAGAGAAAATTAACTATGAATAAGGCGCATATAAGTAAAGGTCAGATTTATATCTAAATTCTAAAAAATAGAAATAAATCAACTCACAATAATCCAAATTAAAAATCTCATATTAAATGAAAAACATAATTATGTACAAATCCCCAAGTGATAAATCATGTTTTTCCTTTTTTTTTTCTCTCTCCTTGTCTTCTTCCTCCAAAGTAAGACAAACCACCTAGCAAAAATTCTCAAATTAAAAAATCTTTTTTTACATTTTTGGGCGAGATTGGGAAGTTATAAAACTTTGGAGAGAAAAAAATTTTAAATAGAAGAAAGTGATATAATGTTACAGGAGTAATGATTGAAAAATTAGATAATTATATAAAAAATTATAAAAAATAATTAAAAATATGATAGTTATATAGAAAAATATAATGAAATGATTGTAAAATAGGATGACTATGAAAAGAAAAGTTTGAAATTTAAAAATATTAATTTGAAAAGTTTTTTGTATAAATAAATACACCTTTAATTCAGCCATGAAAGAAGAAACTTTAAAAAATTGTAAGACTCACCAAAATCTTGCTCACACGTGAGCAAAAGATAAAATAAATTTTCTTTTTAGTTTTAGTACACGTGCCTGGCTCGTTTACTTCTAGCGGTGTTTCGAATCACACTACCACGTTTGTTGGAGATTTCATCCCGGCTGGCTGTGGCCAGTGGTGCCGTCTATCTCCTTGGATTCCGTAGGAGCGTCCACTGATCGGCAAAAATCGGATATATTGTTAGATTCTTCGGTTGGGTGTTATTATAAAAAATTATAAGAATGTCTTTGAGTTTAATTATAATACTAATTGAGATTATTATAAATACTAACCCATCAATAAAATTAAGGAGGGAGAGCTAGCGTAATTCGCCATCCTTTTTTCTTTAAATTTGTGTGGGGCCTTTGGATATTATTAGGAATTGGGGTAAATGAATTTGAGTGGGGCCTTGGGATACCCAATACGATGCAATTTTTATTTTCTCATAAACATATTTTTGTAGCGTATTTAACTCATACATCAAATTTCACCCTTTTACAATATTTTCATATATTTGTTTTTTATTTTTAAAAATTAAGGTTTTAAAAGGCTGAACTTGATTTAAATGCCTCTAAACTTAGTATATAAATTAAATACATTTAAGAAAACATGTTTATAAAAGATAAAAATTCAAAAATATATATTATATGAGGTTGATTGGAGTTAATTCTATGCTCCCACGAGCGTTGAGACTCAATGCTCATGGGTGCATATATTCATTTTTTAAAAAATTTTGAAACTCTTTTTGTGATTTAATTACTAAAATGCCATTGATATTTAAAAATTCAAAGAAATAGCTAAAATTTTTCAAAAATAGTAAAAATTGATACCCAAATTAAATACACTTATGTAAACAGTTGTGTAAAAAAATTTCAAATAAATTTAAAAAATGAGTATATGCATCTGAGAGCATTGAACCAAGCTTTAGGTTGATCAGCCCATCATTATCGTCTTTTTACACCTTTTCATTTTTCTATATTACAATTATTTCAAACGTTTGTCTTACAATTTAGCTCTTGAGACATTCTACAAAAATTTTCCTACAATATTCTACGAATGTATATAACAATATCTATTTTTCTCTAACAAATCTTCCTAACACCATCCATGGATGCCCCTATAATTGAGGAAGGAAATTGCCACAATGCATGCTCTATTTTTGTTGCTGCCTCATTTTGATCCCGAGTGCATCCAGCTATGGGGCGAATGCCTGTACCATTGTGCCAAATAGGAGTGAGAATCGAAGCGGGTCGTACAGCATTAAGGCTTACCCAATCCTCAGTCCACGTTTTAAAAATTGAGTTTCTACCTATTTTTATATTAGGTCAAGAAAAGATCAAGTTGGCCACCACCTGTTTTAATAGGTTCCGAGACAAACTTCGAGTTGGTATTGAACCGATTTTGGAATAGTAGATCGGATAAAAAATTATGGTCAAACAAAATAATTTTAAGAATTTATATACCTATCAAATATAAAGATACATTTATACTAAATTTAAATGTTATATATTTCAATATTTCACCTAATTATTAAAAATATATCATTAATAAAAAATATGAGAAAATATAGTATAATTTTATTAAAATAAGTTAATAGACAATCATATGTAAGAGTTATATATGTGAAAATTCTTCTTATTATTCTTATTTTTTGGAAAATCTAATAAACTTTTGAAAATTAATAAAATAAACAAAAATACTCTAACAAATATGGTTAAAAGAAGTTAATTTTTTATTGTATAAAATATTTTTGGCCCAGTTGGTCAAATATGCTAGCCATGAGGTCAAATATTTAAGTGGGAGCTTGGTCTCCCATAAAAATAGGTGGAGGGGGCTTCTTATCTTCCATATGAATGAACCCAATTATAATATCAGATGTAATATTGTATAAATCAATTAAAAAATTATGAATGTGTAATTTTTTTTTTCTATTTCACTGCAACCATTTTTTAGCCAAATTTATACCAATTCTAGTATCAAATTCTATAAAAAAGTCAAGTATCAAATACAACCAACTCCAATATTATTCATAATTTAAATTTTTATTATTATTTGCAACAAAATGTATTATAGAGTTGCATTATATATTTTTTTTGGTTGCATATAATATTAAAGTTGAATATATTTGAACAAGCATCATCACCCTTAAATAGCCATGCACACCAAGTAGAATATGTATATGTAGTCAAATCTATTTGGGTAATGATATATTTGTTTTTTGAGGAGGCTGAGATACATATTTAGTTTGTTAGTAATTACTGATATACCCATATTGTTTGAAATTGATTCTTCTACTGTTGATATAATTAATTATAAAAAAATGAGAATTTTGAAACATGGTTGACATATCTTGATCTTATTTTTAAATTCGGGTCAAAATTGATTCTTCTTATTAGTTTTTGAGACATGGTTCACCTACTTTGATTCTATTTTTGAATTTGAATCAAAATTTCTATACTAGGCCAAAAATACATTAGTTTTGTCTAGTCAAAAATGAGTTAAGTCAAAGCTAAGTCGCCAGTTGACCCGCCCTAATTCACATCCCCTAGTGCCAAATAACCATGACATGTCTTTTCTACACTTGATCGATGGTTTTGATCTTGTACCCATTATTTCAATGGTGGGCCGTACACTTGATCGATGATTTTAGGTGTGTTTGTTTAGGGTAAAAAAGTGTTAATTAAAAATTTTCAATCTAAAACTTTTCACTCTTTATAATTACTCTATTTTTTAATTATTTTTTCACATTTTTCTATACACAACTATCCATACAACTAACCTATCTATTTTAACTTTATTCTCTTTACTCTTCATCATTACCCTTATTATATCACATCACTTTCTATTGATTTGACAACTTCTACTCTAAAATTTTTCATCAAAAGTTTTACCTCAAATCAGACACACCCTTTGATTTCATACCCATTATTTGAATTGTGGGCGGTACACTTGATCGATGGTTTTGATTTCATACCCATTATTTCAATGGTGGTCCACCGTCCACATTCGTACCCATTAATGGTGGGCCACATGCTAGACATTATGGGTGCAACTTGGTACCGGGTTGGTCCGAACCCGCCCGACCCGACCCAGTATCAAAACCAAAAATGGGTTTTATTTTAAAGATTTTTCCCAAATCGGCCCGGTTTCAACCTGATTCGTAGAAACCCGAAACCAAAACTGGGTTCACACCAACCCGGTACCAAAACCCGACCCGGTCTGAACCTGGTGTAGTTTATATAATTTTTTCATCAATTATACATTTTTTTTGTAATATTAATATATATATACATCTTTTAGGCATTACTAACTCTAATTCAGATAAATCACCTCTTTCTTCATTAACAAAGCATGCTTGAGGTAACTTAATT
>JAXCLR010000105.1:21647756-21662367 GCA_035584095.1 Annona squamosa | reverse complement strand
CCAAGAATGAAAACTTCTAAAAAATAAAAAATAAAAAAACCAAAAATGAAAAGAACACCGACGGCAATAGAATTTGGAAAAAGGGCATAGTAGGGCCAGAAGACACGAAAGTCCCAACAACCAGAATATACAGCCAGCACACATGAACATGACGTGAATTGCGATGAAGTTTCCTCTCTCTAGTCGACAACGATGCATTTACAAGTCGACGGCTAAAAATCTTTCACGTGCAGAACCTCTCGTCCTCGCCTGCGCAGCACTTGGAAAAAGCCCGAACCGACGTACATTTGTATGGTCTCAATATCACGAGGCTCCACACGCTCTCCATTGTCTCGTCTCTTATGCATGTAAGTGCAACCAATTCCTCCCCCCCCCCCCGGGCTGAGAATCTTCTTCTTCACTTCGGCCCGCCACCCTCGAGCGCATGATATAAAAGCCACGCACTAGACCAGCCAGAGCTTCTCCAAACAAGTTACGTTGGTGGGTGCATCGTTTGGGCCACGACGCCAATGTCGGCTGCGAGTAGACTGCGAGGTGCATGTGCCCCACTACAGCTCGATGCCTCCTCATCTTCACCGTCCAATACTGCTTCCGGCAATGTGTGGAGATGTCGACCGTGGTGTTCGTCGTCGTCGTCGTCCGCCAAAATGAAAGAGCTTTATGGACATGGCTGTGGGAGTAAGAGACAGGTGGCAGCGGCTGCGAGGGGGGTGGTGGATTCGGTGAGCTCGGTGTTTGAGGGGCGACGGAAAGGCGAGAAGAAAGGCGTGGTAGATCTGGCGTTGCTTGTAATGGGTGTGGGCCGTGTGGCGGATGGTCTTGGAAGGACTTTGAGGCTAGCGGGGATGAAGAAAGCTTGGCGGGTGCAGGTGGTGGAAATGCTTGTGGAGAAAGTAGGTGTTTTTAATTTAATTTGAGATCCTTCCGTTGTTTTCATTTTTTTACATGCAAATTATCTAATGAGGGGATTCATTAATTGATATTCATGTACATGGTTTTGCTTGATTATGATGCAGGCGGTCATTGATTGCCGGTTCTTTGCGTTATTCGCCCTCTTTGGGTCGCTACTTGGCTCCATTTTGTGCTTTATTGAGGTAATTAATTAATTAATTAATTAATTACAAACATATATTTATATGCTTAATTGTTATACCTATCAATTGGTCCTTGTTATCAACTTTGGCTTCTTGGCTTTAATAAAATTTTAACATTCTTTAGACTTTTTTTGTTTTTTGAAATTCAAAAAAAAAAAAAAAAAACAGGGCTGCTTTCTTGTTGTCGAATCATTCTTGGAGTTTTTTCACACCATGGCACAAAGGTCAAATCAAGTGGAGGTGATTCAGCTGCTCATTGAAGCCTTAGGTATTTTCAAGATTCTCTTCGATTATTATTTGTTTATGAGATTTTGCATACTTACAAGATTCGATCCAAATTGCGAGCCTGTTACAAGTTACAACTCTTGCAAAATTTGCATCAGAAACTACAAGATTTGCCTGACATCAAAGTTGTATTTATAAACCCTAAATTCTTTTTAAAAGCGACAAAGATACTCCTATAAATAAATAAAATTATAAAATATAAGAAATTCCTTTAAGATATAAAAATAATTATATTTTTAAAAATATTCCTCACATTAAATAGAACTATTTTAATGTGAGGAATGTTTTAAAAAATAAATTATTTTCATATTTTAAAGATATTTTCTTGTATCTCATAATTTCATTTATATGCAGGAATATCTTTGTCATTTTTAAAAAATTGATTTAGAATTTGTAGATACACCTATAGTTTTAGGCAAACATCACAAACACGAAGGCGAATTTTGCAAAATTCATGACATACTTGTAATTTCGGTCAACCCTTGTAGGTACCAATACATGCAAAAAAAAAAAAAAAGCCCTTTATTTATCTTTCTAATGTTGTCAGTGTCTTAATTCTTAGAGACATAACATATAATATTGGTTAGTCTACCTTAATTTGTTTGTGTGTCTTATAATTTAATACCTTGTTTATAAATTATATAGTTAACTCATTTTGTCATAAATTTGCAGATTCATTTCTGATAGGCACTGCGATGTTGACATTTGGGTTAGGGATGTATGGCTTATTTGTGAGCTCAAAACAAGAAAATGGAGATAAGAGATGGTTGATACCCGAATCCAACTTCTTCGGCCTCTTCCCTCTCAAGGTTGTAATCGGCACCACACTTTTAGCTAGATGTTTACGTAGATATCCAACAAACTCCTTAATTACATTTGCACTTAATTAATAAATTGTGATCATGATCTTAATGTCTCTTAATTTCAGAGGATCCCACCATGGATAGAGATGCAATGTGTGTCTCAGGCTAAATCAAAGATCGGACATGGAGTGGTGATCTTGCTTCAGGCCGGGTTGGTGGAGAAGTTGAAGAACGTGCCCGTGGCAAATGGATTTGATCTTGCTTGTTTTGCTGGGGCCATCCTTGTTTCCTCGGCTTCCATTTCCCTCCTTTCAAGACTCTCCATCAAGTGAAGCATTACTGCCGATTGATGCCGCTGTAGCAAGGAAGAGCAATTTTAATTAATCAACACAGAACATACACATGCACACGTATAAAGATTAATTAATGCAGAGTTAATTAACTACGTTGTATGGAAGATATATATATATATACATATATATATATGTATGTATGTATATTAATCAATTAAAGAAGGCCGTTTCTAATTAGTTATTAGACACAACAGTCCGTAGTCAAAAGATGTATACTTCCAATAAAGATTTTTTGCTTATTTGCATTCGTTAAATTCATCTAAGGTTGCTGTGTATAGAACACAAGGAATTGAAACTAAACATTCTATCTCTGTCTTCCTAGCGTTGGATTGGGAAGTTCAGTTTTTGGTTTCTCATATGTATTATGTATACACTCTTTTAATCAATCAATTGGAAGGAATTGAATTAAGTTGGTTTCCCGATCACGCTTGTCAAATTCCATTAGCTAGAAATAGCATAACGAAAGCCTGTACTATACAGGCACCGATCGAGCTTCAATGTGCCTATTTTTTTTGAGCTCCTTTTTTCATTTTTTTATTGTCATTTTATGTGGGCCTATGTAATCTTCTTTTTATAGCAAGCCCTATGTAATCTTTACTTATATAGAAATTTACCATTTTAAAATTTTTATATATATTCTCTTACAATTTCATAATTCAATATTTTTCACCTACATTTCACGTTATATAAAGGTGAAAACTGTTATTTTTAAAATTATATAACCAAGAGTCAGTACATATGTATGTATTTAATCATTACTTATTAAGTAATTAGCTGGATAATAATTTAGTTAATATATTTTAACATTTTTGGAAGCAGCAAATATTTTCGTCTTCATGCTGGAGAAGAATCATTTAATAAATGGGTCTATTCTATGTAAACGGGTTATAAAAAAGTGGTTCCATGTAACTCTCTTAAATTTTAAGGTTTTGATGCTTAATGAAAAATAAAATTTATTTTTTATTTAACATCATTTGTTTGGGTAGAAGACTAAGTTTCATCCAAATCCATTATACTCATAGGTCATATTTGCTCAAAAATAATTACAATCATCATTGTCAAAAAAATAAGTGCATTCATATGTAAATTAGGAAAAATATTTAAATTTATTCACATATATATTTGAATGTAATAATACTTTATAGAATCATTTATCTAGGTTGTAATAATATTTTAAATAGTTTAGATGTTGAAAATATTACTTAAAAATTAATCTTTAGCAATAAATTATTTTATCATGTTGATTTTACATATTTGTAGATATGACTCATATACATTAATATTAGACAAATGAAAGAGTTTTTATAATAATACACATAATGTTAAACACGGTAGATGGAGTAAATTTCCACCAACCATCTAAATATTGAAAATAAAATGAGTTACATAAAAATGGGATTTCATAGAAGCATCCCCATTTAATAAATACATTTTGCAATATGAATGAACTAGTACTAAACATAGTAGATCTAACTCTAAATTTATATACATTTTACATATATTTAGAAAACATGACCCACACAACAACTCTCCTATTGATACTATTTTGAAAAAACTGATGATATTAAATACAGTAAATGTATTGGATTTGACATGAACCATTAGTATTGGGCTCAAACTAGACTATTATATCCATTTCTTTAGTAGTACAGGATGTACAGAAGTTAACCTCATATAAATATATCACGTGGGGATGAATGGCCATTTAATCAGCACAGGGTAATGTATCTGATTTTTCGCATGTCCAATATTACGGTTTCCGTTTTCTAATTTCTCAGTGGAACTATCCTAATTAATTCCTGGACATGGCATGGAACGGTTATATCCTTACCCTTTTGTGGAATTGGTTCAAAATGCTTCACCTCTTGGTTTTTGCAAAGATGTCACTTTTAATAAATCCAAGAAATGAATCTAGCTATTTTGATACCTTCGTGGGTGATTCCAAAATTCAGAGATATCTCATGATTTTTTATTTGGCAGGGCCCACTAAAGTAGCCAAACAAAATTCATTATTCACATGCATGGCTCAACTTGCTTGGCACCCTAGAGAGGGACGAACGATCGAGTCACATCCGATTTAGATATATATTGGTGGGTCTCTTGTACTTGGCAACCAGAATAACAAGCTATTTCCTAAAAACCATGCTCAACAGAAGAAACAAAGCAAAATAACAAACAGACAAACCAAGAAAAAGGAACGGAAATCTCAAAAAATTTCTTACCTTGAAAGCATTTAGGGGATACTGAGCATATGCTGAAGGTGGAAAATTCCTCCCAACGCACGGTCGAGCGCTGACAAGAGCTGACGGCTCTGATAATTTAAATTCGATTCGATTTTTGCAGAGTATCTTAGCCCACACAAACTGATGCATGGACGAGAAACATTCTTGTGTCTGCAGCTTAGATGCAGTGAAACTTCCTCCACCCACCCAAGCGACACCATATTAATTAAAAACAACGAGCACCAACAACAGCCAAAGAGAGTAAAACCCAGAATTCAATAGCAGAACAGGCAGCAAGAAGAATGCTCAAAACATGCAAAAGGACACCGTTTGATCTGCGTTGTTCGCGTCTACCACCTACAGTCGCTAATCGCCGGCCGCCCGACTTTCCTAGGACGACTGTGATTGCATCGAGCAAGAGAATTTCCACAAACAGTACTGGGCAGAAGAAGGCGGCAACAGCAACTGCAGCAGCCAAAGCCTTGGTTTCAGAAAGCATCATTCCGGTATCACAGGCAAAGGTTGAAGCCGATGTCTTGGCCATCACCATTTTCAGGCCTGCTGTTACAAGGAAACCTTGGTGGCTGAAGGTGGAAATGTTCATTGAAAGAGTAAGTATTTCCTTCGATCTATTGATCTTCTGTCACACACTCATTGGGTATCCATAAATTTATTTTTTTTCGCCATTTTCTTTGGCAATTAATAAGTACCCACATAGTATAGTTGTATCATGATTCATGAGTCGTCATACGGCTATCTTGGCTTCTCAAAATTATCCATTACAACCGTTGTGTTTAACAGGGTTGGAGAAGAGTGCTTCAGCAACTTTCGGGTGTGGTTGGTTGCATTAGATAAGACGAAAATCTTCATCTTATTGGTACAACCAAGTGCACCTTTGAGCTTGCAGAAATGCCAATTCCTTTACAGCAAGTGGAAAGAATAGAAAACGAACAAACAAAATGGGCAAACCGTGAACTAATCTGAGTGGACAGAATTCTCATCCAAAGGAGTGGTAAGAAATGAAATGAAAATGCTCAAGTCTATCCAACTTCAGAACTCTCTCTCCATAGATGGATGAAAGATCAAACCCAATTGCAAGGATGTACTGTAACACGATTTTGGTTGCATTGCAGGGCATGGTGGCAATTTGCCGACTGTTTGCTCTCATTGCAGTTGCAGGGTCATTGCTTGGCTCATTATTGTGCTTCGTAAAGGTAAAACTGTATGTGCAAAGTCATAACAATTACAATCGATAAAGATCAAGTAATCCCTACACGATATGTGACTATGCATGCAACTATGAAATTGTGATCAACCACATAGCTAGACTTAGAGTACTTTTGGGCATCCAGCAACTAGAACAAACTCATTGAACTTCACCTTTTCTTTGTGTGACAGGGCTGTTTGCATATTCTAGAAACATATTTTCTATATTTTCATGCATTATCACTCGGACTAGGTCAAGGACAGACGGTGAAACTACTAATTGAAGCCATAGGTACGCGGATTTCGGCTGGCTTTTATATATTTTCATTAATTGCATTTTTTTCTGTTTCATTTCTAAATATGTATACCTACTATTCGCTTGCATGTGCAGATATGTTTGTGGTTGGAACTGTCTTGCTTTCAATAGGTGTAGGACTGTATGTTATGTTTGGGGGATCAAACGACAGGAGTGCGGACAAAGGATGGTTGGTTCCTGGATTTCATCTCAAGGTTAGCTGGTCACCACAAAAAATACATATATCATCATCATCATGGTTTGAAAATGGCTTTTGGAGGAGGTGCTTTTTGGACTAGAGAGCGAGCTCAAAAACACTACCATTCTGGGGCTCGCCGATAAATTTTATTGAGGGCAAAAGACAATAATGGAGCTGGGACAATATCGCCCTGCTCAAATGTTTCCTCCTCTTATCACCCTCCTTCCCCCTTGCTGACAACAGCGGTTGCAATTTCAGGGACTGCCGACATGGATGCAGATGCAATCAGTGTCACAGGCGAAGTTGAAGATGGGGCAGGCACTATTGAAGACACTACAGGTGGATTTGCTGGAGAAACTGGCGGATGTGACAATGGCCAGTGGGCTGGACCTCGCATGCATCGCTGGGGCCGTAGCTGTTTCCTCTGCCACGGTTTTCCTCATATCAAAGACTTTCGGCAGGCGGAAGGATATACTGAAAGCAAGATAGCCGCAAACAAATACAATCGTTTTTTGTTTTGTTTTGGTTTTTTTTTCCCCCAATTTTGACAGAGCCACTAACAAATATAATTTTCGTTTTCAGTTGGCAATGATGTAAATGGTTCTTATGGTTTTGGATCAACATAAGAGATGAGCGATGATTGGATCAAATCCACGGTCAAATATATATTCTCAAAAACGTTATGTAGATATTAAAAAAAAAAAAAAAAGGTTTTAATAAACTACAAAACTAAACTCATGGTCAAATCCACGGTTAGATATTCTCAAAAACGTTATGTAGACAAAAGTTTCGGTAAACTACAAAACTAAACGCGTTTAAGGGCAAATGGACTTCTAAAATATTCACTACTATAAAACATTTCTTATTTTTTGGCCTACCAGAACTTTTTTTTTTTTGTTTGAATCCAGTATTTACTTTCTTTAGCTTAAATGAGCAGATCTAAGCATGTTGATCAGATTGGAATGCATCCGATAGTTTTTTATGACTCCAAAGCCAAAGGTTCTGTGAAGATTCCCATGAAATCGGCTCCATTACATCGTAGCCGACATTTCACATGGCAAAAGCGTCTAATTTTCCGTATTATTTTTATACCTGAAACACACACATTATCTTGAGGTAAAGGGCTGCCTGGATAATTGTACTAGTAAACCATCATCGCAGTAAAACTTAGGTTTCATTGGGCACAACTGTGACATTTCAGCTTAATATAAAAACGGGCCCTGATACAATGCACCCGAGTGCATTTATAATTGTACTAGTAAACCTTCATAGCAGCAAAACTTGGGTTTCATTTGGCACAGCTGTGGCATTCCAGCTACATACAAAAAGGGGCCCTGATACACTGCACCCAGATGCACGCAGGCTATCAACCATACAAAAACAGGTTTTCACATTGAAGCTTTTGTGGAAAATGTAATGTAAATAAGAAGCTTCTTAGCGTTAGCCCCCAAGTCCGAAAAATGATTTATATATGGAGCCTGATTATATACTAACATTATCCAATTTTTATTTTTTTCATAAACATGTTTTCTTAAGTTTATTTAATCCATCCAGGAACGCTTCTATAAAACTCCCTCCATTTTTAAAATATTGATGGTAAAAAATTCACTTCATCGATTATATTTAGCATCATTCAACATATTCTAGAAACCCTTTTTTTTTAATTTTCAGTATACATGACTCTCATCTATAAATGTATAAAATCAACGTAATAAAATGACTCAATATTAAAATATCCACTTTAAAATAGATTTTTCAACATCTACACCACCTAAAATTTTAATAATATGTGGATAAATCCTATAAAGTATTATTACATTCTAATACATGTGTAATGAATTTAAACGTTTTTCATACTTACACATGAATACACCTATTTTTAAACAAATGTAGCCTACCCACGTATTATATTAGAATCAAACTTAGTTCTCCTAACTAAATAAATTGCGTTAAACATAATGAATGGATTAAACTTTTCATCAATGATCAACATTTGAAAAATGAAAAGGATTTCACCAAATTATTTCTATAAAACCCGCTTTCATAAAAGTATTCTAATAATCCATATACGAAGTTGTATCATTTTACGGAACTTTTACATATTTATTTTTTATTTTTAAAAAATCATCAATTTCAAGGGTATTTAAATAATTTTTCAACCCTTCAAAATCTGAATATTAGAAGTCAAAAATAAATATGTAAAAATATTATAAAATAACAAGATGAACTTCGAAAACTTTTAAGCATATATAGAACTAATTGCATATAACTAGGCTTCTTAGATGTTGTGCCACCAAAACGAAAAGGGCATCAGACGAGCAATGAACTGTTATTTAGGGAAAGTTCTGCATACAAGAATAAACCCAATTACAGAATGTCAGGATGGGAAAAATTGTAGACTCAAAAAATTAAAGGGCTTCGGATCTATACACATATGAATGGCCGTATCTACATGGAGCCAAGAAGCTCCTTCAGTTCAGCTACCGAAGGGACATTTTCGTTAGGATAGATCTTAGCCATCAGTTGAACAAAGCTCTCGTACTTCTCCAGAAACTCTTTCTGCAAAGCATAACACAGTGAATTTTAGGTAATTCCCCAATGGAGTTGTGCTATTTTCATTATTTTCCAATGGCTATTTTGGATGATGGGTGGCACACTCAAAACTTAGATGGTGCATTCTTCTCAACAGGGATTTGCGCTGCATGTTAGTGCATATGCAGTCAGGCACATCCACATCGAGAGGCAGGCAGGCAGGCAGCATGGCTCGTATTAGATAACAGGATCCAACATAACTTATTTATCTCTAATAATTTCTTAACGCAGAGATAAAAGGGGAACTAAAACAGGCCATCTTAACACTAATAAGAAAGCCATTTTAACGTTGCTCTTCTTCACTCACACAACTTACAAAAATTTTATGCAGCAAGCATTAATTCATGAGAACTAGTCCTAAGCACCCAGGTGTACTTCACTTTTTTTTTTTGAAAATCCTTTCACAAAACTTTTAATCTAAGTGCATTAACATGTGTATCAATTTTTATCATTTTTTGGAGATTTTTAGATATTTTTTCGGATTTTTTAAATATCAATGGCATTTCCACTGATTTTTAAAAATCCGAAAAATATCTAAAAATTTTCAAAAATAGCAAAAATTGATACATATGTTAAATACACTTAGATTAATAGTTATGTAAAAGAAAAATTCAAAAAAATAATAATAATAATGGGTGTATGCACCTGGGTGCATTGAGCCTCAGTGAACTCAGGTGCATGCAATTACAACCCTTAATTCACATACAGATGATTGATGGCAACTGGAACTCAATAGTAAAACAGAAAATTTATCCATCAGGGACCTTCACAGACTCCAAAATCTAAACCAATCCACCATGTACGGTAATATATATGCAAAAAAGATCGAAGAAGAGATAAGAAGGGAAAGGGTCATCTTAGGAGGATGATAAGAGAATAAAAGAGAAAATTTCGAGGTGAAATCAGGGGAAGATGAAATATAATGAAGGGGCAAGAAGCAGGCATCAGGAAAGTTCATAACTTGATAAATGTACATAGTTGCAGAATAAAAGAAGGCCCTAATGCAACCCTAACATGTTGAATAGAATTTCCATGTAAATAAAACAAAGAAAACACCGATCTAAACCATCTGTCAAAGCTAAATAAATTAATCCCCAAAATAAATAAAATGATGAATAGATCCTAATTTTAGATGTACAGACAGATCACTTTTTGTGCCACATGGGTTTCTGATTGCTGAATCATCCTAACTTGACAATTTTAAGTAAACATCAATAAGTGCTTCTAAGACCAAAAAATGTACAAAGCTTGCCTATGCCACACCATATCAAGTTTGCAAATTGTCAAGTACTTCTTTAAAAAGAAGACGAAGAAGAAGAAAGTAGCAGCTTCATGGTTCATGTCACAATGAGTCTAATATTGCTTAATTCTTAGTCCATTACCACAACAACTAGAGTTTCCCCTCAGCCATTTAAAGCTTAAAACTTAACCAATTGGACACAGATAAACATGGAGGAGGTACAATTAGTTTTTAAAAACTACATGGTCAAGTGTTTGAAACCTGAGTGGATCAGCACAATTTATGAGAATGGCAATCTCACAACCTTAACTAAGTTTCCACAAAAGGTACAAACTTCAAGAGGCCAATGAATGCAGTCTCATTTATATCAAACGTGAAAGCCAAAAATGCAAACTTAAAAGAAGGCAGATTTAAAACCTGCTCAAATCCAACTTAAAATAAAACAAATGATAAGATACTAGCTTCATTAACTTGATGTCTAAGAGAGAGGCATGCTAACCTTGCACTTCTCCCATAAAGAGGGAAGCAACTCCTCCGAAGTCAAATTCTTTTGCAGCTTCCTATACATGTTACTGATTGTCTTGTCAAGCTGCAAGTGAAACAAACATTCAGGCAATAGAAGTTATTTAACACACAACAAAAGGTTTTGGATTTTCTCCATACTCACTCCAGATAAACTTGACTTTAGCACCTTCCGAAGTTCCATTTTGGACAATCCAAGCTGGAAAGGGATCTGAAAACATAACGAAGACAAGATAAGAATCAATATCATCCAAAAAGTAGGTTAAAAAGAAAAAGAAGAAAGAAATGCAACATTTGAAAATGATTTATAGAGGATAAGAATTTTCTGTAAGCTGTGAAGAGAAAAATTGCTGCTGTCTGTAGATGACAATTATACACACATTTGAACATTTTGACGCATTAAATCATGGTGATGGCGGCGGCCATGATTGCTGACACTGTGATAAGAGAGACATTTTACTTTCATGTAACAGTCCATAACAGCTAATACCAACTGCAACGACAGCTGTCTCAGTGGCATGTACCTAGAGATATTACTTGAGCTTAATCACATCTAAATTTTTCAGGCAATAATTCCTGTGTTTTGGGTTGAAATTACATTGGTGCTACATCAGTTGTGCACTGCTTGCTGTCCACACATTCAACACAAATTGTAGTTGGAGATGGCATTCTCGAAAACATAATCAGATGATCGACTAGATTGGACATTAATTGGTAAGAGACTTGTAAAGGACGTGTAAGGTAGCAATAGGTACTCTAGAATCCCAGGAATACCTGGCACTCCATAATCCTCATGCATTCTTTAATAACGGCCTCACTACAACTACACAGCTTTTGACATGATAAAATGTTGTTTTGGAATTGAGGGTAGACCAAAATACCCCAGAGACAAAAAGAAATCTTCTGTTTGGGGAGAATTAAAATAAATAAATAAATAAATAAAAGCATGAACTGTGATACGTTGACATAGAAAATGCATAGAAAGGTGAAAACTGAACTCATAATTATAGACTAACCTCCTCTGGCGAAATGGTATACATCAAATCCTCAACCCTTCGAGCAAACTGAAACAATTTTTCAAATTGCTGCCAATGCAAGCACAAAAATCATTACAAACTTTAACATAAAAGAATGCACCTAATTAGACCTCTTAACAGATATTAACTTTAATTAATGCTAACCACAACATGTATATTAATTAGAATAATGGAATTACTTACAAAGTATATGATTATATTGATGTGGCGAGTGCAGGCCTGCTCATAAGCTTCACTGGCCTGATGGTAGAACTTTGCAAGTGTCGGCACAACATTTGCCAGGTCATAAAGACTGCATTGAAAAGCCTCAAATCAACTTGAATTTACCATAACTTTATTCATTTAGATGAAGGATAGGCATTAATTCTGCCACTAGTAAGACGGAAACAGGGGAAAAAAATTCAAACCACAAAGGTACCTGTTCTGAAAAGCAGCATAGTTCTCTAGAAGCACAATATCAGCATATTTTGGGTCAGCTTGAGCAATTTTCTCCAAAGTCACAAACATTATAGTAACCTGCAGGTCAACAAAATCTTAAAGAAATCAATAATGGATCAAGCTTCACTGAAATCATCACCACAAATTGGCAAGTGCTCGTTACTCTCTCTAGTAAAGAGAAAAATAACTGATGTACCCCAGCCTCCATCTTTGTCACAAAATTGGTATAAAATATTTCCCTAATAAATTTCTTCTTATGCAAACCATCTGTGCCATCTTTGATAATCTACCTCCACTGTATCCCTCATAGAAGATCAATAGACATCCATGTTTCTCCTTCCTTTCTACGGCATATAGGGGTGAAACATGGATGCCAGCCCAATCAGAATTGTCCCTGATCCCTCATCATTACATAAAGCTGAGACCACGTATTGGGTTAGCAGAACATAAACCTAATTCCACAAAGCCAAACATTTCAAGGAACTCCAGATGCTGGATAGTCCACAAATCCTAATGCGATTTGCAACTTGTGTGGGTCCACAGGTGTGTTAATAATATCCAATCTCTCTGCCAGAGGAACTCAAACATAAAAGTTGGATGCTCCAGATTCACAAGGTACAACCTTTAAGCAAGTCATAACATTGGGTTTCGTTTTGTTCAGATATCCACTTGCTCCTTTGTTAGCACAAAGGTCAACAAGTATGATTTGTATGGCAGAAACCCAAACAACAGACATACTAAATCGCCAGATAAAAGGCCAACCTAATTAATATGGCTCCAAAGAAAACCATGGAAAACAACAAAAAACACCACCAATTAACAAGGTAGGTCATATGACACCTCTAAAAACCTAAGTTTTCTGAGGCATCCACATTTAGTAATAGGCCGACATTGATCAACATCTTAGACTGTGTTATACTGAATAATATTTCATAGTTAGGACCAAAGTCTCAACCCCTCTCCTATTCGAAGTGCTATTAACATCTATAATTAGAAAAAAGCTGTTAGGACAATTAACTCATGCTATTTAAAGAGGCTATCTTCTGTACAATCCAAGCCAAGTTAGCATCTCTAAACCACACCTAGTCATTAAACAGTATTAGAAATCTAAGCTAGAGCAATTTAAACCATATTGGACGTTTGCATATCCATCAAAAGCATTACTTGGAGTTGGGAGGGCTTTGAGGATAATAGAAACTATTATTTCATGGTTTTTTTAACATTTTCTTGGTTTTTTCATGATATTTTCTATCACATAATGACCAAAAACACCAAAAGGCTGAGCAAATTTGGCACACTCATATTGTATCCACATTGAGACAAATGCTGCCTCTATGCACCAACCAAAGATGTTAGTAATTGCTCATTTCTGTACACCTGCTTGTGTTGACGTTATATTATAACGATATTAAATTCCAAAGCCATCAGTAAAGTCAAAAATTACAAATAAGAAGATCTCTTAATTTGGAAAAAAATGAGAAGATTCCTTGATTTGGAAACAAGATCCACCATAACAAACCATTCTCTTCTTGTTAGTTTTTTCATTCCGACAAAACTAGCAACATCAAAAAATATACATAATTAGTAAGGAGGCAGAGTAGATTGAAATACTTACAAATTTTGTGTATGCCTGATCCACTAAATCTCTAGACTGTCCCTGGATGTACTGCTCCATACGAGTTGCAAGAGTAGCAAATCTATTAAAGAGGATAGCTCCGTATTAGATGGGCAAGCACGGAATGCCTTCAATTCTTTTTTTAGATGGTTTGAATCCCTTAAATTGTGATACAAGAACAAAATACGCCAATCAACTATAGAGGAGAAAATATTGGTTGAAAGGTCAAGTTTACATACTGCCATCCACATGTAAAGAACTTCTGCCTTTTATTTTCATTTCAGATGTGTTTGAGAAGAGGGAAATGAATGTAAAGGAGGGTAGTATTATGCAAAAGTAAGGGGGGGAAAAATTTTCCTTTTCCCCTTTGTCAAACACAAGCTTCAAATTTTCCATTAAAAAACATAGGGATTTGTTACTTAGATAAGTAACAGTCTCATGTATTTTATTTTTTGAATTTTTTTTTTTTTTTGTTTTTTCTTCACTTTTATGGGATCCCAAGTGTATTTAGTTCATATATCAAATTTTAACATTTTTAAATTCTTGTATATATTTTTTACAAATTTTCAAAATAAAAAATTTTGACTCATCTCACACTCCCCACACATGAGAAATGATAAAATTTTATTTTATATATATATATGGGATTTATTCCAGTGCATGCGACTGCACCGTGCAGTCCATGCACTGTGGGCCCCACCTAATCATAA
>JAXCLR010000105.1:21631397-21647656 GCA_035584095.1 Annona squamosa | reverse complement strand
TGGATAAATGAGTGTATAAAGTTTCATTACAATCTAACATGTGTGGGGTCCATTTTACAGCGGACTGCACCGTAATTTACGGTGCAGTCTGACTGCACACGATCGGATCTCTATATGTGTGTGTGTGTGTGTGTGTAAATCCAGAAAAGGGCAAATTTTGGTATTTTAAACATGCACTTGGCCTTATATAGAAGTAAAGAGAAAACCAAAAAAATATATTAAAAGATACAAAATATATGAGGTTGTTACTTAAAGTAACAACCCACTGTATAGTATCATGATCCAAAACAAAGCCGAAGGGAGCAGATATATCCACATCCTCAGCCTTTCTGAACAAGTGGCAAGCATATATGAGCCTGTTGAAATCCTATTGTTGTGGTGCTTCTGTGGAAATAAATTTTCTAGGAAATAGAACAAAAGAAAAACGTGTTTCACTGAACTGTATGTCTAAAAGAAATTCAGGAAATCCCTCCTCATTTCAACTGCATGTATGAGGAACAGGCATTTTTGAAAAAATCTTTGTAAGGGAGACGGTTTCACTGAACTGTATTTCTAAAAGAAATTCAGGAAATCCCTCCGCATTTCAAGTTTTCAACTGCATGTATGGGGAACAGGCATTTTGAGGAAATCTTTGTAAGGGAGACAGATTATGTAGCTTGACTGGTTTTGTCACACAGTATGCTGCATAAAACCTACACAACAAACCAGAAAAGTAGAAGGCTACCCAGGGAACTTGATGCACAAGAAAGAAGCTCGACCATTCTAATCCATTGACAATTTACCTTGGTATGTATGACAGAACACCCATTTGTCGAACACTACGTTCATTCCTCTCAATCTGATGGCATGCTTCATCAACAAACTGCCATATTTTGAAGCCGAATGCATGGTGAAGTCAGAAATCTTAATGAAGGAAAACTAATACTTTTAGGATGCATGTTGAAACAAACCCTGCTGAACTGCATCGAGATTCGTGATTCGAGGTCATCAAGTAAGAGACGAACAAATCCTGCAGCATCTGCCTTCCGACCAGAAATGTAACGTTCTGTTATACCACTCATAGAGATGCAGCGCAGAGGATCAATTTTGTATGCCCAGTCCACCACTGCATAGAAATCTTCCTGAAAATTCATAGCAAAAACGTCACCTAGTCAAAATATTGTTAAGTGTTAAATTTATTTTTATTATTCTTAAGAAAGACGAATTCATCCACAAGAGAAATAATAACCCCAGCTACTGCTCACCACGAACAGAGGGAAAAGAATTTACATCATGGCAAATAAAAAAAATTATAAGATGAGAATGGCAGAAGACTTCAAGTAGCATTCGGCCACCTGTAACCACAGAAACTAGATTCATGTGGACTACTTCACTTAGTTGAGAAGCCTCAGACAATGGAGAAAATGATGATGGTAATAATGAGAAAGAAATATTTTCAGAAACATTTTCAGTGTAATTTCTTTGCGTGATGTCACCTAGCACAGGAAGGAATACAAATCAAATACAACTTTTACAATGCAAACTCAACAAACAATAACTGACAGGATACACGGTAACTGAAAGAATATATGAGAGTTGAGCAATACAACTCTGCAAACTCTGCAAATGCAAACCAAAAAAATTAGTTGCACTTGTTCATGATGTAGTTGCCAATCAAACAATAACAAAAGGCCACAGAAAACTATCCAAACTTGAACAGGAATTGATAACCTGCTTTTAGGAGGAACTACTGATCCCGCAAGGGGCAAATCTTACATGTTAAATTTAACACATATATATGACAAAGTAAAGAAATAAAGGATTGGAAAATCTACCTGGATCCCATCAAGCAAATCATGTAGAGATTCATTTAATGCTCCGAGAACTGCAGAATTGCCTGAAATGGAAAGAAATATTTCAAATTTATAGCATCCAGAGAAACCCTGATTTAAACTGCACAAGAACCAGAAGAAATTGTTTGCAAGTTCATTACTTTGCTTTATGTCATTCCCATCAAGGTCCATGGGGCTCAAATCATCATCATTTGTATCATCAGCAGACCCACTTTTGCCAGAATTAGTAGGTGGAACAAGTGCAGGAACATCAAAGCACATAAAGTGTGCAAAGAAGGAGCTCTGCAATTTATTGGTAGTGACAGTCAATGATCTTATAACAAGCATACCATATACACAAGAAAAAAAAAGAAAGATGGGGGAATAACAAAAGGACTGATTTAAATACACAAAATATGTGAAACCAATGATATAACCTCATCCACAAGAAGGGGGATAAATATTGTAAGCATCTTTGAATATGCTTCCAAAACTGTAGAAGTGTCTGCACTATTAGCTGCCTGATTGGAACCTGCGGAAGCTTCAAGCCAGACTGTAGGATTTCTTGATGCTTTGGTGCTAGCACGAAGTTCATTTGCAAATTCACGAGCCTAAAAACAATAGAAAACTATATCAATTCAAGGCATTGGCTTTCCAGACTTAATAACCAGCAGACCTTGTCATTGTTACACATTACAATCTCAGACACAAATCAATACTGGCATTCCAGGTTTAGTAATGACTGGAAATACTGCTATTATTACACATTCCCAGTCCTGGACATTAAGGCAAACACCAAGCACCATTAACAGTTAAAAACATGCACAGAAAACTGGTATTGCATGAAATACAGCATGCCAATCCATGAATTTCCCCTTGAATAGTGCATGTTGATGGAGATTGGAACAGAAATTAGGTTATCAAGAATATAATTTTGCGAGGACCAACAGGTATGTCATATGCTCTCCAGGATTATGAAAGAGAATGACGTACTGACCTCTCGACGAAGCAGCAAATTAAGTGAACTGCAATAGGCTTTCCTCAGAGGGCCCATGCAATTCTTATCAAGGCTCTGGAGAATTCATATCAAGGAAAACAAAAAATGACTTTGAGTAAGTGAAGGATATACATACATACATACATATATATATATATATATATATATAGAGAGAGAGAGAGAGAGAGAACATTAGTAACAGTTTTCGAATAACAGAAGAATACAGACCTTCAGATGCTGCAAAAGACGAGCATAAGTCCTGCATTTGTATCGTAGATCAGCATGATCAGGCCTTTTCAATTGTCCTCGCTGCAAAAATTTTAGGTATGACTTATACAACAGCCACAACTTCTATAATATTTTTCAAAACACCATGAATATGGGAATAAACCTGAGAAAAGTAGCTTTTGTCACTTAACATAAAATCCACCAGACTAGAAAAGTAGCTTCGCAAGAATTCTGACGCTCGTCGAACAAATGTAGATTTGAGTTTTTCAAGCTCGGCGCGTTTCTCCTTGACCTTTAAGGCCCGCAATAATACAAGTTAATTTCCCATGAAAAATAATTTTAAAAAATAGACAATAGCATGAATTTAATAGCTAGATTCAGAACAAAAATATCAAAAAGTATCATGACCACCAAGTTTTATACTACATGCAAATCATCAAAATAGCTTAACAGACCACAGCAATGGTTCAAACTTTCAATTAGCATGCTAAGCCTTGGGCCTAAGCAACTACTAAAACTTTCCATCAGTATGATAGGTCAACCTGTACACGTCAGGTCCTGTAGCAAGGTATTGGCATGCAAAATAAGGGTACAAGACTCAGATGTTATGTGTAAGATGCACTGACAAAATTATCAATATATTATTGCTGGATAATAGTACTCAAGACATGTGATCTATTTCCATTACATGGTCACCTTTTGGAAAATGTGTGAAAGGCTCTACATAACAGATGTCCTTCTAAAAGTAAGATGGATTTTGATCTAGAGTTCGGATTTTGAGCCACGTAAAAGTGGAAGAAATACCGCTCGCATATTTCCATAGCAAGTATCCAGATTTGGCACTTCCAAAGCTCGCAAAGCACCGGTTAACCACTCACAAGCTTCAATGTTCTGAAGCATGCGTCCCTCATCAAACAAACCCCCAGTTAGAGATGCTGCATACTGCATTAAAATACACAAATAAATAAGAGAGAGAGAGAGAGAGAGAGAGAGAGAGAGAGAGAGAGAGCTTAGACGCTCGAACAAGTATCACATATGCATCCGATCTCTCTTAGACGCTCGAACAAGTATCACATATGCATCCGAATTCCAATGTCACTTCATGCAATATGGATTGATGAAATATCAACGAAGAGAATTAAACTGAGTGCACCTCAGATGGGACACGCAGACGTTCAAGAAGTTTATCAAGCTCCTCAATGAGTGATTTGTTATTTACTGACTGCATCTCGAGCTTATTATTTCGAGATTCTATCTGCAAACCACCAAGAGATCAAAATAAGGATATAATCAATTAGGGTGGCATCTTAGAAAATAGCATTAAAGAAAACTGTGTATACACACATAGAAATAGAGGGAGGAAATATTAGAAAAGGCAGACAAATGCTGGGAGCATGGAAATCTAAAACTTTATGCTTTATATGGCAAATTTTTATTCTGTATGAAAGATATTCAACTCATAAGCATTTTATAGGCTTTATAAATTTACTTTTAAAAGATTTAGACACCATGAGAAGAAGAAGAAGAAGAAGGTTTGACCTTCATTTTCTAACAACTAGATACACACAGGAAATCAAAAGGTTAGGATGCCTGAAATATTACAGCAAATGAAAAATAATGTAATAAAGAATTTCAAACAGGGAAACATGCATTATGAACAGGAATTCAAGAAAAAGTAATTGTTTACTCCCAAAGCAAACAGGTCATTGTGGCATGAAGTTTCGGAAGCTGCTAAACCTATTGAAAAGTAAAAATGGACGTGGTATGATATCTAACACAGCCATATGAACTAGTTCCAAAAATTTTCAAACTAAATCTACAAGATATGAATCCTTAACAGAAATAAACAGGAAAAAAAGAAAGCCAGAATAGCTTTCTGCAGTATACAGATAACCACTCTGTACCCAATTTTATGATCACAACCCACACAAAAAAAGTCACATTTTCCCTAGAGAAAGAACAGAAAGATAATTGCTATTCTTCTTGCATAAACACACTCAGTTACATTTTTCCAGTGTGATATTCAAATTTCAGTAGAAGAATATACCGATTCAATATCTTCTCTCATGTGTCTGAGCTTTACATTGAATATACCAAGCCATTCATCCATGTCATCCACACAAATGGTTGCTGATTCTAAACCCTGCATTACCTGCATGATACACGATAATAATAAAAACAATGCTTATAGATTTATGATTCACATCCAAACTATTCCAAAATATTGATTTTCATCATCATTTCTTCTCCAAAAATCATCATCCTTGCTAATCAATAAGGCTCAATGGAAACTCATCTTGGCCATCTTAAATGAATTGTTTGCCAACTAAGAAGTAAGATCAATTGTTGAGAGACAGATGGCTTGACGTGTATATACATGAATCAAAAAAAAAAAAAAAAAATTGTTGAGAGACAGATAATAATGGGTGAGACTAACTGCACACACTGTATTATTCTGCCTACCTGATCAATTAAAGGCTCATTTTCCAAAATGGCATGCACATTTGCAGCTTCCAGAGCCTGAAGTTCCCTCTTCAACCTTTCAGAAAAGGCTTCTGCCTCACCTATGCCCATGACATAGCTGCATAAACACAACATGAATGATTAGTTATAACCAAAGAAACTCAAGAAATTTATCGATCCAATAGCCTCTGCCATTTTAGTAGCATTATGATAAAGGTCAAAAGTATAGCCCAAAGGAATGTAAAATGACTTAGAAAAATGCCCCTACTCAATGTTCCCTAGCAGACAGCACAAGGTTGAGCAAAGAAGAACTCTCTACTTTCCTATTCTTGATTGCAGTAGAGACTAGAGAAACTAGGATGAGATTTAAAAATAGCTTGGATACTTCTTTTGCGATTGCACACCAAAAATTGTGACATATACTTTCTATTACGGGCGATAGATACCATCAAATAGCGAAATTAATATCTAAAGATGTATTTGGATACAAAAGATGTAGACAAAAAGGTAAGTACTGATAAGAATAAAATAGAGAACTGTTGGAAGTTCTGTTCTGCAGATAGATGTTCTGTCATATTCACTGATAGGGGAAATAAAGTGGAAAAGGAGATGAAATTTTTATCCCCTCTTACTCCTATCCAAGTGAATAAGTCAGAAAAACAGAACATTTACCCTGTCTTGGAGATATTTGAGGGTTCACCTCAAGGGAAAAAAACCAAGACCTATTACTCCAAAATGCAACTTGAGCAGGCTGTGACTAGTGGTAGATATGATGGACCATTAAGTGCTTTGGAAATGTGAGGGTTAGAATGTGCTTCTCAAGAGAAACTTCGCAAAGAGGGAACAGCACGATTCACAGGTTTACAGCAATGACATATAAAGAAAAAATTGATCCTGCAATTAATAATTGGTACATTATTTAACAATGAGAAACCTCTCCATCAAGGCTCTCTTCCAATCTCTGGTATCAAGGAGTGACTGTCCTTCCAAGTTTGTTTTTTTCCCTTCCTTTTCTTGTGCACGCATGCATGTACTTGTAAATGACAAAGCCAGTTGACACAGCTTAGGAAGACAGAACAGTTTTGTACCTACTTCTCATCTACCTTAGGGTAGCATGAGAGATTTCAAAGCATTAAAATCTTTGGCAGGAAAATTAGCCACGCCTCATCTCTTGAAGAAAGATTCAACACCATAATATTGGATAAAGCAAGACCGATTTTAAGTTTAAGCTGCAGCCCCACGTGGACTTCCTGAATTTTTTATCAAAAGATGAAACATCTTTTTTACATTTCTTGTTTGGGAAGTCACAGTCATTTTCCTCAACTTGTGCTAGTATTAATAATAAAGAAAAACAAAAAAAATGGTGAGGTAAACTGAATAAAGATGAAAATTTTGCAAGTAAAACTAACGTCCCAAGAAGAGCCTCCATGTCCTCCTCCTCAGCTTGCGAAACGAGATCTTTCTCAACCGCCACTTTCAAGTCATTCGGTGTCATCATAGACAAATCATCCCCATCTTCAGTGCTCACTCGGTTAGTGACTTTGTTTGTATTTTCCTGGATCAGATACATTAGCCGTGTAATAATGGTTAATAAGAGTGCTGATTTATCACCAACAGCATGTGATCCTACCCCAATCAATTGCCAACCTAGTTAGATTACTTGGAAGGATATCATTATAATCAAACAGCTATCAAGCAGGATGGACAAAGGACAGTTAATTATGTTACTGTTCTGGCTCAAGTGTATGTTACCTACCGACTTCCTTATAAAAATTAGACTCGGAAAAGCACAAGTGTACAATTGTTCTGGGTCCAATTGAAAACAAAATATCCCAATAGAACTGCACAGCCATAGATAAAGTGCACAATGCACGAGGAACAAAATTTTCAAAATGAAAAAGTAAAAACGGCAATAATTGCTTGATATACCTTTGCCCAAAGAGCCATTTCAACAATATCTATGCCCACAACTTTCGGAAGACGACCCAATATCTCCTTGCACATGTTTAAGATGCAAAGTAAAATGCGATTCCTACAAAATTAAGAACACCTGATGCCATCACAGGTTCTTGATGAAGTCATCACAGCATATAAAAACAAAAGAGCAGAGGAACAAGTAGCAGCAGAACACATGAAGACAGAGGCTGGCCCATGATGATAAGATATATGACAGAAAATCAGGATCACAGAACACAAAGAAAAGTGTTCACCTGTCATTGATGTTGCGCATGGTCCATTGAGGTGGCGAAACGCTCTGGCTTCTAAGATTATCAAATCCCTGGTCCAAAATATGTGGGAAAAAAATTCTGATAACTAAAACTTCTCAAAAAGGTGAATTATAACTGCCTTTCACCAGACCATAATCAAGTCTGTCTAGATAAAAATAAAATAAATAAATAAAAGAATATAGAAAATGTGGACATGGTAAAAATACAAGGAACAAAAAATTTGCAAATGAAATGTTCAACTGTAGTTCCATTATTTGGTTTCCAGAATCTCAAAGTTCTCAACACAAAGCTGCCCCTTGTAGCCTTAGAACTGCAAACGAATATAGCAGCTGCCCACCAAAACAAACTAAGAAACAAGAGCACAATTTCCAGGGAAATGTTTGGTCCATATAATCATCTCAATCCACTGGTATAATAACTTATTGTGATTCTTACGGGTGACGCTTGTGACACTGAGAAATAAACAACAGATACAGAACTCACCAGCATAAAAGTACAGCCACTGGGGTCATTTGGAATAACTTCCACTTTTGAGAGATGCTTTATCTTGTACATCTTGGCAGGCTACATTTACAGCAAAAGTACAATCAATGTCTCGCTGTTGAAGTGTCAACTGGAATATATAGCTTTTCATGTTTTCTCATTAGTGCCCCCGTTCTCTCTTCCTACATAAACCAACATATGGTGCTTTTTCCTCTTTTTGTAGTTTAATGGTCTTGAAATTTGAGGTCTTAATTCCCAAGATAAGAAGAACAACAAGAGAAGACAATTTATCAAGTGATGTTTTGAATAAGTGGTAATGCAACTCAATTGATCTATTGTCCAGCCCTACCTGAAAATACATTGTTCACGCAAAGAATAGCATTTTGAATCATGGATAGGGCTTGTTGAATAGACCTTACACAAAAATTCTTCGGAAGATATAAATAAAAAACTACTGTTGATAAAGCAAATATCTCAGGAAAACTTTCTTGGAAAGGCTCACATTCTAGAAAAGAGAGATCATGCGGGCTTACAACTGAGCAGTTGCTCGGCTGGTGAAAAGCAGTGAACCTGCTGCTACAGGTCATGGGCTCGAGTAGTCCCACCACCGCTGCTTTTAGGGAGTGTTTTTCTCCCCCATTTATTTGGGAGCTTTGGTCTCCCCATTTACAAGGTGGGGTTTGTTCCCCAATGTTGATAATGGTGGAGATTGGTCTCCATTTACAAAATTATAAGAATGTCTCAAGGCCACATTTTAACACATACTGAGATGAATGTAAATATATACAAATCCAAAAACAAAAACAAAAAAAAAGAACATGCAGACTTGTTAACGGAATTTCTTTCATGATGCTCCCCAAATCTGGTTTGATTTACCCATCTTTTCATGCCTTGTAATAAAAAGCAACTTTACCTCAAGAACTCCACCAGATGAGTATTTTAGAACACGAACAAGAGCTTTTGCCCGACCCTTTTGAGTATATTTGGCTACATTAAAAAAATAATAATAATAACATTACAATATGGCTCATCACAAGTCAACAATCAGAGTATCAGACTAGATAATGTGAATCAAAAACCATGGAAATTATCCGTGGCAAGAAAGGGACAAAGATTTCTGACTATAAATTTCAATATCAAGCATCATATTAGGAAGCCATAAGCTCTATTGAACAATCAATTATGTGGCCCACATCAAATGAGATGCACCAAAAAAAAAAAAAAAACTTTTTTTGATTACATCAACAGTACTAGAGAATGCAATAGCCAGGATTCAATACCAGACAACGAGCACGAAGAGCCCAAGTGAGAACCAGTACGCCAAGAACTGGTCTCAAATATTAAAAAAAATAATAATAAACAACTTTGAATATAAGAGAAAACCACAAAAGAAATTACTTTTCAAATTGGCCTACAGGTAGGCATAGGCCACTAATTAAAAATAGCCTATAATTTTTTTTCTCAGGGTGTGCTTGAGAAGTGATAAAATTTTTAGATGAAAAGTTTTTTACATAAGAGAATATCATATGATATAATAGGGGTAATAATGAAAAGTAAAGATAAATAAAGTTAAAATAAATAGGTAAATTGTATGGATAGTTATGTAAAAATGATTGAAAAGTAGGTAATCGTATAACAATATGTGAAGAAATAATTAAAAACAAGATAGTTGTGAATGGTAAAAAAGTTTTAAATTGAAAAGTTTTGGTTTGAAGACTTTGCCCTCAAGTTATTAACAGCTTGTTTGGCCATGCATCACCAGCCAGAAATGCTAGCATCATCCACTTTTAGTTTAGTTAGCCTCCAGCTTTTTTTTTCTTTTTGTTTTTTTTTTTATGGGGGGGGCCGGCGGGCGTTGGGTTTGGGTCATAGAAGACAAAAAAAAATGTCTTAAAATGGGAGCTTCTGCCTAAAAATACAGACATGCAGCCTTTTTGCCACAAGGCCAAACAGGCTCTAGATAGCTCCAAACTTTTCAAACGGCCAGCATAATTTTTCCAACAGCTGCTAAAAAGATAAAGCTATTAACAATATTAAGCTAGATCAACAAAACAACAAATGCATCAAACTCATTGTTTCTCAAAAACATACTATCAGAAGCTTAACTGTGACAAGCAGAATTAAGTCTCGTGCATGTGTGTACGTTTATGATTTCAAAAAAGCCCACTATAATGATGTCAAGATATCCCAGGATATATGTGTGAAATGTGAACGACATAAGCATCATGAAAGGTCAATGGATGGCTGTGATTGGCACCAGATAAAACATTCGCGCAGAACAACCTGATCAATTTAATTGCAACAAATAACATCTGCACATTCTCCCATCTTGTTATGGCTCCACTGATACATATATATGTATATATGAATGAAAAGCTGGGACAAGTCACATAAGAATGACTATATCTCTCTGCAACAGATTAGTCGTTTTCCAGTAAGTGGCTGCTTCAATTAGCTAAAAAAGCAGGAAAAATCATAAGAATTCACGCAATATCGCACATTACCACAGCTGGCGATTAACAAAATCTCAGAAAATCATTTCCAGGAAAAAAGAAAACTCATTTCCCTCCAGCGTGCTCCCGTTGCAAGGAATTAAGTAGAAATCACCACAAATTATTCAAAAAAGCATCAATCTTTCGACTCATGATTCGAGTTCTGGATTTGAAGCGGTGACACTACATCCAAACCATAAAAATGAAGGGAAAAACGCATCGAAATCATATAAATATTCAATAGAAGCAAACCAAATCACAAAATCCGAGCAATACAGCCCAATTCAGGATCTCTTCAAATTCATACACATAATCAGCCATGGAAAGAGGGATAGTTGAATGGATGCGTGAAAGGACATACGTACTAGTGATGGCGAGAATCCTAGGTTTAGTCATGTGGCGACCAAGGCGGCCGGATTTGCCCCAGATGCCGCGGCTCTTGGCAACGCGAATCGACAACACGACCTTCTGCTTCGTCCCACCGCCTTCAATGGCCGCCTGGCAAGCTCGCCTCAGCTCCTCGTCATCCGCGCTGGATTTCGCCATTGCTCTTCCTTCTCCCAATCGAATTCCAAACCCTCCGCTGCACTCTCTCTGCTTCTTCTTCCTGGCTTCGATCTCGTTCCTGCAGAAAATAGGAATGTTCCGCAAAGAAATGATCAATGGGAAGGACGAGGACGTACGGAGCACACCGGAGGTTATTTCCCTTATCAGTAATTGTAAATAACGGTGAACGTTGGATATTTATAACTTTTGATAAATAGTCACGAGGAGTAAAAGTTACCAGACGATGTGGTGTTACGTGACAGGGATAATGATGATACGTACTGAAGATAAAATTAAAATAAGTATTATTTATATAGATAATTGTATAAAAATAATTAAAAAATAAAATAATTATATAAAAAAATGTGAAAAAATAATTAAAAAATATGGTAGTCGTAGAAAGTGAAAAGTTTTAGATTAAGGGTTTATTTGGCAATAAGTATAACTTGTCAAGTTAAAATTTTTCAATCTAAAACTTTTCACTTATCATAACTATTATATTTTTTAAGTATTTTTCACATTTTCCTATACAACTACCTTACTTTTCAATCATTTCTACACAATTATCTATAAAACTAACCTATCTATTTTAATTTTATCATCTTTACTCTTCATCATTACCTTTATTGTATCACATCATTTGACAATTTTTACTTATTAAAACTTTTTATCAGAAATTTTATTTATTCTCAAACACACCTTAAAAAGTTTTAACTTGACATTTTCTGTACATCGTCCAAGACTTTGTGTTTGATAATAAATAAAACTTTTGATTAAGGGTGTGTTTGACAATTAATAGAAAATGTCAAGTTAAAATTTTTCAATCTAAAACTTTTCATTCTCCACAACTATCATATTTTTTAATCGTTTTTTCACATTGTCCTATACAATTACTCTACTTGTCAATCATTTGTACACAACTGTCTACATAACTAACCTATATATTTTAACTTTATCCTCTTTACTACTCATCATTGTTTCTATCATATCACATCATTTGACAACTTTTACTCTCCGAAACTTTTCATCAAAAGTTTTATTCATTACCAAACACACCTTAAAAGTTTTAAAGATTAAAAATTGTCAAATAATATGATATGACAAAGGTAATGATGTGTAATAAAGAGGATAAAGTTAAAATAGATAAGCTAGTTATGTGAATAGTTGTGTAAAAATAATTAAAAAGTAGATAGTTGTATAAGAAAATGTTAAAAAATAATTAAAAATATAATAATGATAAAAAGTGAAAAGTTTTAACTTTATATCTTCTATCGATTACCAAATATACCCAAAGTCTCTTTTCTTTCTTAGAATGTCAAAAACTTGTGACAGATTTCCACTTTCGTCTTGACCAACCTAAATCCATTGGTATCGTCATTTCGCCTTGATCCTAAGCTTAGGCCCAAAATCCACCTTTCTCGACTTGCCCACCTTATTTGTCCAAGCACCTACCATATCAAATCCTCCTCGGTGGTTTGAGATGAGCTTTCTTTGAGAGAGACTCAACCACCTAGTAGTTTGCCACTTTCCCCACCTCTAAATGCCTTCTCTCATCTACTTTTGGTAGCTCTAGTCGTGTCAAAAGCTAGTCGATTGAGTTCAATAACTCAAAGATCAATCGTTCTATAAGGATCCTGAGCATGATGAGCCTCTTCTCTTTCATAGCAGAGGTCGCTTGCATTGTCGGTTTCATTGACTGAACCGTCAAAGTGGACGCTGGTTCCTTGATTGTCACCTTCGTGACATGCAAGAGCTTCTTTATCATGAACCCTTCCTATCACACCAAGCTACTGTGTTGCTTGATGATATCCACATCATCAAGAATCACCTAGAGTTGGCAAAGAAGTTGAGCTTCTTATTCTATTGGCTAATTTTTAATTGCTTTCATGGCCTACAGCTTGCTCTACCATTCTTCTTCCAACCAGAGCAGTGCAGACTCTAAATTTGAGTCTTGATAAAATGGGCACGGTTGAGCCTCGATTTCACGGAGGAAGTTTTTCCATTAGCATGAATGCTAGCCTTTTTAGGGCAACCGTCATCGTCAAATTCACCAAATCTGTCTGAGCGAAGGATATTTTCAAAAATTAAATAACTCATTGATGTCTTATTGCCTTACATTTACTAAAATTGTTAATGTAGGAGTTATCCGCAATTTATGTGAAACTACTAGGGTATTATATAATTTATGAAATTATGTGGATATATCTACAATTCCGATCAAACTTTAAAGATATGTATATATATATATATATGCAAATTACTCAAAATATTTTAACAAATGTGTGAGTGATATGAAATGTTATAGGTAAAGTTAAAATACATACAATGGTTAGAAGATGCTTGATAGAAAAAATAATTATAATATAGAGATCATCATCATCAAAAGTCATTTCCCACCTAGGTGGGGTCGGCTGCATGAATTTTGTTGTGCTATTCTTGGCAATTAAAGATTAAATTTTCTGTAATTTGTAATATTTTTAAATATTATTTAATTATTTTCATCCATATTTTTTGAAGATTTTCTTCTTATTCTCCTACCACCTTCTATTTGGATGGACTCTATCATTCTAACCAATATTATTTCAAGCCTTTGTTTAATGCTCTATTATCTATCATTTTATCACATATTAGTCTCACTTTTAGATTTTTTTGAATTATTTAATTCTTAATTTTATCTTGTCTTATTTTACCACTCATCCACCTTAACGGTTTCATTTCTACTATGTTCAATTTATGTGTATGTTATTCTTTAATTACCTAATATTCTACCTCATAAAGCATAGCGGATCTAATTGCAATCTTATAAAAAAAAATTTAATTTAGTTAAGACTCAACGATCACGTAAAATTCTTGATATACTTCACCATTTCTTTCATCCTGCTTAAATTATATGTATTATATCTTTTTAAATTTATTTGTTTTCTTGAACTATTAATCCTAAGTACCGAAAGTGATTAGTTCTTGTTACTACTTGATTTAAAATCTTAATTGGTTCCTCATTCAAGTTTTCATTATCATTAAAATTGCATTTCATATATTTAATTTTTGCGCGACTAATTCTAAAGTCCTTAGATTTTAAGGCATCTACTTATCTATTCAATTTCAAATTTATTTCTTTTCTAGTTTTATCTATTAAAACAATGTCATCTGCAAATATCATATACCAAAGTGCTTATTCTTGTAAATGTTTGGTAATTTCATTTATTATTAATGTAAAAGGTAAGGATTCAAAGCTGAGCCTTAATATAAACATATTTTAACTAGAAAAATATTAGTATCTTTACTGATAGTTCTTATATTTGTTACAACTTCCTCATTCATATCTTTAATAACATCAATATATTTGTTATTAATTTCTTTTTTCATTACTTATCATATTGACTTTCGTGTTACTCAATCATATGCTTTTTCTAAATTAATAAAAATCATATACAAATTCTTTTTATAGAGATAAAGTAAAAAAGAATAGAATTGTTGAAAAATTAATTTTCATTTGTGACAACCGTACTCCCATCAGAACCCATCCCACCTCGCGCAAAAAGCAAAACAAATGTTCCCTTAGCGCATTGGATTTCAAGCTATACGCATTGCGTCAAATCACGCAATTCATGTGCACGATAATTTAACACAAGTTATTTGCAGTGTATGCTCACACCGCAAGCATATGATGCACCCACATACGTATAAGCAGCTTATCCCGCATCATTATAAAAAACATGTATTAAGTTTTTCTTTCGAATTATAAATAAAGGCCTTACTTTAGGATATGAAGTATAAATCTTTTAAAACTATACTCCTTTGTGAGGTTTAAGTTTTCTTAGAATTTTCAGTGAGATGTGTCAGGTTCTTTTTTAGAGTGTACAATCTCTTATAATCTCTTGGATTCTCTCATTTTTTGCCCTGATTTTTTCCATGAGTTTTTTAATGTAAATTCGTGACTGTTTTATTTTTCTTATTTTTCCACATTACTTTATTGTTTAAAAAAAAAATTCTTAACAAACTAGTATAAGAGCTACTTGTTAGCTGTTCTTCCTCATGAATTAAGATGACTACGACGGAATTTAAGATAGAAAAGTTCAATCGCAAAATCAATGTCAGTTTATGACAGATTAAGATTAAAATTGTCTAAATTCAAAATGGGCCACAAAAAACTTAAGAAATGAATGTATGTTCATAGGAGGGCGACTCACCTTTATGTGTTCTGGAAAAGACTCTTCCTATATTAGTAAACATAGGGATGCTTCCGCTCTAGCCTCTCTTTATGATAAATGTAAAAATATAATAAGAATACTTCTATGAATCTCCTCTTCTACATGATCCTTTCTATTTTTAATATTTAGATGTTTGAAGAAAATTCTATTATATTTATTATATTTAATATCATTTATAGTATTTTAAACGTCATTTCATATGTCTAATATCATTATACATGAGCCTCATCTATAAAATATAATTTAATCAAATTAAAAAATAACTTAATATTAAGTATCAACTTTAAAATTGTATTTCCACTTTTAAACCATCTAAGATATTATTTATATGTGGATAAAGGATTCTATAAGACGTTATTATATTATTATATACATAAATTGATCTAAATATTTTCCCAACTTACACATAAATATATCTATTTTGAGCAAATGTGGTCATGCATATATTTAATTTAGATGAAACGTGGTATACTAAACACACAAATGATATTAAGCACAATGAATGGATTAGATTGTTCATTAAGCATGAAAAACTTAAAATTTAATGACAATACATGAAACTACTTCCATATAGTCCGATTACATAAACACAAATGTATATTGATAAGTCTAAAAATTTTTATTTAATTCTATATTAAATTTACACTGTTAAACATTAAAACGTTCATTAAATGCATGTTTTAAGTGTAATTTCATGAAAATCATATTTTTGATAGAATCTTTAATTTTGCTATAAAATAAGCTATTTTGCAATATTCTTGAAAATATAAAATTATGACTCAATTTTAATGGTGAAATAT
>JAXCLR010000105.1:21601960-21618638 GCA_035584095.1 Annona squamosa | reverse complement strand
GATTCACTACTCCCATATATATATATATATATATATAAGTGATTATGTTCGCTTAGAGTAAGCAAATATCTCACTTGGCCCAAAATTTAGTTTATATATTAAATATGCTTAAATCAATAAGTATATGAAGAAAAAAATAAAAAATATTACAAATAGTTTGTTTAATATAGGCTAAGTGATATATTTGCTTAGCTCGAGTTAACATAATCATTCTTCATATATATTAATGTTACACTTTTATAAGATGAAATGATGTACATCTTTCATTGGGATAAAATTTACATTAGTTGTTAGCTAAACAAGTAATCTAAATGGAATGAGTTAATTAAATTTTAATTTAAGCATTAATATAGAGTTCATTTAGGGTTTGTTTTAGTCCACACAACATTTTTGAATTGAATCTATATTATCATTTTCAAGACAAATTTTCAATTATCAATATAGCTTTTTCAAATTTTAATACAAGTTTATCTATCAATACCCATATGTATATTATTTATTTTATTGAATAAAAACTTGGACAAATTAGTCGAGATGATTATCATATTATAAGAAATAAAGATCTTGTAAAGTATGATTTCAAGATGGAATAATAAAAAAGTAAATTTAAAATTTCTCTATATTTAGATAAGCAATTAATAGAATTTTCACAAGATGAAGTGAATATTGTGGTTAAAAAACAGAATATCCAGAAACAAATAGAATAAAAATTTTGAATTCCAACTAATGTGTTAAGAAGTCAAATTTATTAAACCTATAATGATGCAGCCTCCAATGTAACCAGATGGAAAGGACCAAAGGACCATCAAACTTTATTCCAGAAAAGAGAAACTTAACCATAAAACAAAATAATCAATTTTATTGAAAAAATGGAGACAGCAAAAGTATTATTGGAGATGAACGAAGGAAAGGCAAACAAGTTTTGCACTTCTCAAGCAAATCTCAACCCTTGAATCCAGTCCCGATTATTCAGTGGTCCAAACACCGTTCCCACAACCATAAAAATCCCACGATCCTTGTCGGCCCTACCATCCTATCTGAAGGCAAACGATTGCCACGTGGCAACATAAGGACCATGAAGCAGATGACCAATCAGCCAATCAGAGACTATCTCTTATCCAATCTCTTATCCTTCCCGCCCCCGAAGAAGACCCATCTCGCATCTTTTAGCTCCTCCGCTCAAGAAGCGGAGAAACAGAAGCCCCGAGGGCAGAAAAGGGAAAACAAAAGAGGTAAAACAACCAAGGCTGCTCCAGTCGAGAAGATGGCGGCATCTCTCCAAGCTGCGGCTACCCTCATGCAGCCGGCTAAACTCGGCGCCAGGGGCGTACAGCTCAGATCGTCTCCTCAGCTCTCCAAGGCCTTCGGCTGCGAACCTGCTGCCCCTAGGTTCAGCTGCTCGCTCCAAACCAACTTCAAGGAGCTGGCGCAAAAATGCGCCGACGCCACGAAAGTGGTCGGCTTCACGCTGGCTACGTCGGCTCTCCTCGCCTCGGTACGTATCTGCTCCTCTTCTCCTCCTCCGACCGAAAGCGATAGACTGAAACCGTTGGTTTTTCTAGAATGACTCTTGCATGCAACCGCAGAACTTGAATGGTTGAGTGAAGATTACTTGCCAGCTTAAGTCGAACGGTCGTTATTCGAGTGCAACATATTATCAATGGCTGTGATTTTCCAATAGCTATAACTGCTAACTGTCCTGATTACATATAGTGAATGAAAACGGGCTCTTCTTTCGTTGATCCAGACCGTTGATATCTTATCTTGGTCCATTAGTCAAAAACCCTTTTTTTTCCTGAATAACTACAACTTATAACTGAATTCTATTCCGTAAAATGGTTGGAGTCTATAATCAAAAAATGCAAAACCTAAATAATAGAAAATAAACTATTAAATTTGATTTTTTTTGGGATTTTCATTTGCATATTTTACTGTTTCCATGAGTTGAAAAGTGTATATAAGTTTTAGATGGCTAGACATTGATGAAGGAAAACAATTGATTGATGATTAATTGACAGTTTGATCTTGGATATATGCGTAATCCATAAACAATAAATGTGCTTTTGATAAATAAATAGAAGTGATTGGGCAATCAGAAATGTGTATGAGCTGTTGATTGATCATCTACTTTTCTGCTGCAATCATATATGCATGTATGACAGGGGGCCAGCGCAGAAGGAGTGCCAAAGCGCCTCACCTACGACGAGATACAGAGCAGGACGTACATGGAAGTGAAGGGAACAGGCACCGCCAACCAGTGTCCCACCATCGATGGGGGCCTTGATTCCTTCGCATTCAAGGCCGGCAAGTATCAGATGAAGAAGCTCTGCCTCGAACCCACCTCGTTCACCGTCAAGGCCGAGGGCGTTGCCAAGAACGCCCCGCCCGAATTCCAGAAAACCAAGCTCATGACCCGTCTCACCTACACCCTCGACGAGATCGAGGGCCCCTTCGAGGTCTCTTCTGACGGCTCTGTCAAGTTCGTAGAGAAGGACGGCATCGACTACGCCGCTGTCACAGTCCAGCTCCCCGGGGGCGAGCGCGTGCCCTTCCTGTTCACCATCAAACAACTTGTTGCGTCCGGGAAGCCAGACAACTTTGGTGGGGAATTCCTAGTGCCCTCTTACAGGGGCACCTCCTTCTTGGACCCCAAGGGCCGCGGCGGCTCCTCCGGCTACGACAACGCGGTGGCGTTGCCGGCCGGAGGGCGAGGAGACGAGGAGGAGCTGGCCAAGGAGAACATAAAGAACGCGGCATCTTCGAGTGGGAAAATTAACTTGAGCGTGTCGAAGAGCAAGCCGGAGACAGGTGAATTGATCGGGGTGTTTGAGAGCGTACAGCCATCTGACACGGATTTGGGTGCCAAGGCCCCCAAGGAAGTTAAGATCCAGGGCATTTGGTATGCACAGCTTGATTCTTAGGCATCTCGATCTCTCTCTGCTCTTGCTGCTGCTTCTGTATATTTTTCCTTTTGGGTTTTTGTAATGACTATGGTTATGGCAGACGAAGGACCTATTATAAAGAGTCGTGTTGCATTTCCTAATCATTTGTATCTTTTTGCTTTGCTTGTTGGAATTACTTTGCTGATGCCACTTGCTCTCCTACCAAGCATTTTGTTTCTCTCACTAGACCAATTTTAACAAAGACGCGGCATATTTTCAATGATTGTGTCAGGAGATCATTGAAGACTGTCATATGGTGCTCACAGATCGAGTTAGATGGAGTCTTAATCTTTAACTCGGTTAAAATATCTTAATCTTAATTCATGTATTAATATATTTTAAAACTTCAACTCTAATTCATTTAATAAACGGGTAACAAGTTGTTAGTGGGTTGAATAATAGACAACATGACGGCCTAGACTCTAATAGACAATGATATTGCTGAGAAAGACCATAGAGTATTTTTAACGTAGAGGAAATGTAAGTAGAATAGTACCCAAAAATTAGAATTGGAGTAGTCCAGAAAAATGAAAATTAAGTGAAAGGATAAAGATTTAAAGAGAAAATAATCAAGAGGTTTACATTTATACATATAAAACCTCATTGAGTTAAATGAGTTGAATAAAGGTTCACAGGTTATAAAATTTCAATACTAATTTGTTTATTTAATTAAATAATTAAATGAGTTTGCAAATCATAAACTGTTTATTGAAAAATCTCAATCTAAATTTATTTATTACTGAGTTTTATAAGCACATTGATGGATTAATCATGATCATTAACACCCGTGTATATAGCACAATTGATTAAATCATTTGCCAGGAAAGATTTCAAAAGGCCATTTTCACTAACTTTCGTCCATTGTTCAATCTTCATAGGCTGCCCGGCCAATAGGTGTTGGGATTCGACATATAGGCATTCTTGATTACCCAAAAATGAATCGCTGGTATTCTCCACCAGCTGTTCATTGGTGATCAGATAGAAACCATGGGAAGCAGCTTCTAATCCAGGATTTGGAAGAGTTGGAAGAGCTTCGCGCACAGCATAGAAGGGCTTTGGTTCTTGAACTAGCAGGCAACCTCGTGCATCCAACATTCGTCCATCCACCGCATTCAAATTGATGGATGGCTAGAAAGCTTTACCAATGTTCTGGAACACGCATTCAATATTTTTTTTTTTTAAAAAAGGCTACTTTCAAATCCTATATCGATGATTTAGCCTGTCGGCTATCAAGTATCAGCATAAGGTGGGGTGCATGATCCAGGATCATTGAATATTACACGGCTTCGATCGTGTTTAAGTAGGCCACGAAATTGGATTAAAGTTCATGGATCAAAATAAATAAGGAGGTTTTTGCAAAATCTATAGCTATAATAAAAGTTGCAAATTTTCGAAAAACAGAGGTAAATGCAAATGGGCTCTAGTGGTTACTAAGAAGCGCTTCCATGCATCCTTCTTCATTTGCAAAATATTAATTACTATTGCAAAATTGAATATATTCATTATATTTAATATAATTTGTTTATATATGAGACAAAGTTTCATTTAAATCAAATATTTGCATGTATCATATATTTACGTGTAAATTAGAAAAATACTTAAATCTATTCACACACACATATATATATATATAAAAATATAATAATATTTTGTAAATTTATTTATTTACATAATAGTGATATTTAGATAGTTTAAGTGTTGAAAATACTATTTAAAAATTTATATTTAATATTAAATCATTGTATCATATAGGTTTTTACACATTCATAGATGAAGCTTGTATTCAATTATACTAAATAAATAACAACATTTTCATAACAATGTAAATAATGTTAAATATAATAAACGAAATAAAATTTATCTATCAATAATTAAGATATTAAAAATAAAAAATAATTAAAAAATATTTCATAGAAATAAAGCCCAATGCAAATAGCCAACCACAACAATTCCAATATTCTATTATGGAGTCTAGACTTGAATCTAAGGGTAATAATGAAGAAAAAATATTTTTCATTACTTTAGTCGCACTTTTTTTTTTATTTATAAATATTCTACTTTATAATAACTTTTTTCTTATTTTTCTATATAATTATTTTATCTGTTTTAAACCTATTTACTTTAATCTTAATTATTACCTAGTCGCATCGTATTATTTTCTGTATATTTCAAAAAACTATTTTTTACACTTCTTTTTCCCAACAAAACATCGGCGCTACTCATATCAGATGCATCATATCCATATTACCGATGTTTTCATCTGGACCGTTCCTTTTCGTGCCGAAATTCGACACTGACGGATGAGTGAGGGGGTCTTTCGGAAAAAGCCATCCATGAGTTGCACTCCAAAATTTGCAAAAACTCCCTGCCCGAAAACAATAAAATGACGAGCATGACATCGTCGTACCACTGTGACACCGTCGACTTCCACGGTGACAAATCCGCTTCTTTCGCCATCTGCAACCATCGCCCTCGCCTCTGCTCGCTGCCGCAGCTTGAATCCACAGCCATCTTCTCCGAGCACAACCTAAAGCCGCAGCAGTCTTCTACTGTAGATGGGAAAATTCCAAATCAAACCCCCAACTTTTTTATGTAATCTTCTGCTTAAAAAATTCTGTCTTCTTCGATCTTCGACCTCCATGCCACTGCAGTTCGAATGCTGCCACCGTCAGATCCAGTGGTCGTTAGCTAACAATCCACCATTATCGGAGCCCACAACGGTGATTCCCTTGTTGCTCGATCACATATTTGCTGCCACTGTCCTACATTGCTGGGCTACCATTCCATGGACAGAAACTCGAATCCACTCATAATTTCACCGAAAAAATTCCAATCCATCCAAAACATCATATTCCAGGCACAAACAACACAAATTACATAAAAATTAGCCTAAATCTGTCTTATATAAAACAAAAATCCGAACAGAGATTTCAAAAAAAATCACGAATCCCGTGTTTAAACAAGGTTAGAAACGATGCCCACTCAGCAATGACATGCTCGGGGTCGTTTACCCTCTCAAATGGTGCGATTCGATAATGGCATTTGCGGAGAAGACAACCACGGATGATGAGAAGACCCGGAGAAGGCACTTATGACGCTGACAACCAAACAGTCCTATTTAAACCTCTTCATCGCATACTCTCTGTCATGGCAAACCATGGAGAGCGAGCATAAGACCTAGCGATGACAGCCCTTCTCATCGTTGGGTATTTTTCAGCGCCTCTGCAATTTTTAGCATTCATCTCATTAGCAAGGAGTTTTTGCAAATTTTGGAGAGCAGCTCATCGATGAGTTTTTTCGAAAAACTCCCTCACTCATCCGACGGTGTAGAATTTCGGCGCCGAAAGTAACGATCAAGATGAAACATGGATAATATGGTTATATCCGATATCTGATATGAGCAGCGCCGACAAAACATAAGCCTAGCAATTTTTTGGAGGAAAATGATCTTGTGTATTGGGTGCATAGGATATCTAAACATGTATATTAATTTTTATTATTTTTAAAGATTTGTAAATATTTTTAAAATCAATGACATCTTAATAATTTTAAATTAACAATTATATAATTTTTTTTAAATATAAAAAATAGGTATTTGCCGCCGGTGCGCAGGATCACGTTCCTTTTTTACGGCACGAGGTTTTTTCATGCACTATAGCTGGATGAAGAAAAAATGGGGCCAGTGCTAATATCACATCCACCGGAATTTTTCTCCATGCCCTTCGAGGAGATGTGTGGATTGGATCCTACAAATACAATTAGTAGGGGCCACGACGAGAAGCGTGACAGCGTTTTCCCGTGCACCCTCGCGCACCAAATCATCCGCGCCGCCCCCAACTCCCGCTAAATCCAATGCTCTTCGGCCTTCTCTGCTGTCACTCTACCCGCTAGGGTTTTGCTTGCAGCCTTTGCCGTGGGGGAGAAGAAGACAGAGAGAAGGAGAAAAAAGACGCAATGTTTCTGGGGGCAATACGGAGGCCTGACAAGGCGGCGGCGTACAAGCAGCTGAAGAGACATCTGACGATAATGGGAGCAGTGGTGGTGGTGATCCGGGCCACGCCCTACATTCTCCACTATCTGTCCCAGGAGAAAGAAGAGCTCAAGCTCGACCTCTGATTTCCTTCCCTTGTCAGCCTCCCCATCTCTCAGGTTAATTTCCCAAGTTGGCTTTTTAATCCTCTCCTTCTCTTCATGCTATGCATCCTCTCTTTCTTTTATAGATTCCTGCAGTGGGGGAAACCAGGACCCATATGTATATTTCGTTGGTGCTTTGGCGGTGTTCGCCAGACGAGTAGATTGTCGTGATTCCACTGCTGGATGATCAAGCATTTAAGCTCACGTGCCTACGAGATTCGTGGGTAGATTAATTCACTAGTGCTGCTAAAAGCTATAATCTGAAATATACATGATGGGGATTGGCATCAGATAAGATTGTTTTTACAACCCACAATTTGGGAGTGCTTGTGTGGAGTATTGGAAAGAGGTCGTATTAGACAAGATGAGTGTAATAGGGAATGACAGTAGGAATATGGGTTTTTTAACGAAATAGTAAATGAAAATATGATTGAAACTGTTTATTGTGATCAGAAAAAGAAGGATTGATAATGAAAGAGGGCATCATATCAGGTGTATTTCGAGTGCGTGCGCTCACTCTCTCTCTCTCTCTATCCCCCCAATGGAGTGTAAAAGTTTCTGTTCAGACAGGATTTATGTATGGGAAGGGAAGGAGAAGATGGGAAATCAAGGAATTTGGAAAGGAGAAGAAAAAAAAATGAGGAAAAAGGTGCAATATGGGAAAGCTGAGAAGAAGGAAGGGAATATTGTGATTCGGTAGGGCATTTCTTATTGAAAATACAGGGGATGAAGATATATATTTCTTCAGAGAGGTAGAAGGTGATAATTGGAAATACACAATGACATGAGAAAAGAAATAGCTGGGTTTCCTCCTATTGTTCTTGTAGAACTAAGGATCTGTATATTTGGGTTTGAATAATTATATAGGATACACAACCTGCTCTTGTTTAACCCAAATTTGCAAAATACTAGCAACTAGCACCTCTATAATTCTGAGACATTTGCATCTAGCTTCCTCAAGTTTGCAAATTGCATCATTTGAACCTTAAATTTTATATTTACCATAGATGGCTTCAAGTTTCAAAATTTTGCACCTGCAGTGTTTCCTAATAATGTCCAGTACAAAAGAGTGGTTTCATTGAGAATTGTACCTACAACTTGTCAGCTTGTTGAAAATGACCATTTTTCCCTTCTTTGAAGGGGTCTCGGTTCGACACTCAGGATAAATTTGTTGTTTCCCTTGGTCGAACCCGGGACGTGGGCGAGGGTGTGCCCAGATGCATGCCACTCGCAATATAAGCGTGGATGTGGGCAATGGCCATCTTATGGACATCCAAGTTCAATACGAGAAAAAAAAAAAAAATTTTGGTTGGGGGGTGTTTTGCAACTGTGGCATGGTTGAGCCCAAAATTTTAAGGCTACAATTTTCATTTTTGCATCAAAGCTCAAGAAACCCCATTGTGAGTAGGATTGGGGTTAAGATTTAAGCAAACTGTAGTCCGATTTGCATTACATATTTAATATCAAATACATCATATACATAATACCTAAACAATATTTCTTCATATTTATGTCTTTATATTATTTATATATCTGAATACATATTTGTCATATTGCAATTATGTTATAGATAAATTATATTATTTTTGTTTACATATATTTTTATATGTGTATTGTTTACTTGTAACTTTATTAATTTCCTTCCTTTATGTTGTTTTGAAATGTTAAATATTCTTCTAGAAATATGTTATATATTTTTATATTTTTATAAAATGTAATTAAATTATGCATTATTGCTTTTTCTTATGTGATTTGTTGGTGTTGTAAATTCATATCAAAATTTAAACTATCATTTTTTAAGATGTTGTAAACTTGTCACCGTTAAATTAAATGAAAATTTGTCAATTTGAATCCTCAATCTGAAACCTAACTCGAATTCAATTTTCACAAATAGGGTTAAGGTTTATATTTTATAAATAGAGTTAGGTTTAGGTAAACTTAAGTTTCATGAGTCCAAGCGCACCCTTATTTAATACCCAACCAGTTTTTATTTCAACTCAACCAACCCATCACTTCCCAACTTTTAAGAATTCAAGTTGCATCACATGGTGGAAAATGGGTTGTAAAGCAGGTTTTACAATGGGTTTGCAAACTGTAAAGATCCTAGTGGAGATGAACAACAACCACAAATTTTATAACTAAGTATACTAGATTTAACCATAAGAAAGTATATAAGATTTTAATGAAATGATTTAAAATAATATTTTCTATAATTAGCTTCTTAGAAGGAGAAACAACAAGGAAAGTTTTTCAAGCCATTCATTGCTACATTGCAATTGGCCCCTCTCAAAATTTAAGATAAAATTATTATATTTTCTAACTTTTCTAATAATTTATATACTAGATAAAAACTGAAGTCAAAATTAAATATGATCATATATGCAGAAAAGTATAATTAAAATATATTTAAAACTAATAATAAAGGAATTTAAAATAATTATTTTACAAAAACGGAATGTAAATACTTTTTAATGGAGTATAATAAAAATATTTTTGAAATTTTGATTTATTGTAAAACACTTTTTTAGATATTAACCTTTGGTGCTAACATATCCGAAACAAAAAGTTTATATAGTCCAAATTTTTCCTAGTAAATTGATAATTTATTATGGGGCATTTCCCAAATATACCCATTACGTTTGACCGTATTTCCAAATCTGCCCACTACGTTTCAAAAATTCCAAATATACCTACTACGTTTTGCCAAAATCCCAGATATGCCCACGCCGTCACTGATGTTTAGAAACGACCTTACTAAGAAAGGGAAATGACGCATCTGCCCAAGAGCAAGGGCTAAATCGAAAAGGGGAAATTCAGGCTCGTTTGAAATCCCTAATAATCACCATGTACGAATTCAGTGGAAACCAATGGGTTATAACAAGAATGAAATGCATCCTTTCTGCAATTATCATTTTTCTAACAAACTGGAAAAAATATAAAAAAATACAATAGCATAAACAGAAGGAAAAAATTATCATTTTTGAAACTAACGGGAAAAAATACCAAAAATACAATAGCATAGACAGAAGGAAAAAATTATCATTTTTGAAACCAACAGGAAAAAATACAAAAAATACAACAACATAGACGGAAGGAAAAATATCATTGTGGGATTCAATTGACGGAACCATTGCGCAATGGCTGGCATAATTCATGCCATTTATGACAGCTTATTACTGGGTTTAGTGGAATGATATGAAAGGAAATACTATATCGCACACTCTAAGATCCTACGTGTGGATTTGATATTTTAATTTTAGATATGCCCAAAAGCACCAAAAAAATGAAATGAATACCTCAAATGGCCAGTCGTATGATGCACAACTCCTTCCTCCTTGGGCACTCTCCCGCTGCTGCTCTCTTCAAGTGATACCCGAGCTCAGTTTTTATAATTCATGCTTGGGGCAATCTAGGCATATTTGAAAAACTAGCAGCAATTGTACAATGTTTCTGTCGCTGAACGTAACGGTCACTGATGGCGTGGGCTTATCTGGGATTTTGGTAAAACGTAGTTGGCAGATTTGGAAATACAGTCAAACGTAATGGGTATATTTGGGAAAAGCCCTTTATTATAACAAAGGTGTTACCCATTTTACATTGAATGAAAGGGCAAAATGGTCATTTTGACAAGTTGCAAGCACACTTACCATAAAAACAACTCTCTGGTAATGGAGCCCCAAAGGAGAGGATTGAGTGCAACTTTTTGCAATCTGAAACAATTTGCTGCAAGTATGAAACTATAGGGTTAAAAAAAAAAATTGTAACTTTTGCAAACCGGATGCAAATGTCCTTTAGAAATCCTTCTTTTCCATTTAGGCCGGGCCTAGATCTTGGGAAATTGCAGATTGATGTGGTAGAGAGTCCAGTCAGCACATACTAGGCACGGGAGCATGGGTTAGTTGAGCAAGTGGGACAGGTAACCGGATTTTGACTGCTTGATTGGAATCTGGAGATGGTATCATTTCCTGAACTCAGCTAATCCCAGCTTTTCTTTCCTTACGTCATAACTCGTAACGAAGCTCTTGTAAAAGTATATATTGTTTTCCTTCTTTGGCTATTATTATGCAAAATTTGTCATGCTGTTTCAAGTGGCCCTTGCATGATACAAATTTTTAATCCTCTTATGATTATATCTTGGACTCATTACTCGGATTGCCACCATTATATAACATGGGATCTGGATTCTATTCTCCTGCGAGCATGGAGCCTTTATGCCGGTCAATGCTGGACCCTTCTTTAAAATTTTAAATCAGAAGGTGAAACCAATCTAACTGCCCAAGTTTTATAAATTTTTTTTAAAATTTGAACATGAATTGTTTTGAATTTCGAACATGAAAAAAAGGAAATTTTCATGCACCTGCTCAGGAAAAATTCCCTTTTTAATTTTGGAAACTCAAAAAAATTTGAAAAGCATTAAAAAAAGTGTAAAATTCGGGCTGTGAACTGTCTAATTTGAGCCCACCATTGTGATCAAAAATTCAAAAAACAAAAAGGATCCAGCGCCTGCAAACACAGAGGCTCCATGCTTGCAGTAGCATGGAATTTGGATCCTATAACAAGTGCCTTAAATATTTCCAGCAAGGATGCTGAATGATCATAGTGAACAAGTGAACATTGTTGCTGGGTGAAGCTGTGTCGCTCCTGATGTTTGCTATTGCATGCACTGGGATTCACTTCGTTATGTTTACAGTTATCTTTGTATCATTCAGAACGTATATATGTGGTGTTTGACATCAAAATGGAGACAGGAAAAGTATAAAGTCTTGTGTAGTTGCTTCTTTTCACTATTAGGGTTTATTTGGTAACATGTAAAAGTAAAAAATAAACTTCTCCACTCTTCCTACAACCTTTTGATATAATTTCTCATATTAACTACCTAACTAAAGGGTTTTACGTCAAACCAAAGATAGCAAAAATAATGTCTTGCTTGGTTTTGCTCGTATTCACTATTAGGGTCTGTTTGGTTACTTTGGTAACTCATAAAAGTAGACAATAAACTTTTATACTCTTCCTACATGTATTTTGATATAATCTGACATATTAACTACCTATTCCACTTTTTCTATTGTTATTTTTATATCCTAATCATTTTTCGTATCTTTTTATACAACTATCATATTTTTTTTTAACGTTGTTTTTTTTACTCCTAATCATTACTTCAATTATATCATATATCTTTTCATCCAATTATCTACTTCTAATCATTACTTCAATCATACCTTATCACATTATATCATTCTCTTACTTTTTTTAAAAAAAAAATTTCCCATTCCCATTTTTGTGCTTTTACGTCTTCCAAAGTGGACTCTTAATCTGTTATATAGCCAATGACTTAAATATTGCAACCATTCACCACATCATCTAGAGTTTCACTATTCTATGCTGTCTTATTTCGAGAACGAACAATTTTTGTAGGTATTGTGAAAGGAATGTCAAAGGTTGTGGAAGGTAAAACAGTTGGGATTTTGAAGCTGCCAAGCGTCCGAAGAAGGATTTTCTTCCGATATATATATATATTTACCTTGTTATGAGCGGTAATGTTTTCGAATAGTTGCTTGAATTACAGGTGTTTTGAATTATGAGCATGATGATGATCACATAATTAAACATTTTCATCCCTCATTGCTTGATAGATTTGTATGACATGTTTTCACAAATGGATGTCAATTAGTTGAGTTGAATTGGAAGCGATTTTGCCATTGGGGAAACAAAGAGTGATCACCGGCAGCTATCCACTAGCTGTATCTTTGGCCACAGAGCAAAGTAATGGGTTGCATCCTGTTGATATTCGGAATTCTGTGAATTGTGTTTCAAAACGTGGCAACATGAACATCGGAAGCAGAAAAAAGTTCTTTAAGCGTGTTCTTCAAAAGCTGTGTTGATGGCCTGTCAAGGAAGGCGAAGTTAGCCCCTATACTTATCTCTATTTATTTTTGAGGACCGCATTTTATTACTTGCCATTGTATTCGAACGTACTACCTTCTGTTTTTTTCATTTTAACGAGTTCTCTCTTTTGTTTTTATTTCACTCTATGGCTTCTACTTAAAAACTAGTTTTTGAAAGTACTAAAAAATGGACGCAAGATGTTCTCTTTCAAAACAGCTTCAAAATTTCAAAAATCACAAGTTTAATATTGAACGGGCAAACTGAAAGTAAGGAAGAAAGAAGAAGATTAAAGAGAAGGATAAGAAGAAGAAAGTATAGGAAGAAGGGTGAAAGGAGGGGGCTGATCTTGTGCGGCCTGCTGGATTGTATCTGCAATACTGTGATATGAGCCGTCAAAAATTAGTCTTACTAATTTTGGGTTTTTTTGAGAATGAATAAAACTTTTAATGAAAAGTTGTAAAGATAAGAAGTTTATCAAATGATGTGATATGATAGAGGTGATGATGACGAATAAATAGGATAAAATTGAAATAGATAGGTTTGTTGTGTTAGTAGTTGTGTAGAAATGATTAAAAAGTAGGGTAGTTATATAGAAAAATGTGAAGAAATAATTAAAAAATAAGGTAGTTGTGGAGAGTGAAAAGTTTTAGATTGAAAAGTTTTAAATTAACAACTTTTTATTGTTACCAAACACACCTTTTATTTATTTTTTGTAAATATGCCTGTTTTACTTAGATCGTTGCATGTATTCATGTGCATTCTATTGATTCTCAAAAATCAAAATAAATACTAATAAATTCAAAAATTATCAAATTTCACATACAATACTGCAGAGCAGATCATCCATGGGAAGCTCGGGTTGGAATTGAAACCGGGAACTCATCCGTATGCTGAGCTCGGCGTGAAATCGAAATCGGGAATTCATGCATACGGTGATGTTAAATTACTTGGATATGAAAGCGTTGACGATGACAAGAAGCTCTGTTTTTTGAAATATAGGAGCTTTGTTTTTTCAAAAAATTTATTTCAGGAGCTTTTTTTTTTTTTTTTCCCCGAAGACTAATTTCAGGAGCCTTGTTAATTGGCTAGAAAGTTATCTGATAAAACGTCTTCAAGGATGTTCCACAGACAGAGCACAAATACTATACGGACTGGGCTATTGGCCTTTTTGCATTGGTTAGTGTAAGGTAATAGCATTGCGCTTTGCTTTGGAATTTGTTATGGGCAACCAAACAAGGTATTATGTATGGCTCATGAGGTCCCTCATGAGATTTTGTATGGCTCACCAAGCAAGGTATAAATATAAAAAAAAAAAGAGATACTTTAACAAATTTGCATTTTTTTATTGCTTTAAACTGGCACAGACCTGAACTTTTCTTAATTTTTAATTACTTAATATAACGGTTCTCTCTTTATCATTAACATCAGAGATATGGGTCTTACTTTAGCGGTATCGAATCCTACTATTTTGGCCCACCTTGATCATGACGTGAAATCGACCGCACATATTATATTATATTTAGAATTATTTATTTGACTACCAAACCAAGTTTCATTCAAATTAGTGTCCAAGAATCATATCCAAATATTTAAGTGTTTTTATGGTTTACAGGTAATTATATATTTTAAAGCAGGTATGAGTCACCAAAATCCTGATTAAAATGATTTTTATCTTATAATAAAATAAAAGATTTGGAACGTGTTTAGAAAGTGATAAAATTTTTGGATGAAAAATTTTTATTGTAAAAATTGTTAAATTGATGAAAAATTATGTGATATAATAGTGGTAAAATAAGAAGTAAAGAAAATAAAATTAAAAATATATATATTGGTTGTATAGGTAATTGTATAGAAATATTTGAAAATTATGGTAGTTTATATAGAAAATTGTGAAGAAATAATTTTAAAAATATGGTAGTCTTAGAGAGCAAAAAGTTTTATATGGAAAAGTTTTAAGTGAAAAGTTTTATTTATTGCCAAATACGATGTAGACATCAAAGTGTGCCTCACCAAGAGGTACTGCTCGGTTTCACTAGAAAGTGACCCAGAGATATATGGGCCTTGATACAGTGCACTTAACTTCAGTGTATCCTCACGCTGTGATCCATTTTTTTAAAACTTTTTTATACAATTGTCAATCTAAGTATATTTAACATACGTATTAAGTTTTACCATTTAACTTCGGTGTGCCCAAGTGTTGTGATCCATTTTTTTGAAACTTTTTTATACAATTGTCAATCTAATTGTATTTAACATATGTATTCAGTTTTACCATTTTTGGAAAATTTAAAATTTTTTTGATTTTTGAAAATTAGTGTCATTTTAGTAATTTTAAAAAAAAATTCGAAAAATAAAAAAGAGTTAAATGCACCAAGATGCACTTAGCCTAAGTACACTCGGGTGTAAGAAATAATTCTTGGATATATATACTCGCTACAATTAGCAAACAAATTTCAAACAAATTTCTTAGTTGTGTCAAAAAATATGAAAGGGCATTCATGACAATTAAAGAATCAGTAAAGACCCCACATTAGGGGGAATATGTAAGTATCCCAAATCTAGGAGAATTGAAAACTCATTTCTACAAGGATGAAACTTGAACAATAGACCTATGGGCAAACATGCCATCGCTTCTACCATTAGAGCAAGCCCTCGGTGGCAATTATATTGTAGTCTTGATTACCTAATTATACTATTTTTTTAATTTTCTTCTCTACATTTCAATTATTTTTATATCATTTTATATAACTATTTTTCTTTTTGTCTTTTTAAATTATTTATGCCTTTGCTTCTATATAACCATATATAAGTCACAATAGGAGCAACTTTACGTAACTCATTTCATTTTTTAATTTTTAATTTAATAGAAAATTAATTTCATTTATTATATTTAACATGATTAATTTAGCTAATAGACCAACTCATCTAAATCAAACAGAACATGGGCTACATTTACAGAAAAATAGATTCATATGTAAATTATAAAACATGTTTAATATATTTAAATATGTATTCGAATGCAACAGTACTATATAAATACTTATTAGATATATTTAAATATGTATTGGAATGTAATAAAACTTTATAAAATCTTTTATCCATTTAGTAGAGACATTTTACATGATTTAGATATCAATAACATAACTTTAAAATTGATATGTATTATTAAATTATATTATTAGACTAATTTTGCAAAGTTTTAAAATACAGTCTATGCACAGTAATACTAAACAAATGAAACTTTTTTTATAATAATATAAATAATACTAATAAGAATATGCGATATATAAAATGAATTTACCATCAATCTGATATACCCACCTCCAAAGTCTGAGCACGTGGCTGACGATGAAATTAGACGACTTGCAAATTGAAGTCAATTTGTCCTGTTCCTGTGACCCATCTGCATTAACCAAGCCTGGTTCGATGCCAGGCTGTGAAAGAGTACGGTGTGGTTTTTTACTTTTTAATCTTAGGCTCTTAGCCCAGTGATTTAACGAAAATTCAATTCTATCATTTTATTTAAAATTAACGAATAATTTTTCTTATACCCATGACAATTACGTATAATTCATAATATATCTACAATATTTTATAAATTCATATTATACCGGTAACATTTAATCTTAAATTTCTTTTATAATAATACTATTAAATCTACCATTATCTACCCATTGAAAAGACAATTCTATCATTTTAAAATTTTAATTAAGATA
>JAXCLR010000105.1:21582199-21601860 GCA_035584095.1 Annona squamosa | reverse complement strand
AAGATAATTTAATCTTAATATAACTCAATAAATGATAATAAATTATTATTTAAAATATTAAATAATTTAAAAGTCATATTAATGCTGATTTATTTTAATTAGAAATTTTTTTAAAAGAATTAAATTATTTTTTCAATAGAACATATGAGCGGGTACAAGAAAAAATATTCCTGAAGTCAATTATTATTTATTACGGCACTTTGACCGGCCTGTTTCGTCTTATAAGTTTTTTGGGATTTTTGTCATAGAATATAGGACTCCAGTTCCTCCTTCCTGCAAACCCCGTCCCTCTGTTCTTCAATGGCGAGTTCTTTCTCACGGATCCAATTTCTTCTACTGCTCTCTCTTCTGTCCACCGGATTAGCATCCTCCCGTCATTCGGATCAGTTCACCTTCAACGGATTCAAAGAAGCCAACGTGACACTCGAGGGCATTGCATTCATCCACCGCAGAAGCGGCCTTTTGCAGCTAACCAACACATCCAACCAGCGCCGGGGCCATGTTTTCTATCCATCCCCTTTCAACTTCACAAACCCATCCCCAGGTGGCGGCCGCCTGCTCTTCTTCTCGACGTCTTTCGTCTTCGCAATCGTTCCCCAATTCCCAGGCGCAAGCGGCCACGGCCTCATCTTCACAATCTCACCCTCCAGGGGATTCCCGGGGAGCCTTCCGAGCCAATATTTCGGAGTGTTCAATTCCGGGAACAACGGAAATTCGTCGAATCATGTTTTTGGGGTTGAAATAGACACCCTGCTCAATCCCGAGTACGGAGACATAGACAACAACCATGTGGGGATCGACTTGAACGGCCTCCGATCAATCCAATCGGCCACGGCATCCTACTACGACAACCAATCTGGGAGGAACAAGTCCTTGAGCCTGGTAAGTGGGGAACCCATTCAAATCTGGATAGACTATGATGGGTTAGAGAAGCAGATCAACGTGACTGTTTGTCCGTTCAAGAAAGACAAGCCCAATCATCCCCTTCTCTCATTTCACCAGGATCTCTCCTCAGTGATCTTCGACACCATGTACGTCGCCATATCAGCATCTACCGGCGGTCTGTCCGGATCTCACTACGTTCTTGGTTGGACGTTTGCGGTTGGGAATGTCTCCCAACCGCTCGACCCTTCTAAGCTCCCGTCTGTGCCAAGGCAACGGCGGTCGAGCAATAACAACGGATGGAAAATCGGATGGTCGATTGTGGCGGCAGCTATTGTGGTGACGGCAGCCTACTACATAGCGAGACGCGTGACAGGGAGAAGAGGAAACGACTACGAAGAACTGCACGAGGATTGGGAGCAGGAATACGGCCCCCACAGGTTCTCCTACAAAGATCTATCGATCGCCACGAAAGGTTTCAGCGACGAAGAGCTTCTTGGGGTTGGGGGGTTCGGAAGCGTCTACCGGGGGTTGCTGCCCAAGTCCAGTATCCAGGTCGCAGTGAAGAGAGTCTCCCATGACTCGAAACAGGGGATGAAGGAATTCGTGGCGGAGGTTGCGAGCATTGGGCGGCTGCGGCACAGGAACCTGGTTCAGCTGCTCGGCTATTGCCGGAGAAAGGGAGAGCTGCTTTTGGTCTACGATTACATGGAGAATGGAAGCTTGGATAAATTCCTTTTCGGCCGCGAGAAGCCTGTATTGAGCTGGTCCCAACGGTTTCGGATCGTCAAGGGCGTGGCCTCCGGACTCTTGTATCTTCACGAAGAATGGGAGAAGCTTGTGCTGCATCGAGACATAAAAGCCAGCAATGTTTTGTTAGACGGAGAAATGAATGGTAGATTGGGGGATTTCGGGCTGGCTAGACTATATGATCATGGGACGTGCCCAAACACAACCCATATCGTCGGAACGCTTGGTTATCTAGCTCCGGAGATCACCAGAACAGGAAAGGCAACGACATCCACGGATGTTTATTCGTTCGGGGCGTTTTTGCTGGAGGTGGCCTGTGGTAGGCGGCCGATCTCGTTGACGGAGGAGATACCTCTGGTGGATTGGGTATTTGGGTGTTTGAAGAAAGGGTGGATAGGAGAGGCGAGGGACCGCCGGTTGGGGGATGGTTATGTGGCGGCGGAGTTAGAGCTGGTGTTGCAGCTCGGGCTGCTGTGTTCGCATCCGATGCCGGAATCTAGGCCAAGCACGCGGCAGATTGTGCAGTTCTTGAACGGAGATGCGTCGTTGCCGGAGCTATCACTGGAGGGCTTGGAAAGAGCTATGTTTCTGGCGAGGACCGCAGACGAGAGGGTGGATTGTTTCACTTCGACGAATCCAATATCGGCGGGGCAGTCGTCGTCGGCGACTCTGAGTTCCAGGTCAGTAGAGGCATGGGAACTTTCTGGCGGCCGCTGATGAAATTGGTTGGATGTTTCGGTGATTCAACATCTTTTGATGTCTGTGTACACATGCGAGGTAATTTTTTTTTTTTTCTGAAAAAAAAAATCAATTTATAGTATAAGAGATGTACGGGTAAAATAATAAAATAATGAGTAAACATACGATACGATACTATAGAATAGTTTTTTGAAAAATTTAAAATTTTCGAGTTTTCCTTTAATTAGTGGGTAATGATTAAGTTCTATTAGCTGCATTGAAGTATAACCGTGCTGTCCGCAAAACTTTTGGATTTTTAGGATGTTTTAGTAAGATCATTATCAATGTCTGCATTTGGAGATCATTAGTTAGGAGGTATGATTCTATTTGCCCGGGCTAATTAATGGGTTACTTAGTATCACTAGTAAACTTATGTGTTAATTTTTCTATATTTTTTTTTTCATAAATTTGTCAATCTAAATGTATTTAATACATAAATCAAGTATTATTATTTCGGATATATGTATCTAATTTTTAGAGTTTTATACTATGGATTATTTTACCTATTTTTAATTGTTAAAAAATACTAAAATAATCTTATATTTAAAAATGATAAAATTTTGTTTATATATTGAGTATATAAATTAACAAGTTTATAGAAAGAGTAAAATTTTTTTAAAAACTATTTTAGATAAGCTTTTGAAAGTGGGCTAATAAAATCATGACCCGTTAGCTAATATATGAAATATAACATTGAGGAAATATTTTTGTTTGGCAAAGTTAGAAAGATAATGTTATATTATGTGTAAATAAATAGAATCAGTCAAGATATCTTTTAATGTTTTCGCCAAGTACGAACAATTCTACGTGGCCAACCATAAACCCGTAAATTGGGCGATTCAGAGGTATCCCAAAAAAATAGTTTTTTTAATGCATAGGCCTTATTTTTTTTCTTTTTTCTTTTTTTTTTTTTTTTTTATGAGAAAGGAAACACCTTATCCCAACTCCCTAACCATCTGAAAGGGGGAAGGGATAGAGTGATTCGAGAAATTCATTGTCAAAAAATTGTCTATACAAATATTTTCTAATATAGCTTGGTGGGGTTACCCCACCAAACTTGTTGATCTACAAAAGACATAGAGAGAAGATCAGCTAAAGCATGTGCAACAGCATTCCCTTACCTAAGAACATGATGAGCAGTGACATGGTCAGAAGAAGAAAAGATAAACTTGATTTCTTCAATCATGAGACCAACAGAGGAGTAAATGGGGTCATCCGTAGATAGCAAGTTGACTAGGAGAAGCGAATCGTACTTGATTTGAAGTTTTTACATGATGAGTTCCTATCCTCAAGATGCTCTAAGGAGAAAAGCACGTACCTCCATGAGCAGAGGCTACATCAAGCCATCACGTCGCCATCCTTTCATAGCAATAAAAGATCCTCTAGAATCCTGGAGAACAGCGGCAAAGCCCATAGATGAATTCCGCAGCTGTATTCAAGCGTCTACATTAAGCTTAAAAGCACCATCTAGTGGTTTAGTCCATCTGGGAACAAGTGGCCGATACAACGCGCCTCCCACGATGAAGGGAGGGGCCCTGCGGTGTTGTGCCAGATAATCCTTGCACCATTCAAGAATATTGGAGAAATCTGGTGTCGCCCCATCAGCTCTTAATGAGTTTCGCAAGAACCAAATCGCCCATGCAATACTTTTGAATTTGTTTGGTTTTTTTGTTTTATAAATTGAGGCCATGTCCATTTTATTAATTTTCAAAAATAAAAGTATAAGATGCAAATTAAAAAAATCAAATGTCAAATAAGATAAGATATAAATAGGGTTAAAAATAAACAAAAGATATAAATAGGATTCACACATTTAAAAAAATAATAATAAAAATACGTGAGTTAAAGGGCAGCATGAAAATCAAGGCAAAGCAAAATAAAACAGTCATTTTATCTCTCAAGGTTAATAATTGTTCCATTAATCACACTATTTTTTTCCTCTTTTACTCTTAAATTCTAATAAATTTCTTTACCAATTACATACAACAAACCTATTTATTACAACTATACTCCTATCATTTTATATCAATTACACATTTCTTAAAATATTCTATTTCCCACAGTCCCACAATTTTTTTACTTTAACAAACGTCCAATGTTCGCTTAGCGGCCGCTAATAAAGATGCATTAAAGCCCGCCAAAAATTTACTGTTTTGGGTATGTCTGGGATCGCGTGGGATTCCATGGCAGTGTGCACGATACTGTTCCCAAAGCTAAGCTATTATTTACTTCATTAGTCATTGTATTTTTTTCTCCTTTATTCCTACATTTTAACTATTTTTCTTTACAACAACCTAAATTATTTCAACTTTACCCTTCTTGTTTTCTATTAATCACACAAATTTCAAAATATTTTATTTCTCACTCCCAACTTATCATCTAATCTCATAAAAATATCAATTACCAAACATCCATTTACATTAATTTTCTTATCTAAGGCAACTATTTTGATTTTCTTAATTCTCCTTCATTTCTATGTTTAATACTCCTTAATTTTCATGTTTTTCTTGTCCTCAACCAACTATTTATTTTGCCTTGTCTTCCTTAGGGTTCATCCTAGGAAAAAGAAAAAAAAAATTCCAAAGTTTTCTTTCTCTTTTAATATGACGTGACATTGATGACTTTACTTTTTTAATTATTATGTAGATTTTTAATCATTATTTTATATTTTCATATTGTTATCATGTCTATGTTTATTTTTAATCTTACTAATCTTAGTTATGGAGCATGATTATATGCACTATAATGTATTTTAAGCTAAAATATAACATTTATTTTATTTTATTTTTCTTCGTAAACATATTTTCCTAAGTATATTCAATCTATATACCAAGTTTTTCATTTTATAATACTTTTACATATTTATTTTTTATTTTTTAAAAACATCAATTTTAGGGGCATTTAGATCTTTTTCATATCCAAAAAATTTGATTATTAAAAATTAAAAATAAATATGTAAAAATATTATAAAATAACAAAACTTGGTATTAGAATAAATGCACTTAGGAAAACATGTTTATGTTAGCTTAAAATACATCATGATGAATATAACAAAGTTCAATAATTATTATCTCTATTATATAGAGAATGTTTCAATGCTATGCCTATAGGGTATTGTTGAATAAAGAAGCAATCCATTATGGAGAAAACTTGAATAGTGGCTCGCTTGATTTTATTGCATAAAAGTCTATTTAGAAAACAAATCTACTGGGCAAAGTTTATGTTTTTGGCTAGTGCCTCTTTAAGGATGCCCTCCCTACCATGTTGAATTTTACTAAGCGAGGTATGATGCTTGACTCATCTCGTTTATTTTGTAAGAAACAAGTTGCGGATATTGATAACCTATTTATTAAGTATGTCATGGTTCGAGAAACTACTTCGAACCTCTTAGGGAATATAGAAGATTTCAATAATATCCAACACACTATCTCACTTTTGGAAATAATGAGGGAGTCAGATCTCTTCTCTCTTTTCTTACTTTTCTTTTGGCGCATCTCGAATATGAGAAATCAATTTAGGGAGGAAGGTACACCTCTGGATTTTACAAACATTAAAGATTGGTGTGTCAATTTTTTGGCTCAGCAAAGAAGGGCAAAATTCCTTATGGGGACTTCCTTGCTTGATCGTCAACTTGTATCTAGGTGAACCAAACCGTCAATGGGCACATTCAAAATGAACATAGATGGCAGACGAAATTCGAAGCACGATGGTATTGGTTTTGCCACAGTTCTCATAGATTCTAGGGGGTTTTTTATTGTTGCCAAAGGCTGGTCTTATAGGGGCATGATGGACCTTTTGGTCATGGAAGCTATGAAGATTTTGCATGTAGTAAAATGGGCTTTGGACATCAAGCTGCAACATATCCAGATAGAATTGGATTCACTAATTCTTATTAATTTTTTGAAAGCGGAACAATCTACATTCTCATCAATAGGGACAACTATCAATAAGATAAAAGCCTTTGTTGCTTCTGCATCATCTCTATCTTTTTGTCATGTCATGTGGTCTGAAAATGTTATTGCCCATTGTTTGATGAATTCTCCTTCTTGTAATTCAGGGCAAACCCTTGAATGGTGAGACAACCCACCATCCTTTCTTTTAGCAAACATTTTGTATATAATTTTTTGAAAATGAAATACAAGGACTACTCCATCCCTACTCCTCCCCTTCAATCAACTTCTCTTGAACAATGAGAGATAAGATAGCGATGGTCATCCTTTTATATAAAAAAGTTAAATATACCTACATTAAAAATTCTATAAAAAATTTTACAAGAAATGTTAAAAAATAAAATTTCTTGCTGACTACTTTGAAATTTCAATACATGCTGTTCACTAAGACGAAACCCCTATTATATTAGAAAAGCATAGGGGATATATTAAAAAGATTAGGTGGAAAACCCTAATTTGCATTGAAATAGTTTTGTAAAAAGATTTTTAAAAAACACTAAAAAAATGAGGTTGTGACCTGGATGCATTGAAACATTACTCATTACATTGCATACTCTCTTACTTTAAAAAAAATAAAAATAAAAAATTTCCTTACCTAGTCTCTAAGAGTTCTCTCCTTTTATGGTTTTACATTTTTCTTCCTTCTTTGACTACGTTTGACGGGTAAATAATAGTCAGCAATGGTGATAAACAGGGGTATTTTTGTAAAATGAATAGATGTATGAGTGAATTTTACAAAATCCAAAAAAGATGGAGAAGAAATACAAATAGCAGACCGTGGGTTAATTTTTACTAATGAGGCGGTTGACTAGTGGCGGGTGAAGCCGCCAACGAGATCTCCACGTCGTCCAATTAATAATTGTTATGTAAATGCAAAAAAGTTCTATCATTTGCCAAATGAAAAAATAAACTTCCATCATTCTTCCGAAGTGGACCCGCAGAAAACTAGTCTACCGGTTTTGGCGCATTGATGTGACTTGGTAAGTGCAATCGGGATGCAAGTATCATTAATTTCCAACGATGTGAGGTCATCGGGTCTGATCTTTTAATCCTCGAATATCAGGAAAATATTTGAATATTAGCTCAAAAACATAACAATTATACAATCTGAGGTGGGACGTTCAATCTCCGTTTTCAACTTCTTCCACAATCGTAGCTAAACTTCCCACCGAACTCGTGCCGAAAAAAAATAAAAAATAAATGGGCACGATCTAATGGGCTCGATGCAAACGATTACAGGACCTAATTAATTAATTTTTTTTTTTGACACTGATATGTGGGCCTAAGCATGTATATTGTTTAATAATTTTTTAATATTGAAAATAAAAAAAATCTTATTTTTGAAGCGCTTGGGCGCTTGAAGACGGGGTATTTTGATTTCCAATATTCAAAAAATTATAAAATTTCATATATGAGAAATACATTTTTTTTTGAGAAAAATAAGAACTACATGTTTGAGTTCATATGTTAGTGTTGAAAAATGAAAAAATAAATCATCACAACTTTTGCATGGGATCAACAACCTATAAATAAAGTAGTAGTCCAGAATTATGAAAGTAGAAAAAAATATCTTTGATATCCTTATAGTTATGTGATATGATAGAGTAAGGTAGAAATAAATAAAGTAATTATATGGAAATAAAAGAAATATAGTGATAAAAATAAAGGTGATTTGCAATTAAACATACTTAATTTGACAATAATTGCGAATATACTTTATAGTTAAGAGATTGCAGATAAACCAGCATAGTTTGACTATGGTGGTAAATATACCACATAATTTCAAAAATTGCAAATAAACCAATATAGTTTTACCATAATCACAAATATACCTACACCATTATGACGTTATTATTGCACTATTGGTTCATTACCGTATGTATATATTTGTAAAAATATGTAAACTATGTATGTATATTTAAAATTTTAAAAATTAAGTTGGTGTATTTAATTTTACAAATACACCTATATAGTTTGATTATAATTACAAATATACCAATGTTATTAGAAATTACCTTTTTTGAAATAAAGTAGGTACAATTGTAATATTGATTATAATATGCAGATGTGTCTTCAAACAATTCTAATGATAATGATAATAATAATATCGAGTTTACCATCAAGCTCGCCACCCTGGTGGTAAACAATTCGCCAGGCACACCAGTGGCGTGGTTTTCAAATTGAAGCAGATGGGGCTTTGTCCTAAGCAGTGTCTTCATATTTGTAAGAATATTTGAGGGCTTCAGTGTAATAGATATTTTTTGGAATTTTTTTCAAATGTACCCACTACATTTGGCCCTAATCCCAAATACAACCCCATCATGTTTTCAAAATCCCAAATATACCTATCGCATTTGCAGTTAATTCCAAAACACTAAATCCATGAGTTAATGCCTTTAGTTAGTATGTAAAATTACTAACATATCCATCGGATTTTGGACATAATTGAAAAATTGATTGTCATAACTCACAAATACCTTAACATGCGCTTTAAATTTGGAGAGCCATAATTTTATTTATTTTATTTTTTATTATTTTATAATAAGGATATTTTGGGCATTATAAAAATTTAACTAATGATTTTTTAATAGAATGAGTATTTTTAGGATTAACTTTATATATAATGAGTATATCTAAGATTTAAAAATGTTGTGTGTATATTTGAGATTAGGATCAAACGATGTGGGTTTATTCGAATCAAGCCCTGTTTTTTAATGAAATATAATAGATATTCAGATATATGTAAATGTACCAGTCTGAAAAAAAAACTAATACTGAGTTTAATTGTTCGTCAAAATGTTCAAATGCAGATATCAGATACGTGATCCCGTTTGTTTTGGAGTTGGAGGCCGGTTGACCATTTTGCCCGTGGGACGACGATGAGACAGACAGGCAAATTTCTCTCGACGCAGTTTGCGGGCCGGTCCTACATACAATAAACAGCCAATCACGCGGAAATGCCGGTAACTAGAAATTTCCACAGTTGCACGCACGCAATTCACTCCCGATAATATTAATGGAAGTAGTGGGGCAACTACGTACCCGAAGCCCCGAACCCGCCTCGTAATTAAGGGTGTGCACCAGAAGTGAAACAAATTTTGAACGAAAAAATTATAATATAAAAATTATAAAACTAAAAAAAATAATATTATTTGATATGATAGGAGTAATGATGATAGACACAGAGAATAAAGTTAAAATAAATAGGTTAACTGTATAAAAATAATTAAAAATTAGAATAATTATATAAGAAGATGTGAAGAAATGATTAACAAAAATATACTAGTTATGGAGAGTAAAGAGTTTTAAATTGAAAACTTTTAAGTTGACATTTTATGTATGTTACCAAACACACCATAAGTTTAGATTTTATTTTCAGAAATTGACACAATTTCAACCCAATTCAAGAGAACTTGAAACCAATATTGGGTTTATGTTAATCCGGTATCAAAACCTGACTTGATCCAAACTTGATATCCTCTAAGTTGTTAAAAGAATTATATTAATATATATTGAATATATTAAAAGAATTATATTAGTTTATATATTAAATATTTTAACTATAATTATGATAAAAAAAATTTTCATGTTATCATATCCTAATTAGATTGTAAAATGTTTTTATTAAAACTAAATATCATCTACATTTGTCCATAAAAAATGAATAAATTGCATCTATGTCAACTTATATGTAAATAATTATAAATTTACCAAATCTTTAAAATTATTGCATACATACAAATTAATCATAAGATATATGTCTCACATTTATTAAACTTATGTAGACAATGATTTCATGTAATTCTAATTATTTTTCTTACCTTGATTGTTAATGGTAAATTCATTATTTCATTATATTTAGTATTATCTTTTAATCATAAAATCAACTTTTATCAAAATCAAAGATATTGTAGGTTATATAAATATATTCATGTGTAAATTACGAGTGTATCTTAAAATTACTTGGTGCAAATGTAATAATTTTTTAGAATTTGTTATTTCTATTGGTATATTTCAATTTTATCGATTTAACTCAAACTTAGCTCGAAACTAAGACTGAAACCGAAGCAAGCCTGATCCGAACCTAACCCGAATTCGAATTTTAATATTAGTATTAAGGTTTGGGTTCACATCAACTTGACAAGTTTAGGATTTAGATTTACCTAAATCCGGTACAACTTAGCTTGAGATGCACCCCTAATTGGAATGTGATACAAATCTTTATTTGTTTATTTTTTTATTTTCCCGCGTTAGGAGTAAATTGGGGAAAATATAAAATAGAAAAGCTCTAAATCATTAGTCATTACCAACAGCGGAGGAGAGAACGTATATCATAAAGCAAAGAGGCCTATGTTTTACCAATATTTATGTCAGCAGCTGGAAGCCACACACACCATTTGTACGTGTGCATCTATTAAAACAGCTTCCCTCAAGATAAAGAAACATTCACCGCCGGTGTCGTCCCTTGAATTTCAATTGCCTACTCTTTTTCTTCACTCTAACATCCAATCTTTTCATATATCACAAAAAAAAAATAAAAAAAATCGAATCTTTTCAATTGGTCGGACCGAAATTGACATCTGCCGTCCAAATGCAGCCCGAAAACGATTCCACCGAGCCAATCGGAGATGAGCCCCGAGCGTTTGCCCCCTCAAATTCTTAAAAATTGTAATTACAATGGATACATTTATTTAATTATTAAATTCTAAAAACTGTGCATTAAATGGAGTCTATGAGCTAATCACTTCCCCATTTCAGTTAAACGGATGTGAATGTTTATAAAATTAGACAGAACAACAGAAAACATCCGAGCGGGTTAATGCACGATTGGTTAGGAAAAAAGTTTGGGTGATTTGTGAATGTACATACTTAGTTTTACGAAAATTATAAATATATCTATATAATTTCAGAAATTATAAATAATTCTGGTACAGTTCGACCATAAATGTAAATACACTCACGATGTTATAGTACCCGTTAAAATATGAGTATACTTGTAAAGATATACAAACTATGAGAGTATATTTGTAATTTAAAAAATTAAGTATATATATTTTAAATTTTGCAAATATACCCATGCAATTTGCATATTTTTGCAAACATATCCGTGTTATGATAGTGCGGTAATGACATGAATATAGTTGCAATTATGCTCAAACTACGTGGGGTTATTTGAAATTTTTAAAATGATATGAGCATATTTATAATCGAGGATGCTTCTATAAAACTCATCTTCTATGAAATCCTTTCTATTTTTAAAATCTTGATGGTTAATAGAAAATCTACTTTATTCATTTTATTTAACATCATTTATAATATTATGAAAGTCGTTTTATTTTTTAAAATTTCATTGTAATAGGTCCCATCTATAAATGTGTAAAGTCAGCGTAATAAAATAGTTTAATATTAAAATATCAACTTTAAAATATTTTTTTAATATCTAAACCATCTAAAATATTAATAATATATAATCCTATAAAGTATTGTTACATTTTAATACATGTATGAATGGATTTAAGTATTTTTCATAATTTACACGTAAATGCACCTATTTTTGAGCAAATGTGGCCTATCCATATATTTGGGATGAAACTTGATCTCTTAGCTAAATAAATGATGTTAAATACAATAAATGAATTGAATTTTTCATCAAAGATCAACATTTTAATAATAAAAAGGGTTTTACGAAATCACTTCTATGAAATCCAGTTTCATAGAAGTATTCCTGATTTATAATTATTCTCAAATAAAGCGGTTGTATTTGCAAATTATCCTAAAAATAAAAAAGTATGGATAAATAGTTAGAATATAGGGTTTTTCCTATACATTTTCCAAGTTTATATCTTAACTATCAATTATCTTATTTTTTCATTTTTATAATATTTTCTAATTATTTTCATATAATTACATTATTTATTCTCATTTTACTTATGTACTGTCGCATAACTCTTGTATTTTTTTTTAAAAAAAATTATTTTCTTCTTCACTTTCTACTTCACTCACATAACCAAACACCAGTTTCAACGACGAAAAGGGGCTATTGTCACTAATTCACTTAGGTGATTTTACTGACTACCAAAACTTTCGTCAATATCGTGAACGAGCTCTTAGTTTAAACATGCGTGTTTAAACATAACGAATGGTTTGGGTCACGGAAATTAATCCCCTAAACCATTTAGATTTCATAGGAATTAATTCGTTTGGATCCGTTCTTGAGGTTGGGTTTGCTGCGCAAGTTGCGTGACCAAGGCAGCAATTGACAGCAGCTGGTGACAGAAAACAGATTCGGCCCCCAGAGAAGGCTGTATGGATGGGCACTACTCACTAGACAGTTGTGAAGTGTATTTATGAGAGTGAAGGAAGCGGAGATTCAAATGATTCTACATATAGTTAGGCAGGGAGCGGTACCAAATAGCGGTTGCACTTGGCTATTAGAAAACTGCTGGAAACAACTTCAATTCAGCAAATATGTTGTTGAACAAGGCGGATGGATCTGACTGTTCGTATTAAATGCGGCTAATGCAACAAGAAACAAACCACAGGAAGATGGGAAACAAATTCAGCAGCAAGTCTTCTGGAATCGAAAGGATAATGAGCTACAAGGCTCGGCAACTTCAATCCAATGAATGGATTGATCAAATGTAGTACTCTACATCCTATTCTCGCAGATAGCAAAAGTATCGAAGCTTTTCCAACACTGCAGCCACAGAGATCTGTCCGCTAAAAGGCCAATTGCAACGATTGTGCATTCTGAAGAAGTGGACTGACCTGGGAGCTGGGTACTTTCCGAGGAAAACAAATTTGTAAGACCCAACAGCTGCCATGTGTTCTCTAAAATCAGAACAAAGGGTTCCAGCACATTGGCGTATGGAATTGATGATAAAGATTCCACAGAGGAAATCACCTGTTGCATCGATCAATGATGATGATGAAGTCGTTCAAGCAATCATAGTTCTTAGATGCATGGCACACCACATCCTGCTGGATAATAAATTAACACTTCTGTTATATGAACCGTTCAATGGAACGTCTCAGATTCTTTCCCATGACAGCTTCACCGCTGGTTTTCTCTATGGCTGACATTCCGGGTTCTGTCATTGTGTCCGGACCTGTCTCTAGCTCTGTGTAGAACAGATACAACCCTCCTCTGCCTCTCTGGAAATCTTTGAACTATTTGCTATTCCTGAATAGCTCAGCTGCGATTGCAAAGCCCAGAAACAAGAATTCAAATCAGTGAATGCTAGAATAGATACTAACTGAAAAAAAAAAGAAAAAACCCAAAAATGCTTAGTGTAACATCTTTCAAAACATATAAGATTTTTGGATGTAATCTGTATTCAGGATAAGAATGTAATGATGTGAATTAGGAATGAGTAAAGTTGTATCGGAAATTGAAAAAAACTGCTGTTATAATTGAGAAAGTCTTGGGAATAGTAATACAGATTCAATTTCAATTCAAGAATATTATATGTCTTGGAATAGGCTGAGAATTATGGGTACAAATCGTATACCAACAAAATCATTATTTCAGAGTCGAGTTTCGACTTTATACTACATGTGCATGTATAAATTGGCAACGGAATTTAAAGTGGCTTCAAAGCATCCCAATTTGAATATGATACTTCTATTTTAGCTTGTTGCATGTCAGCAATCGGATTCACTTATGAGTTACAAGTCCATAACAATCAAACCAAAAGCCACCGTCTAAGTAAGGAAATACTCGGTGGAAGGGATTATTTGAAGCATAGAACATTAGGGAAGACTTGAATGTAAGTCCATCAGCATTCAAAGCAGGACAAATGGCCTTTTGATGTCGTCCTGGTTTGCCAAGAGGGCTGAATTTTTTATTTTGGGTACGTTCGGTTAAATACGAAACTTTTCCGTCAAATTTTTTTAAATTTTTATAATTATTCTATTTTAAAATTATTTCTTCACATCTTCTTGTACAATTATCATACTTTTAAATCGTTTCTCTGCAATTACTCATACAATTAACTTATATATTTTAACTTTATTTTTTTACTCATTGTCATTACCTCTATCTTATCACATCATTTCTTCCCATTTTAAAAACTTTTATACAAAACTTTTGATTTAAAAGTTTTATCGCTCCCAAAATACATCATTTATATTATTAGGAAAGTAGATTTTACTCACGGAAAATACATGTGAAAATTTAAACCATTAAAATGTTCATTTTTCTTAATTTTAAAGTCTTAAAATTAAAAATAGATGATTTTAAAATTGAGAAAAATATTTTACGGATCAAATCAAGTAAAATATGTTTTAATAAGCCACATTAGGTACTACCTACTATGGGTGTGTTTGGTAAATAGTAAAAAAAATTTAAACTAAAAATTTTCATTCTTTATAATTATCTATTTTTAATCATTTCTTTACATTTTATTATACAATTATTTTACCTTTAAATTAATTTTTAACAATCATCCTTACAATTAATATATCTATTTTAACTTTATTATCTTTACTTTTCATCGTTACTTGTACTATAGCACATCATTTTTTTAATTTAATAATTTTTATATAAAATTTTTTTTATCCAAAAGTTTGTAACTTCCCGACACAACCTATATATAATTTTTGTTTATGGGCTTCCTTGTTCAATATGTTTGGAAGCGTTGGTTTGGGCCTTTTGAGGGGTAAAAGCATGTTCAGGGTAGAATGGGTAGAATGGGTGATTTAGATATTATTGAATTGCTTAAAGCTCTCTCTTTTCAATATAGTGATTTATTTTGTAAAAAAGTAACTATGAGTGATAATTCGGTGCTTACCATAAGCATGGAGGCCAAATATTTACCCTTAGTTTAGTTTTAAAAAAAATATATTTTTAAAAAAGCTAAACCACCAATCATATGAATTATATTTATTCATGTGTATTTATTTATGGTTCCAATAATTATACTATACACTTTTTAACAATTTTGATATTTATATATTCACTTCTAAAAGATGTTAATATTGATAAGATATAAGTCATCAACGAACATTATTTTTAGTAGCATGATAAAAAAGACATTTGTTAAACATAATAAATGGTTTAGATTTAAACAACACATTTAAAATTAAAAAACAGAATAAATATGAAATCTCCATGCTTATTTTTGAATATTGAATTGTTACTCATTAACTATTTACGTTCATTCTTTCTACTAGTGTCTACTGTCGTGATTTCTATAATATTATCATTATTATCTTTTCCGTCGTACTTTTTTCTCAATTTTATTATTATTGTAATTGTTATTTTAATCTTGTCTGAGGTTGTACTGGTTTTACAACCCAGGACATGCACTGTACTAGGTTTAAACTTGGGACTAATGGACATGATACCTCCAGGGCATACCACTCTGCCTTTGCGTCAGTTGCTTTTCTCAAGATTATTGAAACCGTACTAAAACTCTAAAAGTCTAAAAATTAAACCAGGCAAGCTTGTGGTAAAAAAACAAGCTTAATGTAATTATTTCTTCAACGACTCTTTCTCACTCCTCTGGAACAAGAAAGATCCTAGTATCCAATTGAATGCACGAGGGTGCACTTAGACTTGGTGCACCCTGGTGCATTTAACTTATTTTTAAAAAAATTTTAATCTAAATGTATTTAGCACGTGTATTAATTTTTATCATTTTTAAAAAATTTTAAATATTAAAAAAAATTAAAAATCTCTAAAAATAATAAAAATTGGTACACGTTAAATAAAAAAATAAAAAAAATAAAAATAGGTATTTACGTCAAGGTGTGCAAATGGGGTCCAAAGATCCCACCTTAGGCGTGGACACTGAGGTCCCTAACACGGTAACACCCCACTGATCTGATATCAGTTGATACCCACCCATGTGAAGAACTCGGATATTGTGAACAAAAGAACATAAAAGGGCTGTCTGGCATGGTTTAAAACTTTTCGGCATGTTTTATGGCTTAAAAAAACATCAGCTATCAATTTTGTCTGTCAATAAATGAACTGCATTTGAGTCATACTGGCGGCAAGATAGAAGTATTTGGTCATCAAAAATTGTTTCTGCGCTGCAAATTGATGGTAGTCTGTAGGTGGACGAGCAACGCATTTGCATACGCAAGGGATAATGTTATTTGTCTTAGGGGCCGAAAATTCAAGGAATATTGGACTACTGCAAATGTACGAGAGGTTCAACCTCTGTCGCCGGCACGACAAGCTTGAGTTGACGAGTTTTTGCATTCCGATCCTCACGTGAAAAGCATTAGCAAAGGGGGTGAGTTTTTGTGCAACCCAAACAACACCAAAATATGTAGAAAATCATTGCAAGCTTTGGAGAAGTTGTCATGGAATATAACTTATATATTAGTTTGATGCTCGTACACCTTAGACTGTGGGCACTCTACACGTGCGAATCCAAACTTGGACATCAAACCTAGCCTGCAAAAAAGCCTCACCGGAGCCAAAACAGGTATGCTTAAAACTTTAGCACGTTCTAGCTGCCCAAACAAGTGCCCAGACTCAAGGTTAATGGCAATACTTATCCTTCTTCGCATGCTTTTAACGATCGACCAGGTTCCTTAGACTGTTGCTTTTGTGGCTTTTAATATTAAAAAAATGTAAAGTCACAAAAGGTGCGTCCGCCTTTGAGTTGTAACTAAAGATTTGATTTTCAAAAATAAAAAAAATATCTACAGTACTTCAAAAATAGTAAAAATTAATATAAATGTTAATTACACCTAAATTAACAGTTTTATTTTAAAAAAAAAGTTCAAAAAATACTATATATATAGACACACACCCGAGAGCATTGATAGGTCAATTCTCGAGCCTCTCACCTCCCTCGCTCCCTGCCACGAAGGAAAGGCCCCACGGTCTTTCACATGGAAAATTGAGCTGACAGAGATGCCCAATGAAAAGGTTCCCTTCCGGCTCAGCCCTCAGATTCCTTAAACTACCATCGAAATTCCTTCGATTTTTAAATTTGTATACAGCAGAGCCGAGCCACAGCGGCACACATGTGACAGGCACAGCGACCGCGACAGTGGGGCCCATGGATGTCCGTCCATCCGACGGCCGAGCGAATGAGGCGTTCGTCAACTAGACAAAAGGGATGCCGGCGAACAAGTAGTCGGCGGCAACCCCTCCGCCTCGCCGACCACGACGAAGGAATACTCGTCCTGGACCTCCTCGGCCTTCTCCATCGACGACGACGGATAGGAATGCAGGAAATCATCAAACCCCATGCTCTTCGCTTCCTCGCAGTCCAACGGCTGCTCTTTGGAAACGTGCACTGGGCCACCATCGCCATCCAAGAACCTGACCACGTCCCTCATACTCGGCCGTTCGCCAGCCACCGGGTGCGAGCACACCATTCCCAGCTTCAGGACAAGCTCCGCCTCCTCCGCGTCGTACTCGCCCCCCAGCTTCCTGTCGATCGCATCAAAAAGCACCCCCGCCTTCCATTTCTCCCACACCCAATCCACCAGTAGCATCTCCTCAGGCAGCGCCTTTGCCTCTATGGGCCGCCGGCCGCAGGCCACCTCCAGCAGCAGCGCGCCGAAGGCAAACACATCGGTCGCCGTCGTGGCTTTGCCCGTCCGCGTCAGCTCCGGCGCCAGGTACCCTAGCGTCCCCACCACGTGGGTCGTGTTCGGGTTCGCCCCGTGCTCATAGAGCCGGGCCAGCCCAAAGTCGCCCAGCCGCCCGTTCATGTCGCCGTCGAGCAGCACGTTGCTGGCTTTCACGTCGCGGTGGATGACGATCTGTTCCCATTCCTCGTGCAGGTAGAGCAGCCCGCTGGCGACGCCGCGCAAGACCCTGTATCTCTGGCTCCAGTTCAATGTCGTTTTGGGATCGTCGAACAGGTAGCGATCAAGACTACCGTTCACCATGAAGTCGTACACCAGCATCAGATCGCTGCGCCTCCGGCACCATCCCTGCAGCCGGACGAGATTCCGATGCCGCAGCCGCCCGATGCTGCCTATCTCCGCCACGAATTCCCGGATGCCCTGTTTCGATTCATGCGAAATCCGCTTCACGGCGATCTCGGTCTTCGATTTCGGCAGCGTTCCTTTATACACGCGGCCGAATCCGCCGAAGCCCAACAGCTCCTTGTCGCGAAACCCCTTGGTGGCTTTCCTCAGCTCCTTGTAAGAAAACCGGTGGGGGCCGTACTCTAGCTCCCACGGCTCGATCACGTCGGCATTCTTGATCTTCCGGATGAGGTAGATCGCCGCCGAGAAAGCAACCACTATCACAAGAACAGCTGAAACAGTGACGCCGAAGACGAGCATGCGGTGATGCTTCTTCGCGTGGGGCAGAGAAGGAAGCGATGAGAGATCGAGCGACTGGACTGCTCCGTTTGTCTTGAAGTTCCATCCGGTAATGTAATGCGAGCTCGCAAGCAGCCCCGTCGAGGAAGAGAACCCCACATACATCGAATCACTCAAAAACAGGGACAGATCGATCGGGAACGTCAATAGCGGCAGTTTGGGTTTGTCCGAGTTGGGCGAAATCGTCACGTTAAGTACTTTCTCGTCGTCGTCGTAGTCGACCCAGGCCTGAATCGTCTCCCCGGCTTTCAAAGAGACGTTCCGCTTTTGGGGGGGCGTGCCGTCATCGTAGTAGGCTGCGGAGGCGGATGCGTTCGACCTCATGCTGTTGATATCGACGCCGACGTGATTGTCGTTAATATCGCCGAACTCGAAGTCCTGGACGGTGTCGAATTCGATGGCGAGGATGTGGTTGGTGACGTTGCCAATGTCGCTGGCGTTGAAGAGGCCCAGGTATTGGCTGGGGAGGGCGCCAGGGAGGTAGGGGGAAGGGGAGATGGTGAAGGCGAAGCCATGGCCGCCGAGCTTGGGGTATTCGGGAACGATGGCGAAGGCGAAGGCGGTGGAGAAGGAGAAGGTGGCGGTGGAGTTCTTGAGCTGAACTGGGTTGCAGTAGAAGGCATGGCCGATCAGGCGGCTGGTATCGTTGGTGAGGCGGAGGACGCCGTTGGATTGGATCTGAGCAACGCCGTCGAGAGTGAGATTATTGGATGCGTCTGAGAATCCGTTGAAGTAGAACTCTGTGGATTGAGCGAAGTTGGAGATCTGGAGGACGGGGAGGAGGAGGGAGAGAAAAAGGAGGGTTTTCGACATTGGGTGGGTGGGTGGGGAGAAGGAGCGATGGGGTTCTTTAGGGATTTCGCCCGACTCGGCCCGAAGAGATGGCAAGACTGCGAGAAGAAGTGGAGGCTCTGCCCCGGGCATTAAAAGGCGTAGCCAAGCCAGCTGAGTTTGGCATGTGCATGTGCATGTGCAGCTGCAGCGGAGTGTGTGTGCGCGTTTTTTCTTTCTCTCTTTCTTCCTTTTTTGCATTTTAAT
>JAXCLR010000105.1:21558722-21582099 GCA_035584095.1 Annona squamosa | reverse complement strand
TAACTATGCGTATTTGTCTTTTTATTTCATAAATATTACATGTTTGATTTTTAAGTCCCATTTCTCCATTTTAAACTCTGCCGTTAAAGCAATTTGCTTATTTGTAAACTAAAAATCTAAAATAACTTTATGGCTTATTCGAGTTGGCTTGTATATACAAGCATGACAATTTTATATAATTTTGAGCTGACTTATGAAATGAATTTACTCAAATTTTTCTATAGTATGATGCTTGTTATGGCCAAGTTAAATAAATTCATATGGTGAATCACTTCCTTTAAGGGCAATATTATCATTAAAATTTTTGCATATGTCCATGAAAAATTTTTCATTCAGAGTTTAAAATGTAAAGCGGCAAACTTATAGAATTTAAAAAATAAACATGTAAAACTCATAGATTAAAAAATAAATACTCATGATGATGAGAGAGAGAGATCAAAATGCAAATATGACACGAGTATTAGCAAATACATTAGCATCCGCTGCGGCAGGAGTCTGTTAATCATCCAAAGCATTTACCGGCGGATTCATATTGGTTGCTAAAGTGTGTTAAATCAGTACTTGTTGTTTCACCTTTTTGAGCATCTTGCTTGCAGCAGATAGATTACTTTAGATGAACATATAAATTGTGGTCCCTAGTTTCTAAAATATGTAATTTAGTTCCATGAGATAACTACCGCCCTAGCATGGTTAACTTCTGGGGGAATTCTTACTTCCCTAGACATTTGCTTTACTGCAAATGTCATGAATTTACATGCTTTTCTTGGATTTCCCGTAATTACAACTCTTTTTTTTTTTTTTTTTTTTCTGGATTGGTTCGTATCTGCAAACAACTTAGCTTAAAGTTTCATCACATATTGGTTTATGTCATTTTAAGAATCAAAATGCATGTCTTAAATCACTCCTGCAGAGTTCGAAATTATTTTTTTTCTAAAGAAATCCAATAAGAAAAAGGTGGTATAAAACCAATTGCATCGAATGAGACGAGATCTTGTAAATTGAAAAGTAAAAATTTTGCAAGTTGTGAAACTTGGGGTATGCGTTGAATGAAACTTGTTTTCATTTCAAAGAATTTTTCAATTCCGATATTACTTTTTAATTAACATAATAATCATATTTTTTATTCCTAATTCTATTTTTTTTTTTATTCACGAAACTTGTTTCTCATTTTCCAATGCACATGAATTCTCCGTTATTAATAAATTTCTAATCTTCCTTTTATTGGAGCATTTTCCACCGTTGAAATAAAAGAGGAAAGAGCCCCGGTTTAGAAGGCATCGTGCTGGAGTCGATCTTCTGATTTCTGAATCCTACACGCGACCACACACAATCTTGCGCGAATTTCTCTTTTGATTTGTGCAAGATCCCAATATAAAAATTTATTTAAATTTTGCTAAATAATAAATAAATTAAATAATTTTTATATATATTTAAAAAGTGAGCTCACTTCTATATAAATGGGTTACATGGAAGTTGTTAAATGTAACTTCCTCAAAATTTAAAATTTGATACTTGATGAAATTCATTCATTATATTTAACTTAATTTATTTACTTATGAGACCAAATTTTATTCAAATATAATATGTTTATAGATTATATTTGCTAGAAAATAGGTATATTTATGTGTAAATTAGGAAAAATACTTAAATTTCATTTACGTATGTATTAAAATGTAGTAATATTTTATAGAATCATTTTTTCATACAGTAATAATATTTTAGATGTTTTAAATGTTGAAAATATTACGTGAAAATTAATATTTAGCATTAACATTAAAATATTTTATTATATTAATTTTACATATGTTGTAGATAAGGCCCATGTACATTGATGTTACACAAATGAAAGAGTTTCCATGATAATATAAGTAATGTTTAATGTAATAAATAAAGTGAATTTTTTGTCAACCATGTAGATATTAAAAATGACTTCTATCAAATACACCCGTTACATTTGACCTTAATCCCATATATACTCATTATATCTTCAAAATCTCAAATATATCTAATATGTTTATAACTAATCCCTAAAGCACCCAATTTTAAGTTAACATAGTTAGTTAATATGTGAAATTAATAATATACTCATCAAATTTTGAATGTCGTAACCTACTAATGTCCTAATTATGCATGAACTTTATATTTGGAAAGCCATAATTTTATTTTCTTTTTATTATATTTCATTATTTATTAGTTTATAATATGAGTATTTTGAGCATTTATAAAAAATTAACTAATGGTTTTGAAAATGTAGTAAATATATTTGGGATTAAAGTCAAACGTAAATGGTATATTTGAGAAAAGTCCTATTAAAAATTAATCAGCTTATATAGAAAAGAGATTTCATGGAAGCATTCCTGTTTAAAAAATATATTTATATTTTTCCCCCATAGAAGATACTTCATGAAATACGTGTTAAATATATCTTAGTAACTCCTGTTAGTTCTAGATACCTAGGCTTTAGATTCTGTTTGGATCTTATCCTGCCTATTCGAATCAAATATTATTTTATTTGGAACATATCATACGACATGATATAAAAACAAAAATCTACATTACTTATTTAAAAATACCTAATATGTACTTGTTGATACTTTGTCGAAGTCATGCTCTACGTGTAGATTTTATTATTTTTTCTTGTGTTTAAAATATGCAAACTCATTCATATTTGTTTGTACACATTGCACATTCGCCCTTCTAATAATGGCTATTAGCAGCTCAACAACTTTCCACCCAACACTATTTGTTGGTGTAACTATAATTTTCAGAAATTTCCTCAATTTTCATTGGTTGTGGGTCATATATAAATCTAAATAAAAATAATTTTTATATCACGGAAATATCTATACTCTACAAGGTTTTTTTTTTTTTTTTTTGTTAACTTTGCTTATGTATTCCTATTTAAGAAAATATGTTGCCACATTGTTCACCAAGCGAAATGGTACTGCGGACAGAAATTTATTTAAAAAAATCTTTTAATCTCAGTGAATGTTTGGGAATTGACCGAGGTGATTCGGGGTGGGAAATTATAGTTTACACGTTATTCACAAACGATTTACCTACCCAACAATCTTATTTTTTCAACTTTACTTTTATACTTAAATTATTTTTACTTACAACTCATCTATTTATTTCAATTTTAACTTCATCATTTCATACTAATCACATAAAATTTTAAAATATTCTCTTTCCCACTATTTATCCTATCTCATATTTTTACAAAAATCTACGTTCCCCTAAAATTTGCCCTACGTGTCGTACAGCGTAAAGTAAAATAATTTCTTCGAGACATCTTTGAAGCCACCGTAATATCCAACTATTATATTTTCTAATTATTATGTTCGCATCTCAATTCCTTTTTATATCTTTCATAAAATTATTTTATTTATTTTAATTTTATTCTTTCTACTCATAATCATTACTAAAGTCATGTTAAGTAATTTTATCATTTTGTTAAAATTTGTTACCCATAATTTTTTGCCCCTTTTTTTTTATTTCTACTTTTACGACGGAGCCGACCGCAAAAGCATTTTACCCTTGCTCATCCGCATGTGCTGAGCGTTATGAGGGGCAAAAGTTCCTCATTGGCCGGTGCAACGGATGGGTGGACGGTGTGCTAGCAAAATAGCTTGCATGTGTCTGATCTGCAAGGGACGGGACCACTACCGGACTCCGATCGCCTGCACCCGCGTTGCCTGCTCCCGGTGTACACACACATTTTTTTTAATTTTTTTAAAAAAAATTTTTTAGACCACTACCACCCCTGACACCTAATAATAGACCTCTGTCATAGCTTTCAAGGTGTACATCTGTTGACTGTATGCGAACCAATTTCAGCATTCCAGACGCTGGTTGCCCACCGCACGTAGTTCATCTACGTGGGCGTTGGTGAATGAATGGGATGAGCAGCTTTTCACTTCCAGAGCATTCCGGCGTTGCTGCCCACTGTCACACATCGCTATCGGGGACCTCCCATTACAGGTGAGCCGGCCCCGTACGGCTGCTCGGGTGCAGTTATTGTTATTCCCTACGAGTGTGAGGGTTTTTACATAGATGTCTTCCCTAAGAGTGATTGTATTTATATAAAAAAAATCTTTTTGTAATGTGAGGTTGTGAAAGATGTTAAATTATCATATTGCTTGTAACACAACATATATAACACCAATAAAAAAATACAAATTTTAAAAACTTTTATTACTTTTTACTTTTTGACGAACACAACCTTTATAAGCAAAGGGGTGTTTGGCAAACCTTACCATTTTTTTCACTAAATTTTTTAATATATAATGTTTTGCTTTTCATGATTATCTTATTTTTTAATTACATCTTCATATCTTCTCATATAACTATCTTAATTTTTGATCATTTCTACACAAGAACTTTTGCAATTCACCTATTTATTTTAACTTTATTCTTTTTAATCTTCATCATTACTTTTATCATATTATATCATTTTATACTAATTCAAAAAAATTTATTACTTCCTCAACACACCCCAAAACTTTTTAATGTGCACAACTTTCCATTTTAAAATTATTTCTTTACATGTTCTCATATAATTATTTTATTTTTCAATTATTTTTGCGCAAATATCCATTCAACCAACTTATTTATTTGAACTTTATTCTTTTTACTCCTCATGTTACATCATTTTCTACCAATTCAAAAACTTTAAGACATGTTTCGTTTCATATAAAAATTGTTAAGTAATAACCTTTACTCTCTATAACTATCTTATTTTTAATTATTTTGTACATCTTACTCTCCTTTTTAATTAATTATATAAGATTTACTATACAATTAACCTATTTATTTTAATTTTATTATCTTTACTCCTCCTCATTTTCGTATCATATTGTATAATTTTCTCTCATTTCGAAAATGTTTACACCAAAATTTTTTTATTCAAAAATTTTATAACTTCCCAAATACACCCTTACACAAAAAACTTTTGATAAAAAAGAGCATGGATAATGGGGCACATACATGCATTTGGCAAGGTATTCATGCTTACTTTTCATTTCCAAAAGTAAAAGATATTAAAAAAATTTAGCATTATATGACTGCAATCTTGGTAGTGCCACATTTCAGTAATACATATAATATATAGCTCAACTTCTATATAATCAGGTTACATAAAAACGTAGTTATTTAGCCTCTTTAACTTTTAAAATTTTAATATTTGACGGAAAATTTAATTTGTTCATTATATTTTACATTGTTTGTTTATCCAAGAGATCAATTTTCATCCTGATTAAGTATGTTTATGAATCACATTTGTTGAATATATGTACATATCTACATTCATGCGCAAATTATGAAAAAACGATTAAATCCATTCACACATGTATTATAATGTAATAATTTTTTATAGAATCACTTATCTATATACTAGTAATATTTTAAATGATTTAGATATTGAAAAAAACTATTTTAAAATTGATATTTTAGTATTAAATTATTTTATAACATTGATTTTACACATTTATAGACGATACTCATATACGGTACAACTAAACAAATAAATTTTTTTTTAAGATACTATGAACGATGTTAAATATAATGAATTAAGTAGATTTTTCATCAACTATCAAGATTTTAAATATGAAGAGGGTTACATAGAAAAGAGGTTTCTAATATAATATTTATATATATATATATATATATATAATGCATCACATACGGTCACCTATATATATATATATATGAAAAATAATCAAGTGCAGTGACGCTGCACCGGAATTCCGGTGCAGCGTCTCTGAAATGGGCTCCATATGATCATGAAATCATGATCTACTCCACCCATTGTATTTAGAATAATATATTCTATAACCATACCAATTTTCATCCCAATCGGATACTTTAAAGTTGTTACTTACATTAAACTATTTTATTACGTTGGATTTGTACCATTTTCAGACGGGGCCCATATACATATCTTATTGGGATAAAAATTGGTATGGTAATAGAATACATTATTCTAAATACAATAGGTGAAGTAGATCATGATTTCATGATCATGTGGGCCCCATTTTGGGGCCACTGTACGGCTGTTCCGGTGCAGTTGAACAACTCCCTATATATATAGGTGATCGTATGTGATGCATTATCGAATCGAGATGTTTTTCCACCTAAAATGAGCACTGCATGCAAATTTACTTGATATTATTACGGTGCAATCATCCTGGAAATGCAAGTGCGGTAATTGGCACCGACGTCGTTAATTTCCACAGTTCGAGCCAAATGGATTACGTATTCACGTGGAATTATGTATAGTGTGTGAACTGTTGAGCTGTGCACGCACTTATGACCGGAGGATTGAAGGATGTAAGTGCGGCTTGGCACCCATAATTTAGTATTTCATCATTTGAATTATATTATACACCTTATATTTACATTTTTATTTACTTGTGTATTTTTTTTTTAGGAGATACTCACTTGTGTATTTAAGTCTTTTATAATTTTAGCTAGCTTTATTCATGAAAAAGAATAAAGAGAAAAGGTTGATCTGTCCTGTCGTCTATTTCCCTTTTGCAAGCCGATCGTCTGGCAGTCATTTTTGAAATATGAGAAAGGCCGAAGATATTGGAATGGACCACCAACCTAAAGTCAGGCAGAAAATGCGGATGGGTTCGGAGCTTTTCCATCTATCCATCAAGATTGTTCTTTTGCACTTTTTGTTAAAATGACGTATTCTCTTCTCTGACTGCTGTTACTTCTAGCAACTGTTCATAACTTGGATTCAGATATGAGATGAGTGTGCCGGATGGAAGGGTATTAAAAATGAGAAAAATAAATTTATAAGAATTAAAAGTATTGCACGTGAAACGAAAATTGTAGGTTTTGTTTTTCGAAAAATGAAAAAAATGTTGTTAAGAAAGGAAGGGATTCTATCGCATTTACATCTCATCCAACTTGTGAATAGAATAAAATTAAGCATAATGATTGAAATGTAAGATAATTAAGTATGGGAAGTCGTGAAAATTTATTAAACTATTAGAGATAAGGATTAAAATGTAGTGTAATGAGTAGTTAAAATATCAAAATTCATACTTAAAATTTCACCTGCGGCATGACGGCCCCAACACGTGTTGAATATTTTACTCGGAACCATCATTTCTTAGTGCTGACCTTCGAATTCTGATGCATTAACATGTGGAAAATATCTTCCTTGCCAGGGAGAATAGAAAATTTTACTTCAAACGAGTCCGTGAGGACCTCCGACTATCTGCATTCTTGCGCAAAACATATGGAAATTGAGTTCCTTGCCAATCACGAAGCCAGGGATTTACCCGTGGCTGTCTATCATCTATGGACCGAGCGCGTTCGCGGCCTTCACCATGGAGTACATCTAGGAGTGAGAATTGGCTATACTGGTTCAGGGTTTGTTCAATCAAGACTTTATTTTTTAAAAATTTAATTTGATTTTATTTTTATATCAGGTCAAGACAATGTTAGTTTGACCTTCGCTTTTTTAAAATAGGTTTGAAACAAATTTCAAGTTGGTATTAGACCGGTTTCGGGACAGCAGAGATAGTAATAAATATGGATTAAATAAGATGATTTTAAAAATTTATATACCTATCAAACATAAATATACGTCTATACTAAATTAAATGTTACATACTTCAATATTTTACTAATTATTAAAAAAACACATCATTATTAAAACAAACATGAGAAAATATAACATTAATTTATTAAAATAGGTTAATATACAATTATACATAAAAGTTATATATGTGTGTAAATTCTTTTTATTGATTCTTATATTGTTTTATGGATAAATTTTCTACCGTTGATATAGTTAATTATAAAAAAAATTATAAAAATTTCGAAAGAAAATAATAAGAAGATTTAAATATAGGCTTATATTTTAAATAAATTAATATATGCGGGGCGGGTCAAGACATGGTTAACCCAACCAGACCCTATTTTTGAATTTGGGTCATAATGTCTGAACCATCCTTATACTGGGTTAAAAATACATTAATTTTATCCGGTCAAAAAAGGTCGGGTCAATACCGAATCATGGGTCGATCCACCCCAATTCTCACCTCTTAAGTTTATCATCTATCCTAGAGCACGAAGCCATGGATTTACCAGTAGCTGTCGATCATCTATCATAGAGCCACAGGACTAGTAAAAATTTTCCCCTCCATGTTTGGGCTACCAGAAGATTGTCATATTTTCCTCTTGCCTTCCAAAAATAGAAATTTTTTTTATGGGTATGCACATATTACACTTATCTCAACTAATATTAAAAGCAAGCTTTGAGATATTTTTATAATTTTCCTCGCCACAATTTTACGAACATCTCAACTAGTGGACTATGATAAACACTCCTATAAATAGAGAAGAAATAATTTCACCATACATATGCCACCACACAGTGCATCAGTACTACAACAATAGATGCATATAGAAAATGCTCTGGCTGCATCTCGAATCGAAGAGCAGGCATGCTGGATGCGCATCTTCATACCACTAAGGCATTACCTCGGTGGCCAAAACAAAAATCTTTAAATATGAATTGTGATGCACTTCCTTACCATTAAATAATTTAAATAAAACATTGAAGTTAGAGACACCAAATGAAAAACATATCAAATATCGTGTTGTTTATTGTAAAAGATTATCATATACTATACTTTTATTTATGTAAATACTTTATTAATTTGTTTGCTAAATCTGTGCTTTTAATTATTGAAATGGGGCTAATGGAGTTAGTCATGACCTGTGGCTTAAAGTGTAGAGGTCAGGGGTTTTGACCCCTTGTGATCGTAAAAATTATTTCCTCTAGTAATTAAAATTTTTATTTGATTCTTCACTCATGTGGTAAGAGTATTTACAAAAATTTCCTTTATAGTGTGAGGGTTGTTAAAGGGCTAGTTTGTATCAGATGTCACAACATGTAACAATACTAATAAAACTTATTGAGATGGGAATTCCTTTACATTTTAAAGTTAAATTATCGTGAAATATTTAAAATATACCATCAAACAATAATCTAGAAATTTTGAAAATTTTAAATTCTATTTTACCAATGATACAATTGATGTGATGCCATTATGGTAAAAACTGCGGCGGCCATAGGCCAAGGTCACTGGTTCAAATCGGCCCTCTTAACACTGGTAAAGGATGAAATTTTTTTTTTTTAAAAAAAAACATAGTCCCCCCAAGTTTTTTGTTCGGGAGGGGGTGAAGGTGGGGTTTTACAATCCTAGCATGAGGGTTCCATACAAATTTTCCTTAGTGTAGGGTTTCATAAAAATTTCTCCTAGTCTTGGAATGTTACAAAAAAAATTCTTCATGTTGTGACGGTTATGAATGTACTCACATGATGTGTTATATAAAAATCCCAATAAAAAAATAATGCAATTGATGTACTTACAAAATTATAATAAATGCAATGGTATATTTCCTGCTATTTCAAATCTAAAATCAAAATGTAGATTAAAGATTAATCACAGTCGTAAATGCCCCAATGAGATGATTTACCGTTCATCGCTAATAAGTAATTTTAACAATGAGAATGTTCGTACTTATTTTGTTAATTGTCAACCTAAGACAAAACAAAGGGTCATGTCTGTTTACAATTTTTCATATTGTTGGACTCGCATGACGCGGGCCTAATGGATGTGGATCTGACGTCAGCTACAAGATCGGTTTTGCTAATGTGTGAACCATTGGCCGCAGTTGTTTTTGTTGTTGTTTTTTTCTTTTTTAATGAGAAAAGCATGATATGCGTACATTCTAATGGCGGCAATTACATTATTGTTTTAGAAATAAGCTTTCATTTGAACGTGCTAATCTGACTAATCTTACCTTTTCAAAGCTTGGTACATAGCTGCTGTCACCGTAGAAATAACCAAAGTTTTTCCTAAAAAATATTTATACCTTAATGATAAATTAAAGATAATTTGTAAATATATCCACATAGTTCGATTATAATTACAAGTATACCACTTAGTTTTAAAAAGTGTAGACAATTTCATATATTTTGACCATAATTGTAAATAAATTTTTGTCATTATGGCTCTATCACAATATGAGTATATTTGCAAATATATGAAAATTTTATAATGATATGTAATGACAAAAGTGATGATTAAAAGTTAAGTGAATAAAATTAAAATAGATAAGATAGATGTATAGAAAAATGTAAGTAAATAATTGTACAATAAAATAGTTGTATAAAAAAATGTGTGAAAAATTTTTCTTTGAGTAACAAACACACCGCAAAACAAATTTTAATTTGATTGTAAAGCAGTGTCATAGGTGGGGGAATATGATCCCTTGCTAACAGTTATTAGCAGCCGATACCTGAGTTTATGCATTAAGCCTTACATGAAACCCAATAGTAGACAGCATATAACGTACTTCGTATGAAGAGTTTATGTATGCTAACTATTGACAAAAATAAACAAATTTCCTTGTAGTGAGAGTGCAATAAAACTAATGATGTAGGTACTGAATTCATCACATGTCAAAGCATGTGGCCAAAAAAAAATAATAACAAATAGATAAATAAATCTCGACCAAAAAAATAGATAAATAAATATACAATTGTTTTGTTAAACTCGCTAAGATTGTAATAATTAAAAATTTAGTCGAACCCAAGCCAAATATGCATGCAACCGAACGGTAATTATAACCAATCAATTGTATATTTTTAATATTAATTTAACATTCTAACCGAATAATAAATTAAAATATAAATAATTACAAGGATGCGGAATGGTAAATTTTGTGATTCTTTGTATTAGCAATTAACCCAAGTACATATTTCAATCTTCGCAAGAAAGTAGCAATGAATTCATCATTACGAAAAACGAACAAATAAACTCATCATGCTGGGTTTCATAGCTCAAGACCTCCCGACACCTAAGGGGGGAGTGTTAGTCACTTGCTAGCAAGAAGGGTAAATTAGTAAAATAGCTAGGGATTAAGGGTGCGTTTGTGAATGAATAAAATTTTTGATAAAAAGTTTTGAAGAGTAAAAGTTATAAAATGATGTGACGTGATAGGGATAATAATGAAAAGTAAAGAAAATAAAGTTAAAATAGATAGATTAGTTATGTAGAAATGATTGAAAAATATGGTAATTATATAGAAAATTTTGAAAAAATAATTAAAAAATATAATAATTATGAAGAGCTACATATTGCCAAACACAACCCAAGTTAATTAGAAAGATGTGAGCCTCCCAGTGCAGTTGGCTTCCCACCGGGGCTGCTGTCGTGGCTGGACTGAGACTCATGTCTCGTCCCGCGAATTTCTGACCTTTAGCAGTCTTGCTAGGCTCATCAAAAGAAAAAGAAAAAGAAAAAGAAAAAAAAAATCGTCAGAAAGATGAACAGAAAAAGTTTTTTCTTTAAAAAAAAAAAAAAACATTCCATCAGCTGGTAATTGGCATATATGGTATATCCCTGGAAGCGTACACCAGAATTCAATCAGTTGTCTCTTGATTTTCGAATTCAACATTATCGTCTTTGAAAGAGTACTTGGATGTGGGACCTCAAATCAATGCCCACGCAGCCTACATGCCGTGAGCAATCAGCTGAGTTATGTAGGCTGCACCTGCACTGTCATCATTTCCTCTCAGGTCAAACAATCTTGCATGCCCCCATCCATTTCAACGTCCCTTTTGGGTGTTGAAACTTGAAACTTGAAAGTGGAAGGATGCCGTATTTTATTCCCATCATTCCAACAATATATAGCGGGTGAGAATAGTCCTTTTGTTAGCATTTGCATATTAAAATCATGTAAAAAGGATTTTTTATCAGCGTGTTCGATCATCTCCAAGCGATTTCGGAGGATTTCGTGGAAATGTGAACACAAGTGCCCGCAGGAACATCCAAGAAAGCAAGCCTATGCAGCAGCTGCTACAGCTGACGAAGAGAATGCGTCATATATATATATATATATATATACAGAGAGAGTTTTCCGAACCTGTGTTCAGTCTACTGTCAAATGAACCCCACATATATTAGATTGTAATAAAACTTTATACACTCATTTATTCATATATAAATTATACTTTAGACGGTTTAGATGTTGAAATATCACTTTAAACTTGATATTTACATTAAACTATTTTATTATGTTGATTTTACACCATTTTAAGATGTGGACTACACACATGTTGGATTTGGATGAAAATTTGTATGTTAATAAAGTAAACAATTCTAAATAAAATGGATGAGGTGGATTTTCTATTTATGATCAGGTAGGGCCCCCTAGATTATTTCCTATATATATATATATGGTTATAGAATACATCACTAGAACAACAGTGCTGTTGCCCAAAAAATATGCCTCACGCATATTAAAATGTAATGAAACTTTATATAATCATTTATTCATATATAAATCATACTTTAAATGGTTTAGATGTTGAAAAAATCACTTTAAAGTTGTTATTTATATCAAACTATTTTATTACGTTGAATTTGTACCATTTTCAGATAGAGCCCATATTCATATCTGATTGTGATGAAAATTAGTATGGTTATAGAATAAATTATTCTAAATATAATGGGTGGAGTAAATTGTAATTCGATGATCATGTGGCGTCCGTTTCAGCGATGTTGCACCAGAAATTCCGGTTCAGCATGTTGCATCGGAATATATATATATATAATGAGTTAGGACACGGATTGCTGAGTTTAAAAATTTAAAAAATACTTAAAAATATCTAAAAATAGTAAATTTTGATTTATAAATTTAATACAATTAAATTTACTTATCCATGAAAAAATCTTAAAAAATAAGTTTTTAGGCCAGAAGCACGTGTCTAAGAAGATCAAGCGGCTATATGTAGACCATGCGAAAGGAAGCGGGAATCGAAACCAGCCATTTCCAAATCGAAACGCTAGATGAACAGGATGCAATCATCCGTCAAAACAAGAAAATGGGAGCTCCTTTCCTAGCCAGCCATTTTCTTGCCAGACTATCCTCTATTTCCATTATTATGCTAACCTCATTAGCGTCAGTGTTGCGGCAAGAAGTACTGAGTGAAGACCAAGACTTCTTCTTTTTGTATTTTTAAGAATATAAATAATGATCAGAACAACAATAGGATAATTCTAGAAAGATATTTAAATAGGACAACAAATTATTGCATTAATTAATATAAAAAATGAAATTGATTTTCTTTTGAAAAATCCGATTTGCTAACATCATTGTAAGAAAAAGACCAAAGAATCACATCAAGGGCGTGCCCTTATCGGTTCTTGCACAAGAGGTACTCACGGATTACAAGCAGGTCGCACCGAAGTCGGAAATGCAATCGTTTTCTTTTAAAAAAAAAAAATTATTTTGAAACAATTTTTAACACCTAAATCTTTTATATTAATTAATTCATATGTATTTATCCACAACGCCAAAATGTCTTTAATTTTATAATTTTACATATTGTGTTTTTATTTTTAAATTTTATAGTTATATATCCACTCTAGATCATGCTAAACTTTCGCATTATTAGGTTTCCAATCGAAATTATTTTATAAATCGCATAATGGTATTTATGAATGAGTACTGTAAATGGAATAGATGTATAAAAATTATTTTAAAAATTATAAAAAGTGCTTTCGTTTGCATTTGATGGGTACCTTACAAACTTAGGCCAGTATGTGAGGTCCGCCCATTCAAGTCAAAAAGGTTTACTCCCCCACTGCGCATCATCTTGGGTGGACTTTCATCTGTCTACCTTTTTTTTTTAATTATTATTCTTTGTTTTCCGGGTTCCACAGTCGGAATACGTTCACGAAATGGTCAAGCACGTTTGACATAACACGGTCGATCGAGGCTTTTAATATATGGTTGGGATCACGGAAGATTTTCTTGGCTGCGGAATGCCGGGATGGTTTGAGTGCACGGGGAAAAAAGAGGATGTTCATTCCTGGGTGTTGGTACTATAGAATATAGGTACAAGAAACTGGAGTGGTTTTGGGGTGTTCCAAAATATCTTTGGTTCTTTATTGAGATACATATGAGATGAGTTTTTTCGTTGTCAAGAGATTTTTAAATTTTTAATACAATTATTTATATTTTGATATAAATTTTCATTTGTCATCCTATTTTTTATTTCATTGAAGCCTCTTGAATCCTTCCAAACATACAAAATTAAAAATCTTTTTAAACGTAATTCTTTTAGTCACAAATTGTGTCATCATTTTTATTATCATCAAAGTTATTAGTCTTTAAAGATATTTTCCCTTGGCTTACCTCTTTTGTGTCATCCACTAACTATCAATTTTTTTTTAATCGGGCATGCTTTTGTATTATCGGATTATATAGAAGATGTTTTATGTAACTCCTTAAATTTTAAAATTTTGATGCTTGATGGAAAATCTATTTCCTTTATTATATATAATGTTATTTGTTTAGTTAGAAAACAAAATTTCATTCAAATAAAATATGTGCATACGCCACATTTGACATAAAAAAATATTTACTTATAAATTAAGAAAATATTTAGATTTGTTTACGTATGTATTGAAATATAATAATACTTTATAAAATTATTTATCTATATAATAATGATATTTTAGATGATTTAGCGTTGATAATACTACTTAAAAATTAATATTTAGTATTAAATTATTTTATTATGTTGGTTTTATATGTTTCTAGATAGGGCCCATATACAATGATATTAGACAAATAAAAGAATTTTCATGATAATATAAGTGATGCTAAATGTAGTAAATGAAGTAGATTTTTCATCAACTATCTAGATGTTGAAAATGAAGAGAGTTACATAAGAAGGAAGTTTCATAGAAGCATTCCCATTTTTTAATCATCGACTATACATATGTTAAAATCTCAGTAAAGATTTTAAAGGAACTTCAAACCAAAGACACTCATAAAATAAGCTCCACCCCCTTTTATGTAACTTTTCCATTATTAATATCTTGATGATTGATAGAAAATTCACTTCATCTATTATATTTAACATATTTATAATATAATGTCTCGAAAACTCTTTCATTTATTTAATATCATTGTGCATAAGCCCCATGTTCAAATGTGTAAAATCAACATAATAAGATTGTTTAACGTTAAATATCAATGTTAACGTTGTATTTTCATCATCTAAACCATTTAAAATATTATTTCTATATGGATAAATTATTTTATAACGTATTATTATATTCTAATGCATATGTAAATGTATCTAGGTGTTTCATAATTTACATATAAATATATCTTTTTCAGCAAATGTAACCCATGCACATGCTTGATTTGGATGAAACTTAGTCTCTTAGTTAAATAAATGATGTTAAATATAATGAATGGATTAAATTTTCTATCAAAGATTAAAATCTTAAATTTTAAAAGGGTTATATGTTTCCGCTTTTATATAACCTAATTTTATAGAAGCAGAGCTCCTTATATATATATATATATATAAAGGTAAAGTTTGACATAACATATTAAAATCTCTCTCCATTGGGTTCCTATCATTGAATTGGTCAATGGAATAAGTGTGATGAGTTATACCCACTTCGCAAAATTGTAAACATTTTGTATTGTGATTTCTTTTTCAACTATCTCTAGATTTCTCTTCCAATCCAAGTTTTGGGTGGGACCGTGGGAGGTTTTATCAAAATAAGATATGTTTGAAAAGTAATAAATTTTTTTTGAAAGATTAAAAATAATGTGATATGATATGGATGATAATAAGTAAAAAAAGTAAAAATAAAATAGGTAGATTAGTCGTACGGGTAATTGTGTAATTATCAAAATAATTCAAAAATAAAATAATTATGGAAAATAAAAAAAATTTGTATGAAAAATGCCAAACATGCCCTAAAAAAAAACAATACAAGGCCAGTGGGGTTAGTAACCCATAGGTCGTCGATCGATCATGTGTGATGGCAGGTGTGGTTGTGGAGATGTAAATTAATTGCTCCCTCACTGGCTTCTGGAATCTTCACGACCCACTCAACAGTCCCACACCATTCCCCCCTGGCTAGGTTCGTTGAAACTCGGGGATGCTTGCTCCCCCACTAACCACGCCCTCTGGCTGAGTTCGTTGAAACTCGGGGATGCTTGCTGCCCCACTAACCACGTGTCTTTTCAACGACAGTCCCACGCCATCTCTCCTCCCAACCCCACACACATGGAAACTTGGGGATGCTTGCTGCTTGCTGCCCCACTCACCACATATCTTTTCAACGACAGAAGTGGACGTGATAATGTCACGACATTAGGGAGATAATATTCTAACTCAATTTGTTAGGCTTTGCTAAACTGCAATAAAAAGTAATTGCTATTAAATTCAAACGAGCCTCATTATTTACATATGAAAGGAAAATGTATCATCACATGTATGGTGCAATCTTCGTCCAAATTAAATACGCTTGATGATTATCCAGAATTAAAAAGTTGGTAAGAGACTATCTGCGGTTAGCACCATTAGGGAAGGTCCCCGTTTCGAATTTAGAGTACCGGTGATTCGAGAGCTTTGTGATTTCGCCCGTTAGTATTATGATCTCCCCGTGAAAACTTATAAGAATTGTCCCAGAACTCAATTGTAATATAAATACATGCTAATTTTTATTTTATTTTTTTTTAAAAAGTTGTTAAGAGGAATCCTTAAGTTTTGTCAAGTACTGTAGTCCAGTGCTGATGTTTGTATATCGTGTGATTGACTAACAACCCAAAAATATATTTGTTCATTTCGTCAAAAAATATGGCTAAGTGCAATACCGGCGAAAAAATTTTAAAATTTTAATTTTTTAATGAATTTGCAGGTCTTAATTAGATCTTCATACTTATGAAATTTAACAATTTAAAAAATTTACTTAGACATTTTATTTCGATTTTTGAAAATTCAATGAAATGGCCATGGGTACATGTATGTATAATAAATAGTAGGTGCATTTATCCATGCCGATTTTACTAGCCATAGGAAGGGAAATCTAAATGTAGTCCGCACACAGAGAAAAAATACCGAAACTAAAGGATTTTTTTTTTTTAATTCCTGATATTGTGCCTGCACAGGATAACGACCAATGTATTAACCGATTGAAAGTTTTAAATCAAGCGAGATGTATGCATAGTTATTTTTTGAAATGATTTTTATTTATAATACAAAAAATATCATTTCGAGCAAAATAAATGATTCGAATTTATAAATCACATTAGCAAATCAAAACATTTATTTTAATAGATTTAACTTCATTTGTGATCAGCTCCTTAATCAACAAGAAACAAGAAAGTTTAATATCAACATATGGTGAATTTGGAAATTTTACAAACATATGAAATTATACATGAACATTTCGATTTTAAATATTAAGAATAATTTGAAATAGATTTTTAATAATATGAAATTAGTTAATATCACTTGAAATACATTTATCATTAAGTTTATAAAATCTTCGAAATTATTATCTTGTTAATGACTTTAATGGAAGGGATATAATTTACAAAACTTGCGAGGGAGAATATGGAATATTTCCAAAGTTTGACGTGCATAAAAAATTTCATAAAACTTAGATTTAAGTTTCTGAGGGGGAATATGAAATCGCATAGCGCAGCCGGACGTCAATTCCTGCTTTTTATCCAAGAAAATCTATCATATTCTAATTTCTTTTTTAATTGGTATTTTTAACATTATAACATCTTGATATTACAAATTAGACACTTTTATAACTCTTATCATAGAAGGATATTTTTGTAAATATTTTTACTTTTAAGAGAGACAACTATAATACTCAATTACAGGAGAAACAAATATCTGCACTTGTCGGGCTCAGCACTCCGAATCATTATGGGCATCATTGCACCACAAAATATTCTAATTTCTAAAAGGAAATGATTTACACCTTCTAAAATTGACATCAGACGTGTGTGAAAATGATATTTTTATGATCAGTTATAGCTAACATTCCGAAATGAGACTTAAACCGTTCTCATTTCTCTAAGGCCTACACAACGATGTCAATTCCCACTTCTCTACGGCCTTAAAAAGTCCATAAAACGGCGTGTACGTCACCTCCACACCTTTTCACTCATCAAACATGCTGCTCTTTCTTTCCCATTTTCTTGCGCATTAATCATATTGCTATTATCCTACATGCACGCATGCATTAATAATTAATAATTAAAGTGATTATAATTAGGCAATGAGGAGAACACCGAAATGAAAGATTGTCAGCTGCAAATAAAATAAGCAGATCGTGTATATCAATGTCAATGGGAGTCAACTGAGCGGACGTCTGAGAATGGGGAACTGTCCCCTTTGATTTTTTGTAAAGGCTTTTAGCTTATTATCCACGTCCCCAGATAAAAAAAAAAAATTAAGAAATAGATTTCCGTTCAAAATTTTCAGCCTTCTAATAAAATTATTGAGAAATAATTTTTTTTATAATACGTTTTAGTGAAGCTAATATCTTATACCAACTTAACGAATGACTAAGATATTATTCATTATAATATCATTCTTTAGTGGCTCGACAGAACTGTCTATAGATAAATGTAGTTCCATATGTTTTAAAAGTTAGTTTAGAGTTCCCGAACCTTAGTTCCTTTTAAAAATTCTTAGTTTTTTCAACTATTTTTAGTTTAATCAAATCAATAAAACAAAAGAGAGAACTCGACATATGTTTTATGAAAAAAAATTTGAGAGGAAAATGCAATATAATAAAGATAATGGGTAGGAATAAAAAGAATAATGACAAAATAGATAAGTTAAGTATATTAGACAAATTAAATATAATTAAAATATAGAAGTAAAAATAAAAAATTAGAATAGTTAAGTAGTTGAAATATCAAATTATATCAATAAGTGTTTAAAAAAGAATAAGAAAGTTTTTCGAACTTTTACCAACTAGACCCTGGGTAAGAAGGAAAACAGGAAAAAAATGAACAATGAGATATTTATTTTTATTTAATATTTTGGTAAATTTGTATTTAATATTTAAAAACTTAAAAGGAGACATCGTGATATGTATATGGTAATCCGTATGCCACATTGCATACAGGATTTTGGAGCTATTCTTTTTTTTCCTTTTTTTTTTTTTTTTTTTCAAACACCGATTTTGGAGCTATTCTATCGGGCCATTGAAGTCGTCGTAGTAGAGCATTAATTTAACGGAGAAAATAGGGCTCGGTAGAGGTTAGGTGAGGGCACAAACGAGTGCACGACACATCGGACGTCCACCGTGTCCCTTTATTACATCTTTTTACTCTCTTTTTTTCCCCTATGTTAATGATGTAATGTTTCATGAGTATCTGCGACGAATGCAGACGCAATTTGCGTGTAAAAGAAAAACATGGACAATGTCCATTTTTCTTTTATAGTACATACGACCCACTCCCCACCTTCATTTGGGAACTGGGCTAGGCCCCATATCTTCTCGCTCTTTCTAATGTATCCCTTAAAATTTCTTCCTTCTTTTGTGCCTACTTTGATGTGAGAGTCAAGTACTGCATCTATTTTTAGGAAAACTCTCTCCAAATTTTAATTATATGCTAAAAATATTTTTCTGTTTTATTACGAGCATTTTAGTTTAGGTTTTATTTTATAAGGATACATCAGTTGGAAGGGTTGTTGCACAAACAAAATGGAATCGGATAACTGTAGATCAGGCTGGCTAGTTAATAATTAAGCACTCTGCTGGCAAGATAAAATAGAGTACTCTATCAAGAATTCATACATACTTAAAGACTCGAGAAATTAAAGTAATCTTCATAAAGGCAAAATTACAGGATAATCCGTGCGTGATACGGAGGTTGGAATAGCATTTTAATTACTTGTCGAATGTATACACACAGCTTCCATCGTCACTCCTGGCTGTTGGATCGAAGTTCTGGGCAACTGGGTCGGTGCATCCTTCCGGAACTGGAATCTTCCCTTGTTGGGCGGCCTTGCCTGCACGCTCTCAAACCAAAATCCAACATAAAATAACTGGAAAGGAGCCATCGGATCTAATGCTTACTAAGAGTAATTAATTGGTTCTCAATTACTAATAATCCAAGTATAAGTGATTGATTGTTTGAGAGTCGAAATTTGAAAGAGACAAGCAAGAAGCAAACCTCTAGCACAAGGCCCACAGGAGTGAAAGGTGCTTATTTACCGTAGTAATTTCCACTTTTGATAGCATCTTCATTAGCCTCCCCAAGAGCAGCCTCCTTCAAGTATTTGTCAGACAACTGCACTCTCTTCACATTCTCTTGCTCCTTCACCAGCATGTTCCCATATTCCAGCAGCTTCTCCAGGGTCATCCTCGGCTGCTCGAACGTGGGGGGACCCTCTCTTGAGTTCACCAACTTCTTCCCCACAGTCTCCACTCCCACTCCCTCAATCCATTTCCTCACTTCGTCGTCGTACACTCGCGCCCTCAGAGCCCCGAAGAAGTCTGCAATATTGTAATGGAACAGAACAAGTAAATCAATCAGTCTATCCATCTTCATCCCATATATCCAATCCATGATATATTGAATGCTGCACAGGCTTACCAATCGATTGGCCTGGGAAGTGATCAACCAGAGTCACAATTGCCTCATGGGGCACATTATCTGTCTTGAAAATACCAGTACAGACACCAATCCGGTCCTCTCTGGTTGGAGCCCAGTAGAATTTCTCCATACGACCATCACGGATGAGAGGAGCGTATAGGGTGGAGAAATCATTGCCGGTGACGATGATGGGGACGCGGGCGTTCTCCTCCTTGTTGTACATGCCCGGCAGTTGCACGTTTGTCGGGTTGTCAGCAATGTTCATGAGGGTGGCATTCACCATCTGGTTGTTCACAGTGTACTGGGTGGTTCCCCCCATCCTTCCTGCTCCAGCGTCCAGATCATTGATGAACAGGCAGCACATCCTCCCCTTCTTCAAGATGATGTCAGAAGCCTCACGGTACCGTTGCCTGATCAGCTTTGCAGGCTCTCCTGCATTTCCACTCTCCAGTTCTCCAGCGCTCATCATGATGGGGCTGAACATAGAAAATTAACAGGGTCAACTGTGAGAAAATACAGGACTTAACTTGAGTCTAGATCATTGACGACGTAGGCCTATCTTCCCTAACCCATCAAGAGATCTGACCACAACTAGACAGAAGAAGCCCCAACAATCATCAATAGCATATACCATGTTGAACCGTTTAGCATTCTACAACCATTTCGTGGTGGCCTATGAAAAATAGAAGCAAGCCAAAGGATGGCATATATCTCAATGCCACTATACCAATATTTAGAGAATATTAAAGAAGGTTCTCTGCTGAACCTTCTAAGAGATTGGTTATCAAGTCCTAGAAACCATGGTTATTGCATCAATTTAGCACCCCGAATCAAGCAACTTACTAAAACAGTGGATCCCCAAAAAGATTCAACGGACAAAACTTAGTAAGCAGTTTGCAACACCACAACAGACTCTCTTATTTTATAGAAGGAAGCAGTTTGCAAGTTCGTGGGAATATTTATGAAATGATGCTGCCATGAATATTTATCTCGACTCTTGAATGCGGGAAAAGCTGTGTAGGCAAGCTGTGGTGCCTTCGCAGCTCCTTTGTAACTTATTATTTTTCAAGAAAGAAATTTAAATTTAAATTTTTCTTTAGATACTCAAAACATGGACAAAGCAGCGCAATACTGTGTGTAGATGCTACTCACGTAATTCCCATCTTGGCAAAGACGAGTTCACATTGGAAGGATTTTCCCTGTCCTTTGCCTCCCCAGATACCCAGAATGAGTGGAACCTGTTATAAGTCATTTTCCAAGTAAAGGGCATAAAAAATGAATTTTTGCAGCAATCTCTAAAAAAAATAGTGGTCCATGAGTGGCCTTAAGATGCGCGTATCAGTCGGAAACACATCATGAACAACTGGCCTGAAGTTCTGTACATTTCATTAATATGAGGACTACAAAATTCACTTTGCTCATGGTACGGTTCTTCAGCAGTGGGATGGGGTTCTCTCAACTAATCCTTTTAAGGGGCAGACAAATAGCTAATAGCAGGGTACCTTGATGTTAGGCAATTGCATGAAGTTCTTGGAGATATGCACCACAAGCTTGTCCATGAAAGCAGGAGCAATGTAGAAACCATCCATCGTGTTGTCCAATTTGTACCTGGAACCCATTTTCGAATCCACAGTCAGAGTCAAGCATTTCATCAATAACTAGTTGACGATAGTAGAAAAGCTTCGTTTGGATTAACATACTCGCGAAGCCCTTGGCTGATGTACTCATAGGAACTCAAGACGGCATGATGCGTTCCTGTTCCCATTGGTGCTTGGAACAGGGAATCAACCAGTCCTTTCCCTCTGGTGATGTCCTGCTGGTCATCGGACACGTCGTATGCAAGGCCCTTCCATCTGTCCTGGTCTGTCTGCTTGTCCTCACTTATTTCTTGCTTTTCAGCAACAATCTTGAGGCCTCCGCTTGAGACCTTTTTGTGGGGAACAGAAGAGGTTGCCTTCTTCAAGTTGGTCCCGAAGAAGGGTGAGCTTGGGACAGATGCTCCTCGCTGCCACAAGAAAAATAGTTCTTCACAATCCAAACAAACATAATTCTCTAGAAATATTGTCTAATCAACTTGGAGCCTTCTCTTACAATTCCCAAGCGTAGATATGAATTACCAGTCTAATTTATCAAGTCCAAAACAGAGAAGGAAAAAAAAAAATCCACGGTAAAGAAAAGATATTGCAACTGACCCAATTCAACAAATGCTACAAAATGAACCATAACAAACACATTCGTCCATTGTCAAGCACATTCGATGGAAAGACAGCCACTGGTCCAGTGACAGAACGCTTTTCAATGAAGATTTTGTATAAAGAGCTTACAATGGCCATGCACAGACCAAAAACATCAAAATACCATTTATTTCTAGAAACATCAAAACAAAGAGAACCCAACATCACAGAAACTCATAACAAATGAAGGGAGAAGAAGCCGGTACCGGTACTCTGCTGACAGAGCCGATGGTGGAGACGGCAGCCATTGGGCCCAAGAAGTGGACGGCGGGGATTAAGCGCAGAGAAGACAGGGAAGACGATCAAACGGGAAATGCAGAGCGGCTGCTCAAGTGGAGATGGAGGAGGACTTATAGGCGACGAAACGCGTTCATGACGAGCTCGGAATTCGAACCTGTGGCCTGCCTTACGAACGCCTAACGGCCACACACTCCCGATTGGCTATGACACGTGGCACCCCCACGGCCCTCCGTCATCTGGGGATAAGTTCCGGGCATACAAAGTTACGCAACGGAGACCGCTTGAAGTGGGCCCTGATCATCAAAACCGGTGGTCGCGAATTTTGGGCCGTCCTTGGCCACGAAATATCCGGTAATTTCATTGTCAGTCACATGTGGTCAGGTAATCTTATTAATCGTCCACCACAGAGGCTAAGTGTTGTACTT
>JAXCLR010000105.1:21528934-21558687 GCA_035584095.1 Annona squamosa | reverse complement strand
CCATCGATGAGGAATTACGGCAGCATATCGCGGCATGTCGCTGGCCGAGTAGAAAATCTGGGCACAGGGTCTTCTAGTTCCACGCACTTAGGATAAGGGAACTGACAGTGGAGTTGGGTGGCTGTGTGGTCTGAGTGGCTTGTATTTTACGTAATTATATTGGAACTCCATGCATCAGGAATCGATTATCTGAACCGTTCATTCAATCACGATCTCCATAAGAAGGCACTCCCAGAAAATCACGAAGAAATGAATCAAAGTGGCTGAATGCGTAGCGTTGTAGTTTCTGTTTTGTCGGTTGCCTCTTTCAAAACTGCAAGGCAGGCAGTTGCCTGAGCCAGCTTAAACGCTGAAATGGTTAAACAACAAATTCAAGGGGGCGGGGGGACACTTATCGTTTTAAAAGATCGAAACCACTCAAAATTTGAAAATACCTTTTTGTACCCACACTGTTTATGTTTAATTTATAATATATTGTAATGTTTCAAAAATTACTCGTCAACCCATAACAATTTATCCAAAAAATTTTATTGTACTTGTGTGGTCAGAATAACTAGTAAGTATTCTAAAATTTCTTAAGTAAAACAATTCAACCTTAATACTATTCAATCAATGTCGATAAATCATTAATTTGTAATATTAAAGGTTTTAGTTAGAAAGATTTTTAAAGAGTTAAAATTATCTTTTCGATATAATAGTTAACAACCGTTTTAACTACACGAATATAAATAATAGAAATTCAAAGCAAAACATCATAAGTGCAAGAATAATTTTTGAAATACTGTGAATAGAATTAGATGCAAATGTCGTGAGTACAAGAAAAGTTTTAAAAAATATTTTTCAAAAATTGAGGATGGCAATTGCCCGAGCTCCATGTAAAACAGGTCCATGATTGGAAGTTGAAACCCACTTTACATCAGGGCACGCGTTTGCGATGGTATTTTGTGTCTTTTCTTTACTTCTTCCTTTTATTGTGGACTATTTTCTTCGGCGATCATGTATGGATCATGTTCTTGCTTTTCCACCCTGTATTTCTAGAAGAAAAAGAAAGAAGAGGAAAAACTCTCCAACAAACGTTATCGTATCACAAATCAAATGGACGGCTTGAAATCCATACAACTCCATCCTACGATTAGAGTACTAGAAATGGAAAATGATTCGATGCTAGTTTCATTAATATCAGCTAATTTTGTAGCTGCATATAATGCTTTTTTCTTTGATAGAGTACATCTTACATTCTCTGGCACCCCAACTGCATTCACCTACGCGCACAAAAAAAAAAAAAAAAAAGGATGAATGCCGTGGGTGCCACCCGCATACTATCCAGATAAGAATTAAATCTCAATACACAACATTTCATTTAGGCAAATTGGGGCTTCTTCCCACCATGTTGAAACATTTCCACCTAAAAATCGCTGCTCACTTAGCTAAAACATGTGCACACCGTTTGTCAGTTCTCATATGACGTGAAGGAAACCGATGCTTCCACAAGATTCTTTCAAAACCATAATCTCTTCTGCCTAATAATCCAGATCTGATTTTTTCTCTGCTCCTCTTAGCCACGAAATGACTGCGAAAGGACCACTTCCAATCTCCATATTTATTATACCTAATTTTAGTCAGCCGCCTCATTCCCTGACAAAACAGCTTTTTAAGTCCATCTTCATTGGATTTGCCTCTTCTCCCTTTCTCCGGCACCTAGCTGCCAGTGATGAGACAGTTCTATCTCGAATCACAGCCCCAAAATCGATTGTTGCTGCATCCAAACCAGCATCAGCATTCATCTTTATCCAACCTTCCTTTGGCTTCTTCCACTTAAAAGGAATAATCTCAAAGTTTAAAGCACTCTTTCAAGCAATAATAGCAAACTGATTATCATGAATATAGTTTACACACCAGTTGTCCAGATCTTGATGATGCATGGATCCTTCCTCAATCTACTCCATGTTCCTCATAAACTATACATGCCAACAAATAGTGTGGAATAGAGAAAGTGGCTTCTTGTCGGAGCTGCTAGAAACTCCAGGATATGACTGCATTTATATCAATTTTAGCTATGTACGCATATTTGATTACAAATACATAGCTATTTGAGGGTATCGACATTTGTTCAAATGCGACTAGTTATTGCCCTATATGTAACCAAAATTAATATCTAATTCAATTATTTAGATTTTACTATGAATAATTTAAGTATCAAAAGTATGTTAGTTAGCTGCTTTAAATCCTACATGTAAAGAAATTTAAATTTGGTTGTTTTTCTTATCCACATAATAGGTCTTCAAGGAGTAGCTTTCCCATGAATCATTAAGGGTATTAAGTGTGTAAAAATGGATGACATCACATAAAAGACGGGCTTCATGGATGCAAAATCCTATATCAATATTTGTTGCAATGAAGTGTTGTACTTACCTAATCTTGCTTTTATGCAACCATGTTATATAGAATTGATTTTGTGTAACTCCTTGAATTTTTACTATTATGATTTTTTATGAAAAACTTACTTAATTTATGGTATATAACATCATTTATTTAGCTAAAAAATCAAATTTTATCTAAATCGAATATGTGCATGGGTCATATTTATTGAAAATCCATATAGTAATACTTTATATAATAATAATATTTTAAATTATTTAAATGTTGAAAATGCAAGCATTAAACCACTTTATTTTGTTGATTTTATACATGTAAATGGGATTAATACATAATGATATTAAATAAATTTCTATCAAAAAATTAGGTTTTTTCGAAATATATCCATTGCTTTTGTCCCCAATCCTAAAAACACCCACTATGTTTCAAAAATTCCAAATATAGTTACTAGTTTGCATCTAATCCCAAAAATGTCATTCCATTGCAAATGTTAACAAACGGAACCCAACCCTATGCACTCAGGTGTACTTCATCAATTTTTTTTAATTTTTTTGAAAAATTTTCATAAAACTATTAATCTAAATATATTTAACATGTGTATCATTTTTTTATCATTTTTATAGATTTTTACGTATTTTTAAAATCAGTAAATTTTAATAATTTTAAATTAATAATGTTAAATACACTTAGATTAACAGTTGTATAAAAAAATCTTTCAAAAAAATAGCTATATGTACTCGATGCACCAAGTGCATATAATTGTAAACCGCAAATAAACACTATTAACCTATATGTGAAATTACCAATATGCCCATCAAATTTAAGGTTGAACCAAAAGATCTAAATATCGTAATTCACCATTATCTCAATTGTACAAAAATTCTAGAAGCACAAAGCCCTAATTTCATTCCTTTTCCATTCCATTTTATCTTTTTATTATTTTATACTAGGAGTATTTTAAACATTTATGAAAATATAACCAACATTTAAATGGAGATCCATTAACTTAACTTATGGACTTTAAAGGAATGGGTATTTTTGGGAGTAGATGCAAATGTAGTTGGTATGTTTGAGATTTTTGAAATATAGTGAGTATTTTTTTAGAGTAGAGTGAAACGTATATTTGAGAAAAATCCTAAAAATTTATAGTAGGACAAATAAAAAGATTTCCATTATAACATAAACGATACTAATACAACAGATAAAAGTGAAATTTCTTAAAGTATCAAATATTAAAAATGAAACAGGCTACAGAGAAGAGAGGCCTGGCAGCAAAGGCCATGCTTATCTTTATATCTATTGACAAGATAAGCGAATTCAATTTATCATCAAAACCCACGGAATTGATTAAAAAATAAATGTGGCCCATTTTCCAATGGGTTCGTCTTGCATGATGAGATAGCTCGATCATCAAAATAGGCAGGCAGGTGGCCGATCGTGCTTTCTATTGCATAAATGAATTAAGTATGGCATTGTTGTGCAATTTAAGAGAGTCAGCAGAAAAAACAACTCTAGCTTCCCATATCCAGATATGTCAATAAATGGGAGCTGGGCTCGTCCCCTTTGTCTACTGTCAAGCCTGTTAACGTCTCTACAGTTTTCATTTTTTAAATACTGCCTTAAATGTTTAGGTAGTCAATATACTAGGCCAATTAGTTAATACGGTATTAGTTCCGTTCGGTATCCGTGTCTTACTTTTTAAAGTTTTTTTTTTTAAAGAAAATAATAATAAATTTTAAAGGGTCCCGGACAAAATTAGTTGCTTCCTAGGGTCGAGCCAGGGATGTGGGCAAAGTGTGGGCAAAGTGCGGCTCAAGTGCATACCACTGCCATATAGGCGTGATGCTACTTTTTAAGGTTGCTTGGCCATAAAACAAGGCAACAAACATCAGTGCTATTTCTTGGCCAAATGGGCGTTTATTTAGACAAAGGCTCGAAATTTGAAGAAACAGCAAAAATGGTATCCAATTTGAGTTGTTTTGGATTAAGGAGTTGGCACTTGAAGCTGATTTGACTCACTCCAGTATTGAAGATACTTGAGTCATCCCGGGCCGCTGCTTGGTCCCCTATTCTTTCCACATGCATTCTTCCTTTCTGCTTGACATTTTAACTATTGAAATCTTGTACTTTTTAATTATTATCTTTACATTTTAATTATTTTTAATAGCTCTTTATACCTAACTACTCTGCATTCCATTTATTATCATACAAATATATTATACACTGCTCTCTTGCTTTTCATCATACAAATATATTACACACTACTCTCTTACTTTTTATCATACCAATATATTACACACTACTCTCTTGCCTTTCAAAATTTTTCCTACTTTTGCGTCTTGCCAAACTCTCTTGCTTTTTATCAGACAAACATATTACACACTATTCTCTTGCTTTTCAAAATTTTCTTCTACAAAAATTTTTCATACTTTTGGATCTTGCCAAACTCATACGGATTCAATGTTGCATTTGATCGGAGTTGTTTGTTTAAACTAAAATTTTTCAATCTAAGACTTTTCATTCTCCACAATTATTATATTTTTATTTATTTTTCATTTTTTTCTATATAATTACCTTATTTTTTAATCATTTCTACAAAACTATTCATACATTTAATTGATTTATTTTCAACTATATTTTTTTATTCATCATCATTATTCCTATCATATAACATAATTTCCTCCAATTTTAAAAAAATTTACACCAAAAACTTTAGAAGACAGTTTTTTCACTTTTCAAATACATTCATAAAATATTTACTTAGACTCGGTGAAATCAGCCTTGGAGGTGCGATCACGATTTAGCTGGAAAACAACATAGTGAATTCACTTATCAATCCTTGCGATCAACAACACTGACTTGCAGTATTTAAATAGCAAATTTTCTAATATTTTCATCACTTTTGCCTTTTATATGTTGTAATATTTTCCTCAAATTTTTGTAAGATGAATGATGTCATCGTTGCATTATTTTCATAGAATAATGTTTATTCTAGGCGTGTCTTTTCTGCAAAATTTTTCTGAATTTTCTATATTTTATATTTTTTCTTACATTCCCCCTTTTCCTTTTTTGAGAATTTTCTAGATTTTTTTTGCAATTCTTTTTTTTCTTTTTTCTTTTTTCTAGTAGCTCGACAGGAGGTGGTCAGCCTTGGTTACAGACTAGCTAAGTGGGTTGGGTTAGAGTCTGGACCGAACTTTTGGCTAGATGGGTTTAAAACTTTGAATACTGGCCTCAGCTCATTTTTAAAACTGTGAATACTGGCCTCAGCTCATTTTCTTCTGGACGGGCTATTTCATGGTATTTATCTATCTATGCCTGCAAGTTAATGGTGCAATGGTGTGCATCCGGGTGCATTGAGGGTGTAGTAAATCCTTTTTTTTAAAATTTTTTCATAAAACTGTTAATCTAAATGATTTAATATATTTATTCATTTTTACCCTTTTTGGAGATTTTTAAATTTTTTTTGAATTTTTAAAAATCAGTGACCTTTTTAGTAACTTAAAATTAAAAGTGACACTAATTTTTAAAAATCCAAAAAAATATCTAAAAATCTCCAAAAATGGTAAAAATTGATATACATGTTAAATACACTTAGAGATTAACAGTCGTGTAAAAAAAATTTTTTAAAAATAAAAAATAGTTGTATACACCTGGTGCATTGAGGCTCAATGTACCCGGGTGCATACAATTACACCCTTACAAGTTATAACTGATAATGTTCCCCGGGGGGCTAAATAGTGTGTATTTATGAAAGACAAAGATATTGCTTCTCTAGGAAATAGGGTAAACTTGAAATATACTTTAACATAGGAGTGTTGACCGATTAGGTTGAGAGAATTTGAGCCTAATCCTAACTCATTTAAAATACCCTAACCCTAATCCATTTATTAACTCATTTAAAAAACTCAACCCTAACCTATTTCCAACTCATTTAATAAACAGGTTGACTAGTTGTTAATGAATTATACAGAAAACAACCTAAAGGCTTAGACTCTGACAAACAATGATTTCACAGGGAAAAGTGAGAACTTATTTTCAATGCATGAGAAATCAAAATAGGATGGTAATGGAAAATTAGAATTAGAGCACTAGTGTAAAAATAAAAATTATATAGCAAATGGAAGACTTAAAGGGGAAAAATAACTAACGGATTTATATTTATATATATATATATAACTTTAATGGGTCAAATGAGTTAAATAGGTTATAAAATTCCAACCCTAATTCATTTATTTAATTAAATGGTTGAATGGGTTGGCAGATTATAACTCATTTATTCAAAAATCTCAACCCAAACTCATTTATAAATGGGTTGGATAAGCGGATTGACAAGTTGACCATGATCATTAACGCTCCTACTTTGACATTTGTTCAAAATGACAAATATACCTATTAAGATTGAAATCTTACATATATATATATATATACAAAATGAGGACGTTTTTATGAAATCTCATTCATTTTTAAAATCTTAAAGGTTGATAAAAAATTCACACCATCAATTGTATTTAGTATCATTTATAGTATCCAGGAAACCCTTTTATTTTTTTTAATTTCACTGTATATGGGTCTTATCTATAAAACAATATAATAAAATGGTTCAATATTAGAATATCAACTTTAAAGTAGTTTTTCAACGTCTAAACCATCTAAAATATCAATTATATGTAAATAAATAATTTTAAAAAGTATTGTTATATTCTAATACATGTGTGAATTAATCTAAGAGTTTTTCATAATTTACACATAAATACACCTATTTTTGAGCAAAGTAGCCTATCTACTAATTAGATTATGATGAAACTTAGTCTCCTAACTAAACAAATAGTGTCAAATAAAATAAATAGATTTTTTTTAATCAAGGATCAACATTTCAAAAATGAAAAGAATTTCACAAAATCACGGTTTCATAAAAGTAATCATGCAGACTAAATATATCATTATAGTTAAGTCCGACTTTGCATTTGCAAATCACCATGTTGTCCTAAATGAAAATGATAAATTTCATTAATTTCATTTTGTAATTTTCAGTGTGATCTGAAGCAAGTGGGAGCTTTAGAAATTTCTTTGGAAGAAGTTATGCTCATAGACCTATAAAGAGATTTTACTGGTGAATCTAATTTATAAAGAGATTTTGTATGTGAATCTAATTTTCATAAGGTTATTTTAGTCATTTTGAATTAATATTAACGACCATCATACAAGCTGTCTGATTTCGTAATTAATGGAAAATATTGTAGGTATATCTAAAGTTAACCCAACAAATATTTATAGAATTTTTTCTTCCCTACTGCCAAGAAGCCTAAGGGCCCATTCGTCCGCACGTTGCTTGGAACATTATGCACTTATTTCGAAAGGTGTGCGATGGGTGTTTAGCTTGAATTTTAACAAGTCCATTTGGAACATTTTTTTTTACACTTAAAAATCTAGAATTTTAACTCAAACAGTAAGTCATAATTTAAGCATTAAACTTTTGCCACAAATAAGCTGTTAGGCCAAGTAGAGCTACTTAGGGATGCAGGTTAGGACAATGTGGAAATTGTTGTCTCATAATAGTAGGGGTGTTAATGATCATGATCAATTTGTCAACCCACTCGTCCAACCTATTTGTAAATGAATTTGTGTCGAAATTTTTGAATAAATGGATTATGATCTACCAACCTGTTTAACCATTTAACTAAATAAACAAATTGAAATTAAAATTTTATAACCCGTCAACTCGTTTAATTATCTGTTTAACCCATTTAACTCGTTTAACTCATTAAAATTATAAATATAAATATACTTCCTTTGGTTATTTTCCTCACTAAGTATTCCTCCCACTACTTAATTTTCATTTTTCAATTGCTATCCTAATTCAATTTTTGTGTTATTGCCTTATTTCTATTTCCTCTGCGCTAAAAACACTCTCCTAGCTCTCTGTGAGATCATTATTTGTCAGGATTTAAGCTTTCAAGTCGTTTGCTATACAATCCGCTAACTCATTGATTGAATGAGTTATAAATAGGTTAAAGTTGAAGTTTTTTAAATGAGTTAATAAACGGTTTAGCATTGAGATATTTTAAATGGATTAGAATTAGGATTAGTTTCAAACCCATCCATCCCAATCCATAGCGAGTTAGGTTGATTAACAAGCTAACTGATAAAAATGATTGTCGTGCTGCGACAGTTTCCGTAGTTTTCCTCATCTGAGTCCCTGCTTGAGTAAGGAATACTGGTGTGTCGTGTGCCTTCCTTTTAAGGCCATTTCCATGGTCAGATTTCAATAGATTAGGTCTAAAGTCTAACACTCTCGTAAACGAATTGCTACGAAATTATATATCTCTGAAATTATGCAGTCATATTGAATGGTCATTTTCTTATGAAGTCTTTATATTCTAGAACGGTAAAAAGATATTAAAAGTTAAAACTACCATCCGAGGCTACCGACAGCAGCACAAAAAGGGCGTTCGGGCGGTCGATGCGGGTTCGAATCTCATTCGGGATTTCGGAAAAAAAAAAATATGAGCGGAAGCAGGTAGTTCCCGGGTGGGTTCGAATCCCATTCGGGATTTTGGCAAAAAAAATATACGAGCGGAAGCAGGTAGTTCCCGGGTGGATAGGGTATGGGAGCAGGTAGTCTCCTGGTTTGTTGGAAGCTGTGTCTTCCTAATTCTTTGGTGGAGCTGTGTCTCCACATTTCTTTCGGGAAATATATGTGTCATAAATTTGTAAGAATGTCTTCAGATTTTTTTGAGAAAATATGTATGTCACGGATTTGTAAGAATGTTTCAGATCTTCAATATAATATGTGTTAAAATATATGTAATTATATACCAATAAAAAAAAGTTAAAACTAAATATTGATTAATTAATAGCTTAAAATGCATTATATGGATACTATAAAATGATGTCGAGAATGTTTCCCATGTTTGATCTATATTTCTATTTTTTATTTTTTATTTTTTTTAAATATTCTTTAAAATATGTAATCGCTACTATGTGCCATCCACCACAGATCATTGCATCTGGATCCATATATCCGATGGATCCGAAAATTTATGAGTCTCTTGTACAAACTCTCTGTTTATGGTGTGCCGCTAAATTTTAATAAAAATGTCTATACGTCTAATTATTTTTGGGACTTTGCTTTCATACGTACGCTTTAAAGGGTCAGGAAATTTTTTAAATCAAAATATTACATCGATGCCTCGAAACAATAAAAAAACGAAGTATTGTAATGTAATTTTCCCATCCGAAGAATTCAATTAACGACTCAGATTTATCATATACGTTGCTATGTTCATCTATTAAAATTTTCAGCTTGGGTCTGGCTCTAATTCCATATTGAAATTGAAAATGTGACGATTCTGTCCCAAAATGACTAGCCAAATTAGAAAGGCTGTTCGCATACATGTAAATTAGGAACTCTTCAAGTCTCTTAACGACGTGAGATTTTCTCGTCACTTTAAAAAAAATATGATAAGATAAAGTAAGAATGAAAGAACAATTGTATGAAAAGATAATAAAAATAAAAAAAATAAATTAATGAGCAGTTATCCCATGCGGCCAGCTGCATGAGACACATCCCCTTCCCCTCCACTCCAACCCAAACATGTGTCCAACCATGGGACCCTTTTAAAAAAATTTTAAATAAACTTGTAGAATTGTGTATATTTAAATTATAAACCAATTTTTATTATTTTTGGATACTTTTAAGTAATTTTATTTTTAAACACAATGATATTTTTCATAATTTCTAAATTAGAAAATTGTGAAAATGTCATTGTGTTTAAAAATAAAAAATAATTAAAAGCATCCAAAAATGGTAAAAATTAATTCATAAATTAAATACACACAACTCTAAATGTTTATAAAAAAAAATCAAAAAAAATTATTTGAAAAAGGAGTGATCCCATGCGTGCGGGAGCACGGGACTCACATGCTTGTGGTTTTTGCCAAAAACTTGGTTGATCATCCAAGAGAACTGTGATTTAATCATCCAAGGAAATAATTATAGTCTTAGCCAAATAACATCTTGGATTTCATAAAAATAATCAACCCACGTCATAATCCAAGGGATTAATTACCTAGCATGCGGAAATAGAAAGGAGAGATCTAGAAAGAGAGACCTTGATTGACGTGGAATTAGACCCGGATATATGAACAGATGAAGTGAATCAAGATACTTTTGACTGGCGCATTAATGTGGTTATTAAAAAAGAGGCTACTTGATTTGATGATGGACAGTCTGTCAAACCTGTGGATGATATGCTACCAACGCACGCGTAAAGACAACCAACAGTTGTTAATTCCTTTATTAATACTTTTTAAAGTCCATAATACTTTTTAAAAGTCCACTTGATCGTATAGCAGAGGTAGGCCGATGATGAGTGCTCGGTACTTTGCTCTCCGTTTTTAAATTCTGTTTTATATGATTATAATGACTATCCTAATGCGAGGTTCGACTGGTCACTCGGTTGCCTGTGCATCACTCAGTTTGTACATCTCATCTATTTGTTGCATTTAAAAATTATTTTGACGATAAAATTAAGTTTCGTACGCATCAAACATGCGCATGCGCCTCATCCAGTAAAGGCCTGCAATCAACTTAACAAAACTTTTTTTTGATTTATATATAGATTTTAAAAAGAGTTTCTTCGCATCTTTGATGAGCTTCACTTTGGTAGTAAAATCAAAATTTAACGAGCCATTTTGTTTAAAAATCACTTTTTTTATCACAGGGCTAAAACAGATTTCAATCCGAGGATTTTGTGCGCCTTATTTAAAAATATATAATAACTATAACTTATGAAAAACATTTTTATTCTACCAAAAATGCATTAAAATGTTATAATAATGTACAAAATCATCCACCCATAAATCAATAGTATTTTATATAGTTTAAATGTTGAATTGAAATCTCCGGAATTGATATATAAATAAAAAAAAATTTATATTTTTACATACTTATCAAAGAAAGGTGAGCCCTTTAGGCCCGCCTAAGCCACAAAATTTTTTTCATTTTTTATAAATATGATAAATTATGTTTATTTAATTTATAAATTAAATTTTACTATTTTTGGATATATCTACATATATTTTTAAAAATCTATGGGCATTATGGTAATTTTGACAAACAAAAAATTATCACAAAGCCCATGTGTTTAAAAATCAAAAAATATAAACATATTCAAAAATAACAAAATTTAGTTTATAGATTAAATATATCTAATTTTATTATATTTATAAAAAAACAAGAAAATTGAAAAAAAAATGGGTTCAACAGTCAGATACAGTTGGGGCCCTATTGCAGCTGACCACTGGGATCGCCCCTTCTTATCAAATATGCGTCATGTACATCTTTAATTTGAATGAAATTTAATTTTTTAACCAAACAAATAATTGTAAATGCATATTAGGCACCGTTAAAGTATTTCTAAAATTCGCTCGATTGGTGAGAGAGAGCCATGAAATCATCAAAATTGGCTCACCGAAGTCCGGCAGCAGCACTCGACTCGGGTATTTTTCTTCGGCTCTGCGCAGCCTCTGTATGCATCGCCCCTTTTAAGTAGTTATGAGTTAATATTTAAGATAATTTGTAAATATACTCATTTAGTTTAATTAAAATTATAAACATATTCACTTAATTTCAAAAATTACAAATAACTCTCACATAGTTTAACTATAATTGCAAATAACCTCACACGATTATCACATAATTACTGTATCGTCATGATAGAGTGTTATTTGCAATTATGGTTAAATCATCTGGGGATTATCTGAAAAATTAAATATATCACTTAAGTTTTGAATTTGTAAATACGCTCACATAGTTTACATATTCTTTTTAAATGCATTCACACCGTGATAGTGTCGTAATGGTGTGCGGGTTATTGTCAATTATGATTAAATTAAGTAGGGTTATTTATAATTTTCGAAACTATATAGATATATGTGTAATTTGGTCAAACTAAGTTAGTATATTTGTAAATTGTCTTAAAAATTATAACAGCTTTATATTCACCCTCAAAGTACATATAAATTCTTAATCATTAGCATCGTAGGTATGTATATTTATTATTGTGCTTTGTTTCCACGTAACTCTATTTTTAATATCGTGATGATTAATGGAAATTTCACTTCATCTGTTGCATTTAGTATCATTGATATTGTTATAAAAAAAATTTATTTATTTAATATCACTATATATAAATATCATTTATAAATATGTAAAATCAATGTAATATAATAAGTTAATACTAAATCTCAAATTTCAAGCAATATTTTCAATATTTAAAATATTTAAAATATTATTATTATATGTACAAATGATTCTATAAAGTATTATTACATTCCAATATATGTATAAATGAAACTAAGGTCCTTTCCTAATTTACGCGCCAATGTATCAATTTTTAATCGAATATGGTCATGTGCATATTTGATTTAAATAAACTTATTTTTATAGCTAAACAAATAATGGTAAATATAATGAGTAGATTAAATTTTATATTAATCATCAATTTCTTAAAATTTTAAAGGAGCTACATGACACGATCAAACCCATATGTTATAAATAATTTAGTCTAAAATAAGAACTTACTTCCAACCAATTAATTTTAATTATTACCTTATATTTTAAAAAATTAAATATAACTAATTGTTTTTTCCTTTTAATTTTGTACTTTGTTTGTAATCATCCGTTATCATGATAGCATTTAAGCTACAGAGCTAAAGGCAACAAGTTTTCATCAAAAACAAAAAAAAGGCAACAAGTCGTTGCATTGATGCGTTGGTGAAACCGGTTATCAGTTATTTAAAATGATTTTCATATCTAAATTATATATGTCATCCATTCATTTATTTGTCCATGATATCAAAAATCGCTTTAATTAGAAATTTATAAATGGTAAAAATTAACATTATTTGCAGGTGAATGCGCCACTATTAAATTTTGAAAAGAAATATATAGAATACGGAAATTTCCCATTTTTTTGGCATCATAGATTAATAATATGGACCAATAATATAAAAGGTAGAGGTGCTAAAAAAGTTGAAATAGAAAAAAGTGAGACATTAGATGTACCTACGACATCAATGCAACCACTTGCATTAGATCAGCACTCATTTTTAGGTATCGTTACCTTTCTTTCAATCTTTTCAGTTTTTTTAATCTCCACTTGTACCAATTGTCCAATTGTCATTCCTGTCCTTTTTGCAAACAGGTAAAAGGCCTGAATGGAGGACACCGATTGTATGTTTAGCGGCACATGCACCTATTTTTTTTATTTTTTTAAAAAATTTTATAATAGTATTAATCTGTATGTATTTAATATGTGTATAAATTTTTACCATTTTTCAATTAGTTTAGATATTTATTTTTTATATTTAAAAATCAATAGTATTTTAAGTAATTTTAAATTACTAAAATATCACTGTTTGTAGCAGATAAAACAATCCTATGAGCCCTGCCTTACGAAGGAATCAAACTCATCCACCTCTTGTCTGGCTACGGCCCACTTTAGGTGCAACTAATGTAATAAATTGGTTTTCACACAAGTAGATGATGATTGATAAAAATACAATTTATTCATTAAATTTAATTTTATTTGTTTAGTAGGAGATTAAATTTCATCCAAATCTAATATGCTCATAGACCATATTTACTCAAAAATAAATACGTTCATATGTAAATTAGGAAAAATATATGAATCCATGCACATAAGTATTAGAATATAATAATACTTTACAAAATCATTTATCCATGCAATAATAATATTTTAAATAGTTTAGATATTGAAAATAACACTTAAAAATTGATATATAGCATTAATTTCTTTTATCACGTTGATTTTACATATTTGTAAATGGAGAATATTAAATAAATGAAAGAGTTTACAAAATAATATAAGTTATGTTAAATGCAATAGATTGAGTGTATTTTTATCGACCATTTAGATATTGAAAATAAAGAAAATTACATAAAAAGAAATTTTATAAAAAAATTTGTGATATAAATTTTAATATATAATTATATTTCTTCAAACATTCATGAATCTGTTTATTTTCGCTGCGTGACTTCGATCAACAAGTTACTTCTATCGTAAGTCGTAACCGACAATGTCATTTTCAAGCTGAGGTTTTAAAAAGAATTTTATGGACTTTGATTTTGCGCCTTTTTCAATAATTCTATTTTGGAATTTGACAAGGAAAGATGTGAAGTCTGCTCGCGTAAAAAAAGTACTTAAAAAAGTGTGTTATATACCATGTATTTTTAATATCTAAACCATTCATTGGATTTTAGCTAAATTTTCATTGGTATTACTTCCATAAAACTTCTTTTCTGTGTAATCCTTTCTATTTTTAATATTTTAATAGTTTATGAAAAAATCACTCCGTTTATTATATTTAAAATCATTTATAATATCTTACAAAATTTTCTATTTAAAATCATTTATAATATCTTAGAAAATTTTCTATCGGTCTAATATTACTGTGAATAGGCCTTATTGAAAATTAATATAATAAAATAATTTAATATTAAATATTAATTTTAAAATTGTATTTTCCATATCTAAGCTCTCTAAAATATCATTTTATCTAGATAAATAATTCTACAAAGTATTATTGCATTTTAATATATGTGTCAATAGATCTATGTATTTTTTATAATTTACATATGAATATATTTTTCAAAAAGTGACTCATAAACATACTTATTGGGATAAAACTCGATCTCCTTGATAAACAAATTATGTTAAATATAATGAATGAATTAGATTTCTATCAAGAATCAAAATCTTAAATTTTGAAAGAGTTACGTAACTTAGTTTTGGAGCCCCACGTCAGTTTAAGATCATAAAACCAAATTTTAATTATTTGACTGAATTTTTAAGAATTAAATTTATTAAAATATTTACTTTTGAATTGAAATTAGTTCATAAATATTATTTTATTCTACATTTTTATAAGTACATTTGATTGTGTTAAACATAATGCATGGATTTGATTTGAAAAATAAGCAATTTACATTAAAAAATTAGCTGTATGCATTTAATAGTTTAAATCTCATATTTGAATGTTAATTAGAACTGATTATATAGAGATCCAATACATTTAATTTTCTATATATTAGTTTTAATAAGAAAGACATTACTAATAAATGATTCTAATATTTCATTGCACATTAGAAAATGTGTATCTTAAAAAAGCTCAGTACTAGGAAAGGCCCCTATTAGCGGAACAAAGAAACATCTACAGGCTTGCTTTTTATATATTAAAAAATATAATTTTCGCTTATAAAAAAAGGTTAATTTTCAAATACACATATCAGTTTTGCTTATAATTCCACATCTATTCATAATATTTCAATACTTTAAAAGATATTTATAGTTCATCTAAAATCTCATTCATAATCGCACTCCTTTGTGAAAGGCCCTTGGTAGTGTGCACCTCGGTGCATACTCCCATTTTTTATTTTTTTGAAATGTTTTTACACAATTATTAATTTAAGTATATAACATGCATATCAATTTTTTACTATTTTTTGAATTTTTTTCGAATTTTTAAAAATTAGTGGCACACTAATTTTAAAATCACAAAAAATATCTAAAAGTCTCCAAAATATAAAAATTAATACATATGTTAATTATACTTATATTAATAGCTTCATGCAAAAGTTTCGAAAAATATGAAAAATGAGTAAAATGCACTCGGATGCATTAAGACTCAATTATATAAAAAAATGTGAAGAAATAATTTAAAAAATAAGATAATTTTTTGTGTGAAAACTTTTAGTTGTATATAGACACACTTTATAGCTATAAAAGTACTAAAAGTTATTTAAATGTAAATTTTTAGTTTAGATTTATAATTAAAATCTAGACATATTCATCATTTCAAGATATATGACTAAATTTTTTTGTAAATTATGTGGGCATATTTAAAATTATTGAAACATTGTATGTATATTTTGGAATCAAGAGTAAAACTTGTGGAAATATTCAGGATTGAATCTTTAAAAAATTAAGCTTTAACTCATCATCTTAAAATCTCATGAAATAAAAGCAGTTATCGTGTGACTTTGTTCATTTTTATTATTTGAATGATAAATGAAAGATTCATTCCAATATTTAACGTTATGTATTGAGGTAGCTGACGAAATATTATCTAAATCAAATATATTCATACGTCATATTGACTTAAAATATATATTCATATAAATTACAACAAACACTTAAATTCACTTACAAATGCATTAGAATATAATAATACTTTGCAGAATTATTTATTTACGTTGTCATGATATTTTATACTATAAAATATTGAAAATATATTTTTAAGATTTATATTTGCACTAAATTAGTTTACTATTTTAATTTTAAATATTACTATTTTAATTTTAAATATTTATAGATGAAGCCTATACACAATATACTAGATAACTAATCAGATTTTCAGGGCAATATAAATAATACAAGATATAATATATGGACTTTCTATCAATCATCAGGGTGAAAAAAGTATACGGTGTTACATGAAAGTGAGTTTTATAAAAGCAAAATTCTTGTATGTAAAATTTTTTTATCCAAATGTTTTAGCACTTTGTCAACTCATATGCATAGTTAAATAAATTTTCTTGGTGTATACATGCTACGCAACCGGTTACGCAGACAAAGACATTGGCCGATTAATTAATAGGCTTAATCTCGTGCATTTGGAGGTGTTTGGCTCCGGATTGGAAAAAGTAATCATTAAAAACCCGGGGACAGTTGTCGCGTTGCGCAATGTGCAGAACAAGAAGTGGCCACCTTCACGACACGATATACTATGTGGAATTTCCACAACACCCAAGTTCTGTTTCTTTATTATTCTTTCCCGACCACTGGCGGAGCTACGGACACTTCATTTGGCCGACCGAAATTTCGAAAAATATATAAAAAAATTTATAGTAATTTTAAAATCTATTTATTTTAACGCGATTGCCCCACTCGAACGGTAAATGTGGGCACGTGGCTGGATTAGCAAACTCTTTATTTAAAAAAAAAAAAAAAAGAATTACTGAGCATCTGTAGTCTACATCATGACAGTCGCCGGATTAGCCGCCAGCAATGGACTTCCACTAGGCGCTTGCACGTGGCTGGATCTTTCGCGAGAGAGGGTCCATTTTGGAAGTATTCGGTTGCTGCCAAGGGCTGCTGGTGTAGACTTTAGCCGGCAAGCTGTTAGGCTAGCTAGTCCACCACGAGAATGCTTGCATGCGAAGTGACATGATGGGCCTTCGAGCCTCGTCATCATGCCAAATGCGACGCTTTCCCGACCCATACAATACGTATGTATGCCGGCGGTTGGAGAAATTCGAGAGAGAGAAGTCATATCAACGGCCCAAGTTGATCGAGAATATTTTAGAAAAACATCATACGGGCTTTGTTTTTAACACCGTCACCGTCAGTTGAAATAAAAAAAGTGAGACTGTGGGGGCATTTGCGCGTTTTAAACTCTCTAGTTATATATATTTGCATTTGAGCATTCTTTATGGATAATTTTGAGTATTTTAAACTCTCTAGTTATATATATTTGCATTTGAGCATTTTTTATGGATAATTTTGAGTATTTTAAACTCTCTAGTTATATATATTTGCATTTGGGCATTTTTTATGGATAATTTTGAGTTTTTTAAATCCCATCAAGTTTGTATCTTTGCCTTATCAACGTTAAAAATACTGTTACTTTTGCATTTTAAATCTTCTAACTTTACATATTTGCATTTTAAACTCTAAAGTTTGATATTACATATGCACCATGTTATATACAACATCAAAACACCAATTTAATTATTACATCACTAATAATTTGCATATTTTTTTATTTGCTTATATAATGATATTGCACTTAAATATTATTAATTAAAAGTTTTGTTTAAAATCATTTAAAAAATATTTTTTCTTTTTTCCTCATTACCAAATTAGTATTAGTTCATTAGAGCATGCAGACAAATGAACAAAAACAACGTAGAAGACAAACTACCTTATTATGTGCAAACAAGTACTAAAAAAATTTTAAAACAAAAGAAAAGGGCCAAAAAAAGGGGGAAAAGACCAAAATATTCATCATCTATCTCCTAAAGTTATATGTGGGTAAATAAACCAAAACAAGCATGTTTTGATTTCAATCTAGATTTATGTCAAATTATAAATAATTTTCAACTTAGTTTAATATTATTTTTGCACAAGTTTTACGAAGATATTTTTAAAAATAATTTCAAATTAGTTAAAAGTATTTAAGTTTAATAATATTGTATGAGTAAATAAAAAATATGCAAAATTATTTGGGATAATATTCTGATGGTATGCATAATATAATGCACATGTAATGACAAATTTCAAGGTGCAAAATGTAAATATATGACATCGTGAGACTTGAGGGTCTCAAACGCAAAAAACTAAATCTTATGTAGTATAAAATGCTAATATGCAAACCTCAATACTTAAAAGGTTCAAAAGCCGAATTTCCCGAAGTGAGTGCAGCTCACTCCAGCCGCCCAACGTCTGTTTGTTGAAAAACGTGCATCTCATTCCGTCATGTCTTGGGAAAAAAGACGCCCGCTTCTCTGATCGAAGTACTCTAATGGATAGAGTAACGGATAGAATGTGACAAGAAGATTTAATGAGGATGGAGTGTGGCATATTAGAAAATGAAATTTTAGTTTGGAAAGTGAAAAAAGTAAGTTTGCTGTGTGTTTAGGAATAAAAATTATATTAAAATAAATAATTTTTAGAAAATAAAAAATCTCAACTTATTGACATCCTTTTTCATCCTTTTCCCCTCATCTGGAATAAGTTTATAATTCAGATAGGATGAAATGTGATGTGAAAAAAATATTATTTTGTATGAGAATTGTAAGAAGTTGTATGAGAATTAAGAAATTTTATATTAGAATGAAAAAATAAGTTAATTTATTGGTGAGAAAAGTTTTGAAAATAAGTGATCTTATATTATCCTCATCTTGGCCCTATCTTATGAAAATTACGAACACGCATGAGAATGGAACTAAAAAATAAATTTATAAATTTAAGGGAATCTATCCAAAGTAATCCAACTAATATATATCTTGAAGCTAGCTAATAAATTTATGAGATCCAAACATTTATTACATTTAAAACTTTGTATTTGGCTAAGAGCGGCTCTGTCATGTTGACAAAAGTTTTAATTTGGTAAAATGTTAAAGGGCTATAATATTATTCATTGTAAGTCATTAATTTTATGGCTCGGACAAACTTTTATTAATGTATTTGTTAATTGTATTTTTATCTAAAAAAATTTAAATATTATAAATGATTCTGTTCCATAGATTAAGCTATTAAAACAAGATATTTTTTAGAAGAACTAATTCATTTGATTTCTCCTGTAAGTTTAAAAGGAACTTAGCCAAATAAAATAAGCAGAATAAACGTGTTAGCCAAATAAAATAAGCAGAATATAAGTGATGTTGTCTTATACACTTCCATTTAATTATTCTATTGAGATTTTGTATATGAAAATAGTTAGGAAATAATAAAATTTTTGGTTAAATTATATATATATAAAGAACTGGTGCAAATGAGACAATTTAGGACTATACCTACATGTCATGAGTCATGACGATTTAAATAATATAAGCAATAATCACTGCAGGAAAATTGACTTTTTAATTGTAACATGATTTTAGCTACATTTGGCTAACTTTTTTGTATTGAAAAGAGAAAAGTGAATAACTTTTGTCAGTAAATATAATACATGTTACAAAAAGTATTCTTTGACGCTGAATAATAAAATGGTCATTAAAACTGAGCGAGGACTTAAACTAAATTACGGCTAATGCTTTTGCGATTGATTTACAATGACTGTGGTGGCATCGTGGTACAAAATGACATACAAATATAGTATCAAACTTTAGCATTGCTATATATATTGAAGAGTTTTTGCGAAACTATTATATTTGATAAATTGAAAGATCTTATGAAAATGAGTTAACATATAACAGATTTGGAATTTAAAATTTGTGGACGTCTTGTTAGTAATTTGGCTACAAACACTTAAAAAAGTATATATATGAGGCTAACATTTTCCATAAAATTTTTATTTAGTTACATCTAATATCAAATGTAGCCAATTATTATACTTTTGCAACTAAAAAGAGTTAGTACTATAATGTATCGTCAAAAATTAATTTGGTCTTCGTATCAGCAAAAATCGTCAGCTTTTGTCAGGTGTTATCATTCTTGGGTAGGTATTTATATGTAGCAAAATTGATATATATGGTCGGATGAATATTACATGCAACCAAACTTGTTTCTAATAAAATTTATTACAGTAAGAGAAAATTTCTAGAGTTGGATATATACACATCAAGACAAGGTATCTAATTTTTTATGAAAAAAGAATTTGCTATATTGTTTAAAAATCCAACTTCACATGTACGTTTTTTAAATAATAAATAAAATTTTACACAACGTTTTCATGCATTGTTTCATATGACTATCATATTTTACAACAATTTTTTTTACATTTTTATATAATTATCCTATTTTTCTTAACTTTATTTACTTTTCTTGTAAATATTATTCATATCGTATCACATTATTATCCAATATATTTTAACAACTTTTCCACCAATCTTCTACATATATTTTTTGATTTGACATTTAAATTTAAAAACTAATAGTACTTGAATCCTATAAAAATACACATACCATTTCAAGTTGAAGATGAAAACAAGGATAACCATTTTTTAAAAAAAGAACGAATATTATATAAACTACGAAGAGGTGATTGGGCACCAACAACCCTAGATAAAATAAAAAGATCTCTTAAAAACATTGCTAATATACAGACTTGCTATTAAAAAAAAAAAAAAGGAAAAAAAATATTTTCTGGCAGAAGTGATCCATTAGCAATTCGTTTGTTTATCCATCAATCTAAATCAATCCAATTTATAAACCTGCTCAAGCTCAGCTAGCAACACGTAATTCATCCTTGGACATTTCTGGAGTACTTTTTATGTTGTCCGAATGAGAAGAAAATGGGGGAGGAGCCAGCAGTCGGCAGAATTCAATCAACTCTGCCATAAATTACCGAAGCAGAAAGCTCCGCCACAGAAATTTAGAGGATTAGGTCATGATAGCCGTCGGTCTTTTCAATGTCAGGCAACTAGAACAAGCATGGAAAACGAGGGAGGCCGATAGGATGCGCGCGCTGCACGCTCACGGTTAAGTACATCTATTTTTTTTAAATTAAATTATTAATACAAATATATTTAATAAATGTACAAATTTTTACTATTTTTTGAGTATTTCAGATATTTATTTTTAATTTTTAAAAATTAGTAGATATTTAAAACATTTCAAAAATAATAAAAATTTACACACATATTAAATATACGTGTATTAATAATGCTGTACAAAAATTTTTTTCTTTTAAAAGTACACGGGCACTTTGTGAATCAGGGTGCTTCACCTATGTAGTAAAAGCACCTGTAAAATTGACTTTTATGATTTTTAATTAAAGATCTGAACCGTTTATTAGTCATTTTTTTATATTCAAATGACTAGATAAAATTTTAACTAATCGAATATGTCTATAATCAGTTATAATTGTCATCGGGATATGAGATATAAATCGTTAGATGTATATGCACTGTTTTTATAATATGAATCATTTAATTTTCAAATCAAATCCATGAATTATATTCAACACAATAAAAAATACTTGGAACAAAAAATTAGGATACTATAGCATTCATGGAATTAATATCAATTCAAAAATAGATGTTTTAGTAATTTTAATTCTGAAAAATTATATAAATGATCGGTTTTCACATCCTAGTATCAAATTTGAAATAGAATAAAATTAATAATTTAGATATTGAAAATAAATTATATAATGTCAATTTTCAAAAAAGCTTCACTTGCAGGAGACAGCGGTTGTTAGTCTCTGATCGTTGCCCAGTTGGACGTCGTTCGCAGTCCAGCCAGACTGCGGGCCAAATAACGCGCATGCACCGCTCGGTTCCGAAGTCCGAACATGCGGCGCGTCGCGTCGGATTTTCACTAGTGAGCGATGATGCACGCCATCCTCCTGCGGACTATGGAGGATTATGCAGCAACAGCTTCGTCCGATCATTCATCTTCGAATTCCCGAAATCAAATCCAAACCGTCCATTTCATAGAGCGTAACAGAAAATTCCTTATCATCGGAATATATGTCCCACCATCCGGTTTTGGCTTTCCATTCGCAATAATTTATAGGTTGCCATTGACAAAATCTCAGCTTCTTTGGATATAACTAGGGTAGGTCGTGTCTATTTGGAAGTTAATCTGAAAAAATTAAAATTAATTTAAAGCCACCAACCGAATGCAGAGTGGCGTGGATTATTTTAACCCCATAACGTAAGGAAAGCTATGCTTGATTGATCCCACCTTCCAAAAGTCGTGTGGTGCTGACGCAATACACATTGAGTGGTACGCATTTACCCCCTTTTTTGATTTTTTTTTTTTAAATTGTTTATACATGCGTGGCCCAACTTTAAAATTTTCACTATTTCAAATTTGATAAAATTTTCGATTTATTTGGTATTTTATTTTATTTTTTGAAAATAAAAAATTTTCACTTGTTATTTTTATTTTCAAAAATTCAAATAAAAGGTTCGAGACAGGACATAAAAAAAAGTATGACTGCATCAAACGCATTTGAGTCACGATCTTAATAATAAGACTTATCCAATAACTATCAATACATGCACTGATTAAAGTTGTTACATACCAGTAAAGAATTATAGTTTTTAATTATTATTATACTTAAGTATGAATATTTTGCTACTATGTAACTATAAACAATTGATAGCATGGACTTAAATGCAACAAATAAGTGTACATTCATGTGTATTTCAAAATTACAAAAAATCGTCAATTTAAAATTTTGTATTCTCTATAATTAATTTATTTTTTAATCATTCTTTCTATATTCAATACAATCGCCTTACTTTTCAATCATTTTTCCACCACTATTAATATAACTACCTTATTTATTTTTACTTTATTTTTTTACTTTTTATTATTACACCTATCATATCATATCATTTCTCTTATTTAAAAAATTTTTAATCTAAAAAATTTATTTCAAAAGTTTTATCAAATGCCAATCACCCTCAATCAAAATTAAACATGAGTTTTCTGTATTCTGTATTGTATGCATCAAACGTTTGTTGGTATATAAAAACTATAGTGTATACAACTTATAACATTACATGCAACATTTTTTATTTACTGCACACATGTGTAAATATTCTTTATTGTAGTGAGTGCGTCGCTTATAATTATTATAAGAAATTTATGTCACGCTACATGCATCATGTAAGTCATTAATTTATACTTTTCTGAAAATTAAATGTCGAATAAACGTATCGGGTTATAAGGAGTAATCTTTATTTTAAATGAAAAATGATATTTCAGATACATAGAAACTAATAATCACAATATTATTAATATATCTTTATTTATGATATCAGAAGTTATTTTGCTTAAGCGTCCAAATGCGGAACGTTTCGGTTTTCAAACTTGATCCATAACAATTTTTATGGATTAAATTCACCCATTATATTCATAAAAATGTATTTAATCAGGGAGTATCCCGAATCACCATGATTGTATATGGGCGGGCCATTGTGAATGAAACTAACGAGATTTCTTGAAGCTTTGAACGGCTTACCTAAGAACATTGTTGCAGTTATCTTATGAGATGTTTGTTAATGTGAAAAAAATTGTGGGGTTGTGGAATGAGGCGTGAAATAGAAAAGGAAATATTTTAAAAATTATATGATTAATAGGAAATGATAGAAATAGAAATAGAATAAATATGTTTGATAGATGTAATTGGTAGAAAACATGATTAGAACTTAAGGGCAAAAGTAAAAGAAATGTAATAATTGGTGGAGTTAATAACTTCCTGGGGAAACATGCTTTCACCATTTCCCACTTCAATTGACTATGAAACGTCCCCTTTAGCTTATGCTCAGCTTGTATTGAAAAACTAAGGCACCTTTGGCTCTACTTTTTCAAGGTATTTAATGTGTTTTTTTCCTCTCAAATTAGGATAAATCAAATTAGTAATAGGCGGCTGATCTAGAAACAACCATTTTTCTTAAAGAGTTGGTTTGGTATTGGATAAAATTTTTGAAAGAAATTTTTTAATGAAATAATGTTTAAAATAGTAGAAATTAATGTGATACGATATGAGGAATGACAATGAGCAAAAAAAATAATGTTTCATATAAGTAGTTACGAAAAATGATTGAAAAATATATCAATTTCATAAAAAATGTGAAGAAATAATTGAAAATTATGATAGTTACAAATAAAAAATTTAAATAAAAAGACATTTTTAATGAATAGCAAACACACATTTAGGGCATGTTTGGAAAGTGAATAAAACCAATAGATGTAAAGTTTTTAATGTAAAATTTTTTAATATGAGAAAAAATAATATAATATGATATGTGTAATGATAAAGAGTATGAAGAATAAAGTCAAAATAGATAAGTTATTAGTTGTGTATAAATGATTGAAAAGTAAGATAGTTATATAGGAAAATGTGAAGAAATAATTAAAATATAAGATAATTGAAAAGAATAAAAAGTGTTAGATTAAAAAAAATATTTAAGAGTATGTTAGGCAAAACAAAAATTATTCCAAATAAAACTTTTCATTCTAAAATTTTTCACTTTTCATAATTATTTTTTTAAAAATTATTTTTTAACATTTTCATATACGACTATTCTACTTTTTAATTATTTATAGACAACTATATATAAACTTAATCTATCTATTTTAACTCTACTTTCTTTATTTTACATCATTACTTTTATTATATTATATTTTTTTTCAATTTTACGGACTTTTACATTAAAAAAATTTATCCAAAAGTTTTATCACTTCTAAAACACATGTAAATTTATATGTAGGGTGTGTTTAGAAATCAGGAAAACTTTTAGATGAAAAGTTTTTGAAAGGAAAGAAAATGATGTAATATAATGAGAGTAATGATAAAGAATAAAGAAAATACAATTAAAATATATAGATTAATTGTATGAGTAATTATATAGAAATAATTGAAAAATAGTGTAGTTTGTATAAAAAATAATTAAAAAATAGAGTAATTATGAAAAACGAAAAGTTTTAGGGCAGGTTTGAGAATGTAGAATGGGAAAAAATTATGGGATGTGGTGGAATGGGAAAAAATATTTTATGAATTATGTAATTGATAGAAAATGATAGGATAAAGTTGGAATAAAGATGTATGATAAATAGTAGTTGATAGGAAAAATGATTAAAATATAAAAATAAAAATGAAAAAATATGAGCATTATTTGAGTGATGATTGATCTCAAAATTATGCGTCTCCGTGAATTCCCTTCCATTGGCGCATTTTGCTATTGTCTAACATCACCTTAGTTGTGGCCAAAATCTTCCATAAACAAGATTGCGTTAATATCACAAATTTGTCCAAACACGAACTTTCTAAGGACTTGTTTGAAAATGTGGAATGAGAACAAATTGAGAGATTTCGTGAAATGGTAAAAAAAATATATTTTGTAAATTGTGTGATTAATAAAAAATAATATTGGTAAAGTTATAATAAATAAGTATCACGAAGGGTAGTTGGTAAAAAAAAATAAGAACATCGGAGTAAAAGTAAAAAAAAATATCATTACTATTTGAATAATGATTATTCTCAAAATTCGTAATCCAACGCTTTCCCTTCCCATTCAACATTTATCAAATGCCAAGGTAGCCGAAAAAACTTAGCCTCAAGAGGGGCGTGCAGTATGATTGTGTTTCAGTTGTATATTTAACCGACATCTTTAATGCAATTTCAACGTGCATATCATATCATTCATCGTTTTCATTGCGGGACACATCCAGAGAGAGGCTGCATTTATGGCTGCTTTTTCTTTTTTCTTTTTATAAACAATTTTTCGCGCACGCGCGCGAAAGTGGCTGCGAGTGCATTGAAAAACACACATTTCCAATTGTATAGCGTAGACACGAAACGGATGGTTTGGGTTTTTAGAAATTAAGTACTTGGTTTTTCCTGTGGTAGGATACTTGGCTAATTAGTAAGATATTTTTAAAATTTATAAAAATGCATAAAGGGATATCATGAAGAGACAACGGGTGATCGATCGAATGGCCGTGAGTACGTTGAAAACAAACATTTCCAATTGTAGAGTGTAGGCACGAAACGGACGACTTGGGTTTTTAGAAATTAAGTACTTAGATTTTTTTATGGTAGTATATTTGGCCAATTAGTAACATCTTTTTTAAATTTATAACAATATATAAAGTGATATCATGGAGTGACAACCGGTAATCGATCCAATAGATAAGGCATTCGAAGAAGAGAGGGGGCAAGAAGAAATGCCTAGAACTCAGATCACGTGTACCTATGAGCATTAAGTCTTAATACTCTTGGATGCATACACTTATTTTTTATATTTTTTTCAAAATTTTTTTACATGAATGTTAATGTAACTATATTTTAACATGTATATTAATTTTTACCATTTTTAGAAATTTTTAAATATTCATTTCAAATTTTCAAAAACTATCTAAAAATCTCCAAAAATGGTAAAAATTGATAAATATTTTAAATACACTTAAATTAACAAGTTCATGAAAAAATTTTGAAAAAAATAAAAAATAACTATATGCGTCTGGGAGCATTGAAGCTCAATGCTCCTGGGTGCACCTGATCAAAACCCTCCGACTATAGTCTTTAGGTTCAATTTTTCTGATTCAATTTTAACGGACATCTTTAATGCAATTTCAACGTGCACCTACCTTAGTACATTTGACGGCTCACCAGACACTCTTGCCCCTTTAATCGGGATCTATTTCCATGGGAAAAAATAAGATAATTTCTCTTATACTTGTAACAATTGTATATAATTTTTAATATATCAACAACATATCGTAAGTTCCTTTTATACCTATAATATTTTATCCGAAATTTCTCTTATACCTACGCCATTGAAATCACAATTATTTACCCCATTGAAAAGACGATTTGGTCCATTTAAATTTTTTTAATTGAGATAATTTAACCTTATCATAGCTCAATTGATGATAGTAAATCATTAATACAATATATTAAATAACTTGAAAGTAATATTAATATTGATTTATTTTAATTATAAAAAAATAAAAGTACGAAATAATTTTTTCAATGGGATAGATAACGGTGGTTTCAAATGCACGAGTATGAGACGAATTTAGAGTAGAATATTATGGATAGAAAAAAAAATTATAAAATATCGTGGATATAACAAGAATTATGTGAAATTGTTTAAGATGTAAGACAAATTATCCCAAAAAAAATACACACAAAACAAAACAAAACAACGTGCGTATTGTTAATCGTTTTCATTGCGGGACATTTCTCGAGTCTGCTTTTGAGATTGTGTAGACTGAAAACACCCATTCGTAGGCTGCAGCCACGAAACAGATGGTTTGGGTAATTTTTTGCAATTAACTTGGTTTTTCTTGTAGCGTTTTACTTGCCTGACTAGTTGGATATCTAATATATAAAGTGATATTCATGGAGTGAAAGTGACACTGGTGACAGATCGATCCAATAGACAAAGTATTTGAAAAAGAAAAAGAAAAAAAGACTAAACGACTCTAGGGTTTGATTAGAAATGAAAGTTACGGGAAAAAGCAGAACTGGTGGATCCGAGTACGAGAATGGGCGTCTGGAAATTGAAACGAAAGAAATTATGGGGCGTGGGAAACGCTGGAAGCCATGGAAATCAACGGTCATTTTCATTTCCAATCGATCGTTCAATAATTTAATTTTTTTTTTTAACTTTTACCCTTGTATTATAATTATTTTGAATTCAAATTAGCCTATTTATTCTAACTTTACTTTTATTATTTCATATTAATTATATAATTTACAGAATATTTTCTTTTTCATTCCCCCACCCAATTCTAAAATCTCACCAAAATTCACATTATTAAACGTCCTTTATGTAGGGAAGGATACCGAGATGTGGATTTTCATGGCAAGTACATATTGGCTAACATGTTGGGGGAGACTTAGGTAATCTAAATGGTGAAATGGTGATTTAATGGAAGGATTCCAAAATGGGGGTTTGGAGGGTAAATGTTGATGGCACAATAAATATCTAAACAGGTTGCATAAGTCTCAAGTCTATTGTTAGAGGGTTTGGAAGATGAATGTTAATGATTTATGTTGATGATAAAAGAAACGTTGAGACGAGCTGCATAGGTAGGGGGTCTATTGTTAGAGACGATTAAGAGAAATTTCATGGTGGCTTGAAGTCGGACAATGCCAGGGGAGATGAGCTTCCTACTAAAGTAATCATATACTATGCTATTTTCGCTGAGATGGATGATCTATAGGCAGGTGGAGAAGGTCGAAGTTGAGAGTGATTCATACGTTCTAACAAAGCTTGTGTCGTTAGATCAAATGTGGCTGAAATTAAGTCTCTTTCTCAGTACAAGGAAGGTTGACTTGCATTTTACTCATATACTGTGGGATGGTAATCAGCTAGCCCACTCCTCGGCCTATTTTGCTTCAACGGAGTGACCAAAACCACCGAATTGTATTTTTGCTCTGTTACGTAAGAATAATGATCTATTGAATGAATGAATGACGGGGGATTCTATGCAAACCCCTTCATTTTTTTAAATATTGATGATTTAATGCAAAATTCAATTCATTATTGTATTAAATATTATTTATTTCGCTGAAAAAATAAGTTTCATGCAAATCAAATATGTGCACACGCTGCATTTTTTCAAGACTATATTTATTTTTTAATTAAAAAAATGCTTGATTAATTCATGTATTTATTAGAATTTAATAATACTTTATAGAATTATGGATAATTTGCATATACCCACATAGTTTAACGCTAATTGCAGATATACCCATGATTTTATGAAATGTATATTACCCCTATGTAGTTTCACCAAAATTGCATATTACCCTCACGTCATTAATTGTCGTTAATATCTACCGTTATATTTTTAAAATGACGAAAATGCCCCCATCCATAGTTTTACGAATTACATATCACCCCACATTGTTTCACAAAAATTTGATATTACCCCCATAAAGATGATGACATTTTCATCATTTTTGAAAATATAATGACAAATATTAACGGCAATTAACGGTTTGGGAGTAATATGAGTTTCGTGAAATTACGCAGGTATATCTGCAATATCGGTAAAATTATATGGGTATATATACAAATCACTCTAGAATTATTTATCTATGTAGTAGTAATATTTTAGATAATTTATATGTTGAAAATATTATTTAAAAAT
>JAXCLR010000105.1:21507605-21522629 GCA_035584095.1 Annona squamosa | reverse complement strand
AAGTGTGAAAAGTTGATTGAAATATGAAGACAATAATAAAAATAAAATGATTAGGTAATTAAGAATTAAGAAATACAGTTACATCGAAAAGCATAAAATAAAAAAGAAAATTTTTTTCCCCAATATTATGCAAAAAGCTCTATGAAAGTGAACTACACCCGGTAATAGCAAATATAATTATTTATAAGAAAAATTCTCAGAGTGTTATTACTGCCTTTTCATGTTCAGTCAAACTTTCTAACGACAAAAGAAAATTGTTTCATCATCCCAATGGGTGGACGATGTCAAACATAAAAAGCATATAATTATCCTTTTTTAAGAAGTGTAGTAATTATATATAGTAACGATTGAAATTTTGTGTAATATAATAATGACAGAACTTCTTCGAATTGCTGTAAAATTACATCAAACCAACTATTACGAAAAAGGGCTTTTTTAGATGTACCTTTTATATTTGATCCTAATTTCAAATATACCTAACAAGTTTTTAAAATCCCAAATATACCCCATTATATTTACATCTAATTCCAAAAACGGTCATTCCCTTATAAATACTAAGAAACACCGCCAGCACATTTGGAAAATTACCAATATGCTTGTCCAATTTAGGGTTGGATTAAAGCATTCCAATTCAATGCACCCAAGTGCATTGAAATTTTAATGTGCTATGATTCAAAACGCACCCATGTGCATTGAAATTTTAATGCGCCCTTGCACAGTAGTCATTCAACTGCAAACAACCTCATCTCGGTCCTTTATTCAGCTTATTAGGCATTTTTTAAACCTACTGCGTTATTTACACATTCACCCCATGATTGTAGGGAAATTTCCACAAAAACAGTGTGTGGAAGAAAGGTTAGCTACGACAGAACAAAAAATTGGGGCTTCCCTCTCATGATAAAAAAATCGCACGAGCTAAAGCCTTGGGGCATTTTTCTGCTATCAATAAGTTGTTAAATGACCATCAAAATTATTTTTTTCCTTTTGTCCTGGTCTCCCTCCTCTTCGATCGATGCAAAGCTCTTCCCTAAACTCGCTCCCCTCAAAACACCGCATCTCATGCAGTAACTTCCATCTGGCATTTTTACTAGAGCATTGAATCTAAGCTTATGTTGTTTTACTTCTACAAAATTTCCTTCTCTCTCTCTCTCTTTTTTTTTTTCCTTTCAATCTTGCTTGAATGGATTGAAAACTCGAAATTTGAAGCCATGTCATGGCACCAAAAAGCCATCAGGTAGTCATCCCAGAAACTTAAAATTTTTTTGCCCCTTTCTCCAATGACCCCACCACAAAAATGTGATAGAAGCCTAGAAATGAGTAGTTCAGAAATGGGTGGCATCAATGACGTCCTTTCCAATATTTACCCACCACTAAAACCATTTTACGTACTTCTAGCAATAGAAAAAGCCTGAGCAATCAAAAGTCAAGATGAAAGTTTGCAAAATATTAGGACGGGTATTAATTTCAACTCTCCTTGCAGTAGAAAGGCAACTACCAATAGAATTTCAATTATGTGTATCAATTTCTCCTCTAAAAAGCTAAAACCCACAGAGAAAACTATCTCATTACACCAAAAGGTGTGAAAACTTGAAGTTCATCTGTGGGCAGTTTATACTACTTTTGACCAAAGAAATAATTAGACAAACAACAACATCCGAACAAGATTTACATCAACTCATTAGGTTTGTTCCATCTACCTAGCGGAAATTTAAAAAAAAATCAACTATGAAAAGGTTGAAAATGGGGGAAAATGCTTTCAAAATAATAGCTTGGGAATTCTGAGCTTTGATCACTAGAACAACGGATGCCCTAATCCCTATTTCAACATCTTATGGACCAATAGACGTTGGATGGTTTTCAATTTGGAAGCAAGGATGTTGGAATTGAAGTAAGAAGATTGCTTAGGCAAGAATGAAAGGGAAGTTAGTGTGGTGCTTTCCCAAAGATAGATCACAAAGCGATGGCATCAGCCATTTCATGACGCATGGGATGAATATGCAACTCTTTCTTCTCTCTTAGGAGAGAGAGAAGTATGCTAATAGAGCTTGAATGGATCTCATTGATAACAACTTTTTCATCCAATTAAAAGGAGGAGTGATGAAACCCCAGCGATTTTTTTGTCATCCAGTTTTCTTATTTTTTTGGGTCACCAAGTGGATCTCTCAAAATTCTCTTACTCTCTCTCTAGTGCCTTTTTTCAACTGAAAATAGAAGAAATATATAAATACCACTAGTTTCACATGCGGGCTTATGTGCCCTGTGACCGGGTTTCGAATCCCGCTTCCAACATATGCCATATAGCCAGCAGATCAAAAAAAAAAAAAAAAAAAAAAAAAGAAAGTACAAAAATCATCTCTTTTAAAAACGAGGCATATGGACGACCAATAGGGAATAGGGGTGTTGACACGGATCTGGTTGTAGACTAATTTAAATCTTAATATCAATGTTAATTCATTCATTGACTTATTTTACAAAACTTCAATAATAATTTATTTAATAAACGGGTTGGTGAGTTGTTAACGGGTTGTATAACAGACGACCTAAAGTTTAGATTTTGGTAAATAGTAACCCCATAAGGAGAGACAATGAGGTATCTTCCGTGAAAAGAAAATAAAAATAAGATAATAACAGGAAAATGGAATTGGGACAGCAGTGGAAAATTAAAAATTAGATGATATGAAGAAAATTTAATAAGAGAAAATAACTTAGAATTTTACATTTATATGTATAAAATTTTAATAGGTTGAACGAGTTACTAAATGGGTTGATAGGGTATATGTGTTAAACAAGTTGACGAGAAGAAGACTTAACGAGATAAAATAACTAAAAAATTTATATTTATATGCATAAAATTTTAATGGGTTAGATTGGTTACTAAACTGGTCGACGAGTTATAAAATCTCAACCTTAATCCGTTTATTTAATTAAATGGTTAAACGAGTTGGCGGATCGTAATTCGTTTATTTAAAAAATTCAGCCCAACTTCATTTTATAAACGGATTGGATAAACGGGTTAATAAGTTGACCATGACCACTAACAACCTTAATCAAGAGCGGTGCATTGAATTAGAATTATGAATCTAAGAATTGAATATCAAAACTTGCCACAACCCCGGTTGCAAAAGAGTTCTATGAAGAGCTGTTATTTTGCACAAGGGTATTTGGGCATTTACAAAAACATAATCAGTACCTAAACGAATTACTGTTATCTTATTTAAAGATATTTAATGAAATAAGAATTTTTTTTTTTTTTATGGAAAGAATTTTTGAGATTAACATAATAAGTGTATTTAAGATTTTTGAAATGTACTATGCTTGAGGTTAAAGTCAAACGCAGTGTTCATTAAAAAAAAGTCAAATTCAGTCGATATATTTGAGAAAAGCAAAAGAAAATAAGACTGGTATTAAAAATCTATTCGTAATAAATATACATGACCTATAAGAAGCAGATTTTCCAAATAATTGAATTCCATGGATTGCAATCGAGTAATCGGACTTGTCACCCGAAGCAAAAAGTAGCACAGCATGCCACGGCGCATGCGGAAATGTTGAGAACTGAGAGCCAAAACATCGATGACGGTCCAAAAACCCGTAATAATTGACTAAGCATTTTTGGATTTACGGAGCAGCGGCATATGAGCGCAGCCTCCGTGTCCGTGCAAAAAAGGCATCATTCCCGTCCCAAGAGGCCAAGACCAGGCTTCTGCACGGATCGGATGCCGCACACACACGCAGCACATGTGCGGACAAAGGAGAAAAGGTCGCACCTCAACTTTTCCCAGGAAAGTAAAACCGCACCCACCGCTTCCTCGGAAAAAATCAAAGGCAGGTTCGAAATTGCAGACCCTTTTCCTATTCCTGTGCGTTGTTGTTGTATGCTGAGGAGAATTTTTATTAGATTCATTGAATCTCCTCCTCCCCTCCTCCCCCTCCTAAAAATGACTCCCCCTCGTCTCTCCATTCGCAACCGCAAATCGTCGCAATCCGTCTCCTTCCCCACAGCATGTCCACCCGCTGCGGGTGCACTGAGGAGGAGTACAGCCTCGACGGACTCTTCTCAATTTCCAACATCCTCCAATGCCAGCGAGCCAGTGACTTCCTCATCTCCCTCGCCTACTTCTCCATCCCTCTCGAGCTCTGCTACTTCGTCTCCTGCTCTTCCATCTTCCCCTTCAGCTGGATCTTCCTCCAGTTCGGCGCCTTCATCGTCCTCTGCGGCCTCACCCACTTCGTCAACGCATGGACCTACTCGCCCCACTCCTTCCAACTCATGCTCGCCCTCACCGTCCTGAAATTCCTCACCGCCCTTGTCTCCTGCGCCACCTCCATCACGCTCCTCACGCTGCTGCCGCAGATGCTGCGCGTCATGGTCCGGGAAGGGCTGCTGCGGAAGAAGACGTGGGAGCTGCGGCACGAGGTCGGGATGATGAAGCGCCAGGAGGAGGCACGGTGGCACGTCCGGATGCTGACCAGGGAGATTCGGCTCTCGCTCAATCGCCACACCATCCTCGACACTACGCTGGTGGAGCTCTCGAAGGTGCTCTTCTTGGAGAACTGCGCGGTGTGGATGCCGGATGAGGGGCGGAGGGTTCTGAATCTGACGCACGAGCTGAAGCCGATCGACGACGGGGACCGCTCCGCGGAGATCTCCGTCGACGATCCGGATGTGGCGGAGGTGATTGAGCGGAAGGGGGCCGGGGTGCTGGGGCCGGAATCGAGGCTGCGGCGGGTTTTCGGGTCGGGAGTGGCGGCCGCGGTGCGGGTGCCGATTCTCAAGGTAGCGAATTTCAAGGGCGGGACGCCGCAGGTGATCGACGCGCCCTACGCCGTGCTTGTGCTCGTGCTGCCGGCCGGCAGGGGCCGGGACTGGGAGCCGCAGGAGCTCGAGATCGTCGAGGTGGTGGCCGATCAGGTCGCCGTCGCGCTGTCGCACGCGGCGGTGCTGGAGGATTCGATGGCGATGAGGGAGAAGCTGATGGAGCAGAACATAGCGTTCCAGCAGGCGAGGCAGGATGCGGTGCTGGCCAACGAGGCGCGGAATGCTTTCAAGAAGGTCATGAGCCGCGAGATGATGGCCCCTGCTCGGTCGATGGCGGCCGTCCTTTCTTGCTTGCGGCACGAGGATTTGCGCCCTGATCAGTGGGCCGTCGTGGATGTCTTGATGAAAAGCAGCCTTCTTTTGTCTACTTACATGGAGGAAGCGGCGGAGGCTTCGAATTCCGAAAACAGTAGATGGGTTCCCGAATCGCGTCCTTTCAGCCTCCACGCGATGATGAGGGACGTCGTTCGTTTGTTGAAGCTTGTTTGTTCCTTCAAGGGCCTCAATTTTGATTTGAGTGTTTCAAAAGATGTGCCTGATCATGTGGTTGGGGATGAGAAGCGGGTGCTTCAGGCAGTCATGTACATGATGGGGAATGTTGCGCTATATGGTGAATATCCCAGTAACTTCGTAATCCGAGTGTGCGTGGAGGGTCGGTCAGATCCTAATCTTCTTGCATGGAAGCGCTCGATGGGTGATCATTTTGTGTGCCTAAGATTCGAGGCAAGCAGAATCAGTTCGGCAGAAGATTTGTCCAGCTTCTTACCCTGGAAAGAGAGAGAGTGCAGTGGTTCAGCACCAAGTTTCCACATGTGCAAGAAGCTAGCTGAGGTAAGCTTGTATGACTAACCAATATGATTATCCCTCCTCTGATTTCTCAATCAAATCAGCTGCAATTTTGTTGTGGACACTTGCTGTTTAAACGTCCAAACAAGTGCATCTTAGGCACTACTCAAACTCCCAAGACCTCATGACTTGGTTAACTGGTCCCTCTGTCAAGTGAGCTTATGTTAATCTTGCACACAATTTGGCGACCATGAACCATCTTAATTGACGGTTTTGAAGCCAACTCAACCTTAGTTCATGCAAAATCCCATTGAACGGTGTTAGGTAAAGCTCCTGTTTCTACTTGAAAGTAAGATCATAACAACTTTAAGAACAGGATTCTTGCAAAGGGACAGTGAAGCATGATGACTGGCATCAGTAAATGACTGAGAAGAGGAAAGCAAGAGGAGTCAATTCCCTTGCTCTTATCGCATAATAATTTTTTTGATGCTGGAACTAGGGTGCTCAGAGAGTAACAATGAATGAGTTATTCAGAAGAATCTGACATAGAATTCATAAGAATAGTGAATGAGTGAAAGAAGCATCGAGGGAGGAATCAAATTTGGGATGAGAACAAATGTAAAACTGCTTGAATCCCCACTGAGAATGGTTGTGTTGGGGTATGAAGTGAGAACATAACTGATTCAGAATTGCAGATGCAAGAGCTTTACATTTTTTCATTAATGTGAACATGTAAACAGTGTGAAAGTGGCATGCCAGGTAGGGTGCTTTGCTAGTGTCACTCGGTAAACTCTTCGGGACTGGTCCAAAAAAAAGTGTTTGGTAGTTCAACAATTGACAAGAAATGGGTTTACTGTTTCCTTCTTTTATTATTTTTTAAAACGTATAAAGGAAGTTCTGTTCTTTTGTTCAAATCTGGTCTCATGTATTTTCGACCTAAGTAAATCTATAGCAGTGCCGTTGAAGTATTGGATTTCAAAAACTAATGCCATCTATTGCTTTCATCTTAATTGCTTGGGATTTTTTTTTTTTTTTTTTTTTTTTTTTTTTTTTTTAACTTCCTGACATGTGATTGTTATCATTACTTAGACATGCATATCAAAAGAACCATGATAACTTAACTAGTACTCTGGCTTGGCATCTTAAACATTGCCGACTGCATGATTGGGATGTCTTTTGTCATGATTTTGGAAGACATGGTTACTCAAGTGAAAATGACAACTTTGTTAGTACTGGCACCATATGATGTGTAGTTTTTAGCTCATGCCTTATGTTTCAAACATCATTTTGAACATCTGTACGTGTCATTCCTACTTCACGAGAAATTGGCATTTTTCATATTTGCCTTCTGGCAAGCAGTTTGTGTCATTGTTGTTCAGTTTGTGGGGAGGCCTGTGCTTTGGTTGACGGGCGGTAGGGGCACCAGAGGTAAACGATAATATAAGAAAAATTGCATTTTATTTGTTTGGATACCACAAACATGTGGCTTACTTTTCCTTTGGCTGAATGGATAGTGTCAAACAGAATAATGAGAAATGACCAAAGGATGGATAACAGCAAATGGATTGTTACTTTGGTATCCAATTTTCCATGGGCAGCTCTTTCACCCTCCCACAGTCCCAACCATTTTTGTCTTAAAGCATGATGGCAATTAACTACAGAGTAGTCATATCTAAAGACTCACCTTATATGTTCACTTTGCCCTTACTAAGGCTCATACCCACCTAGGTGGAAATATTTCAAGTTCTCCTTCCACATTTGTGGGCTGTTCAACCTTAACTGCTGCACTGTTAACCAGTCTTTACTGCAGGTAGTCTAATCATTTCCATTATACCTCCATTTTATATTTTCTTACTCCTATTCTACAACTCTCACTATCTAAATCATGCTGCTTCTATCCGTAGTGTTCTACCCTTGGTCTAATCACTATTCTTTGAAGGTGCCTTCTCATCTGCTTCATTTTCATCAACATCATAAATTGTTTACCATCGAGATGGGGCCCACCTATATAAAATTATGGATTTTGGGGCACCATTCCTGGCTATTTTTTGAGAAATTCTCAATTAGTTGAAATATTCCTAGTTTAATTGGCATTTGATAATCACGTTAAAATTTTAAAGCAAAATGTATTTCTTGTACATAGCTTGAATTTATTATTATTTTTTTTTTATGCAATGCTCTAACAACTAGTGACTAAATGCCTAAGGTGGTCATATTCTGTCTTCTTGATTAATTATCTTGAATTATTGTGCTTTGGACTGATTTTTTCTGACTTTCTCTCACATATTCGTGCTTATGGATTTTTTTATGCTGCTTCTAATTGCATGGTGTTGCTGCAGAACAATTTAAACATTCTTTATCAACATTCTCTATCTGTATATATTTCTTAATGCACAAGGCTCTAACTGTTAACTGTTAGCATCTTGCCGTGTAGCAATTATTAAATATTAGAATGCAGCCGACATTGCAATGATTGTTACCATTACCATATAAGTCCATATTCCCCAACCGAAAAGCTCGAATGTCAAATTTTACGCCCTCATGCAACATCAAAAAGAATGTATTTCCACTTAATTTTCTCTAATACAGAGAGGGTTACCCATGGCAGTGTAGAGATTTTATGCATCAACCTGTATTTGCACCTTCAGGATGTTGGATGGATGACTCATCATCTTCTTCTGTGTATCTTGTGATGTGAGTTTTGTTCTCTTTATAAAGAAGCTAACAGCACCCAAAAGTTGGCTCTCACTGAGAATGGACCAAAGACATTGCTTATCTGTTATTTTTGTTAGCCTGTCAATCCCATTGAAGCCCATCATGAAATGGAAACTAGCAACAGCTGTGACAAGTGAAATCAGCTGGTTAAATTGACAAGCAGGAGTTCAGAGGCTATAGATTCAAAAATAAAGGCACCATTTGAATGAACATAACTATAGAATTTGTAATATGTAAACTTCGTATGGGTAAAATGGTAGATCTTATCAACGAGATTGTGCTTGCACTTAATTTTGTGAGAAAAAATTTTACATCTAACAAAATTGTTTAATGTGCAAAATCATGAATTTCATAAAATTGCGTGCAATGAAATGAATCCCAAATTAGAAAAAAGTCCTTTTTGAGGGTTATCAAATTTAATGTTGTTGCAAGCAGTATGCATCTGGAACATGTCTTTGTTATGTTCATCTTTCATAAAATAATAGCTGTGTGTTTTGTGTTTTTGTTTTTTTTTGGGCGAATGTTTCCACCATCCATTATTTTCCTAATTGAAAAACATTTAGCAATGAGAACCGCTGGTATTTACTTCTTTTTTATCAAAACTTGGCTTTGATGTTTTATGCTACTGACATGACCAAGTCATGCATGTGATTACATTCGTGTATGCAGCTCATGCATGGGACTGTATCCACTTCCTCAACCCCTGATGGTCGTAATAGGAGTATATGCATGACAATCAGATTACAGTGTATGCAATCGAGCAGCAGTATTATGCAGCCCATGCATCCTGATCCAGGCACCTCTGTTTGCTTATTCAAGGGGATGAATATCCTTCTTGCAGATAGTGACAGGGTCAACCAATACATTGCGAGGAAGGTTCTTGAAAAATTGGGTTGCAATTCATTCATCGTGTCCTCTTGGTATCAGTGCTTGGAAACCCTCAACAGCATCAACAGCAATGTTACCGAATTTCATCTGTTGCTAATTGATCTGAGCATGCTTGAGGAAGGCGGCCATGAGATGTCTGCTCGTGTGAGGAGGATAAGATCTGGGAGTTGGCGCCTGATCATTGGACTAGCATTCAAAGTTGATCAGGAAACCCGTGTTCGATGTCAGCAGAATGGGATTCATGGGGCTATATCCAAACCAATTATACTGCATGAGATGGAAGATGAGTTGAGGAGAATCATTCAACCTGAGGGGCCAGTACGATCTCCCGATTCCTCATTGTAGAGGCAAAGAAAAACCTAAGGAACTGTTTATGATTCAAACACAACAAGGTTATTCTTGTAAAATGCAAGCATTGATTTGCCCTAATTATAGTACAGGAGAGAGTTGAGCAGCTGTAGTTTTGCCGTCTATAGTTTGGAGGCCATTTGTGACTGTAGTCAGCAATGGGGAATGCAGCATTCTCTGGCAAATGGCCTTGTGGAGTCGAAGGAGAACGTCTATTCGACCCTTCTCCTTCGGTATTAACGCACTAATTAGCGATTTAGCATAGGTTAACATCTACTCTCAAGGATCCTCCGATGGTGGACTTCTAACAATTACTTGATGCACTTTATTCCCTTGGATGTTCTTGGGTCTTGCATCCATTGTGTGGTAAGAAATCATTTGAACTTACCCCCCATTTATTCGCTACCTGGGTCCTTATTTTGGTTTGATCTTTCCTTGTAGCACTTAAAATTTATGTGCATCCTATGTATATGATATTTCTTGACCATTAAACCTAGCACTTCATGAAGATGGATTAATAGCAAAATAATCAAAATTTTTCTCTCGAATTTTGTTGGCTCATGCATTATGGGCCGTTTCACAGAACCCTCCCAATCAGTTTTGCTCGTAAGAAGTTCATGGAATGATTCATCCTAAGAAGGTTTTCTCGTATGATATGAACAGATTAAAATTGGTTGTTACTTGACTAAATAACAACTTCATCTATTTTGTATTTTTAATATATATAGTTTTTATTTTTTCATTTTTATGTGGGCCCAAATATATATATATATATATATATATATATATATATATTGATTAAAGTGGGCACAAATATATTTAGTTCATTTTTAGTTCATTTTTATGTGGGCCCAAATGTATTTAGTTCATTTTTATTTTTTCATTTTTACGTGGGCCCAAATATGTTTAGTTCATATATGAACATTTACCCTTTTTGGTTTCTTATATATATATATATATATATGTTTAACAAATTTTAAAAATGAAAGCTTTCACTCAACTAATTCCCCGGAACGGGAAAAATATGAAAATTCTTAAATTTTGAAATTTTATAAAAATATATATAAGAAAGCAGAAACGGTAAATTTTGATATACGAAATAAATATGCTTGGGCCGAAATAAAACTGAAGAAAAAATAAAGAATATATTTGGGTATGTTTGGGAAGTAATAAAACTGTTATAAAGAATATATAGGAAAGCGAAAATGGTAAATTTTGATATATGAAATGAATATGCTTGAGCCTAAATAAAAGTACAGAAAAAATAACGAATATATTTAGGTGTATTTTAGAAGTAATAAAATTTTTGATGAAAAGTTTCTAGTATAAAAATTTTTGAATGAAAAAAAAATAATATGAAATGATAGAGGTAATAGTAAAAAATAAAGAGAATAAAGTTAAAACGGATATGTTACATGTATAAGTTGTTGTGTAGAACTGATTAAAAGTAGGATAGTTGTACAAAAAGAATTGAAAAAAAATTAAAAATACAAAATAAAAAATGTTTTAAATTAAAAAGTTTTTATGAAAAAGGAACACCCTAAAATAATAAAAAATACATGAGGAAGGAACAACTCAGTTGTATAGTGTCACAGTGAATACGAAAATGTACTTCAAAATTTTTTTGTGATTAGCTTCTTTTTTCTTTTCTTTTCTTTTCTTTTTTTTTTTTGAAAAACACAATCAATAGTTTGTAGGCAATACATCTAGCAACTTCTGTAACTTCCACTCTAAAATTCTGAGGAAAGTTTAAAATGGACCTTGACAAAACTTTCAGTGATGGCATTGATCAAACATCCTCACAAACTGACGTGGCCTTTTTGGCACCATAAACTACGGTAATTATTCTTAGAGAATTAACGTATATATCACTAAAAAGATCATTCAAAATAAAAACACAAATGCTTCATCAAAAATAAAATAATAATAATAAAAACAAAACGGATCACTTAAGGGCCCGTTTTGGGATGAGATGAATTTTTCCATTTGCGAAAAACAATTTTCTTATTCCTAAAAGAATAACTTACTTTTCCTATTTTTAATACAATTTTTCTCACTTTTCATACAATTTTTCTCATTCATAACGGATTACATCACATCTCATTTCACATCCAATTCCATCTTTGAACATGCAAGTAAGCCATACATTATTAGACCCCTAGGAGACACATATGACCTCAATGGCTTTTTTTGCTAGACCTTGGTAATGTGATTGTCACCTTTCTTTGGAATCACCTTTCTGGTTATTTGTGTGCACGGCCACAAGTGCTGAGCTTAAAGCATTCTAGCCCCGTTATTTGAAAAGCACCTCAGAACAGCACCCCTCTCGTCTGGGCCCCCTGAGAGAGGATCTCCTCAATGGAAGTAACCATCGTCAGTCAGCTACCAAAATGCAGTTTCTGAAGTGGTCACTGACTCACCATAATTCTCATCAAACAATGCAGCATGCTTCTCTTCCTCCATTACGAATGAAACTGAGACACTGGTTTCGGACGCAAGACAACATCACCATTGCCTGGACAATAGGACACAACTAATGCACGACTGACAACTAACGCACAACCACAATAACTCAACTGAAGAAGTAGAACTACTCTACCATCTGGGCTACATTCCTTTAAATCAAGTGGAGCAGGCATGAGCTCTGATGCTTGTTCCATTCTCTCTGGTGCAGCTGGGCCATCCACATCTTGAACTGGAAATCTCACCTTTGAAGTATGTGAAGGAAATAATGGCAGATTTTCAAGAGCCACAAGCCTGAAATCAAATTCTGCAGCAATCAACCACCGTCAAATGCAAGCAGCTATTTTGTCCACACTTTCAGAGTGACATTCATCGCTGAAAAGTGCCTCAAACCTACATTCTATGGCCTGTACCATTCTAAATACTTGTCTATCTCCATAGGCTTTGTATGCCCACCTTGTCTCTTCAGTGACACCTTTAGGAATCAGGGTTCCATCTACATTCAAGGATAATAAAATTAGAGAAAAAAGCTGATCCAAAGAGGAGATTACACCTGCCTTAGAAGTTTAAAAGGAGGAAATGTGCGTGCTCCCTGTTCCATTGACCACCAAGTAGGCAATTACCATCGGCAGGAAAGAATCATCTGGGAACCTTCAATGGAATTCGATTTGGATGAGTAGGATTGTCTATAGGATAGTTGCAGTAGATATATGTCAACTCATACATGGGAAGATAACAATATAAGCAATGATGAGAGAAAAAAACATTGCTATGTATAAAGAAATGAGAGCTTCTATTAACACTGAGAAGAGTGATCCAAATCCAATTCCAGATGGTTCTAAACAGTAACCAATTGAGGCAACGCATGTGGAAGGGAGATCTGCCATATAGGGAAAATAGACAAATAAGATATTGTGCAAGTCCAAAAAATGTGCAGAAATACTGAAGACGAAACAAATAAACAGAACCTTGAGTACAACTTTCTTGCAGTTCATCTTCTGTGAACTTGGTAATGTTGAATCAATTTGAGAGCTTGAAGCCAGATGTTCGAAACCTCTTTCTGCTGAACTCCATCCAGTCTCTTGGCTGATGATGTTGCAAACAGAGGGAAACCATCATACCTTCACCAGTAGTCTTTGCAAGAACACCGACCATCTTTGAAGTGATGGAAACGAACTCGGTCCCTTACAATTATCTCTCGATTGAAAGCCTTAGAGATAAATTTTGTTAGCAAATGGCAATCTCGACATACCCTCAAGTTCTTCACAATCCGAAGACTTGTGCCTTCTGGAGTTCTTGCTAACCCAAAAGCAATTGCCAGCTTCTCACTATGACATTGATCTTCATCATTTGAACATTGCTCAAAGGATTCAGGCTCTGTTAATCCATATTTCTCTTTCACATAACCCATCAAAGTGGCTTGGTGGGTCATCTCCTTCAACTTGTGGTGAATTTCTTCATAGTTTTCATGTGATTTGTCACCCACAATGAATCTATGAATGATGCCATCAACCTCAATCCATGTCCAACCTGGTGTCGTCTTAATTCCCTCACACTTAATGACTTTTCTCATCCTCATTACACTCTGCCTGTCCCCAACTTCTGCGTAGATTCTAGAGAGAAGAATGCAGTCTCCTGCGTTGCAAGCATTTATTTGAACAAGATTCCTCATAGCTTCTTCACCAATTTCAACATTTCTGTGGATTTTACAAGCACTCAGCAAGGTCCGCCATAGGACTGGATCATCATTAGAAGGTGAATCACTAATCATTTCAAGTGCACGATGGAGTCTACCGGCTCTTCCAAAGAGATCAACCATACATCCATAATGCTTAACTCCTGGCTTCAAATTAAATTCAGAGTTCATCATGAGAAAATACTCGACACCATACTCAACCAGCCCTTGGTGGCTGCACCCAGAAAGCAAACCAAGAAAGGTGACAGAATTTGGTCTCAATCCAACTGCCAACATCCTTCTAAAAAATGAGATTGCCTCGTCTCCACGACCATTGACTCCCAACCCCACCATGATAGAATTCCAGGTAAGGACATCTCTTCTCTTCATCCCCTCAAAAACCTGAAGAGCAGCATCCAAGCAGCCGCACTTTGCATACATGTCAATAAGAGCATTGCCCACAAACATATTGTCCAACAATCCATTTTCATTAGCTAACTTATGCATCCTGATCCCAAAATTCAAGGCCCCTACATGAGCACAGGATGAAAGTAACCCAACAACAGTAAATGCATCCAAACCCAAGTCCAGAATCTTGATTTTATCATACATCCTCAGTGCATCATCATGCCACCCAGCCTGAGAATAACAAGAGATCATCGAATTCCAGGCCACCATGTCTTTCTCAGGCATCTCATTGAACGCTCTCCTTGCCATCTCAATCTCATTGTTCCCAGCATAACACCTCAGAAGATTTGTCGACACCAAGACATCTGACGCAAAACCAGCTTGTATAATCGACCCATGAACCTCCCTGCATTTCTCCTTGGCCTTCACTCGCTCGCAGGCCTTGAGGAGGAACGAGAAGGTGAATGTATCAGGGGCAGATTGCCCCACTTCCATCATTGTATTATAGAGGAAGATGGCTTCTACAGGTAAACAGCTGTGAGAGTAGCCTCTAATGACTGAATTCCAAGCCGCCGTTTGCGGGCTTGCCATTTCATCGAACAAGAGGCGAGCGTAGGTAAGGTCCCCGGCGACAGAAACAGCGCAGAAGTTGAGGAGCTTGAGTGAGACGGAGGGATAATATCGGTAGCCATTAACAAGGATTTGAGCGTGGATTCTACGGAGCCTTTCCATGCTGTTGCATCCTTGCAAGATAGATATAAAGCCGTTGATTTTTGACATTTTTCCGGATTTGCAGTCATTGCACCGCAAGCTGCAACAATCATTCGATTACCAAACGGCGGCCACTCAATTTCATGGCTGGAATTGGGATGCCATACCTTTTTTTTTTTCTTTTTTTTCGGTTGTTGGGGAGGGGCGGGTC
>JAXCLR010000105.1:21496523-21507505 GCA_035584095.1 Annona squamosa | reverse complement strand
TAGTTTGTATAGAAAAATGTGAAAAAATAATTAAAAAATAGAGTAATTATGGAGAGTAAAAAGTTTTAGATTGAAAAATTTTAGTTGACACTTTTTTGACCTGAACAAATATACCTTAAAAGTTTTACAACTTCCCAAACACACCCGAGATGTTAAAAACAAGACATCAGAGATATAGAACACTAACGAGAAAATAAAATGATTTGGTAATTAATATGTTGAAGCTATTAAAAAGTATAAAATTTTCTTATCATCTTATAGAACCATCCTGCGAATGATGGGACTCTCCAACTGATTGTATTTCTTAATTATTTTTACTGGTATATATACTCAGTATGACATTTAATATTATATTCAAGCACATTATTTTTATAAAAACACTTCTATATCAGGGATATGTTTCTTAATAAATAAAAATTGTGAAGCGAAAACTTTTCACTCTCCATAACTACTATATTTTTTAATTATTTCTTCACATTTTTCTATATAATTATCATACTTTTCAATCATTTCTACATAACTTCCAACACAACTAATCTATCTATTTTAATTTTATCTTATTTATTTATCATCATTACCCTTATCATATCACATTACATCATTTGACAACTTCTACTCTTTACAATTTTTCATCAAAAATTTTATTCATTCTCAAATACATTCATAAGTAAAAAATAGTAAATGTCTCCACACGTGGGGAGACTGTACCTGGTGCATCTCATTCAATGACACCTAAATTTACCACCACAGCGCAAGCATCGTGACATATTTCTTAATCATTTTGTATTGATTGTTATCCTTTTAATGAATCCCTTTTAAGTTTTTCTTTCCCTCTTATTCCTGGCAAGAAGTAAGAGGAGGAGATACAAAAGTTTTTTCCATAAAAAAATTGTTGACTTTTGTTTAAATGCTTGCTTGAAGTAGAATTTCAATGTGCCAATTGTAATTGAAGGGTTAAATTTTTTCTTATAAGAACCTTTTGGTTTTCAAGAGTTCACATCATCTTAATAATTTATTTTCCTATTTTTTAATCATTCGAAAGGATTTTTAGATTTTCAATATTGTAACTTTTTACATTTTAACTTTTTAAAATATAAAAAAATTTCTAAAATGTTTAATTTTATTTATTTTTGAGAATAGCTACGGTAAATTTTATCCTACAAACCAATTTACTTTGGTAGGATGGTTAAGTTTAGATCATATTTTGATTTTTTTTTAAATTCAATTCATAATTATATTTAACATTACTTATTTTATTTAGATATTAAAAATCAATTTAATTCGTAACTTTATCATTCTCAAAATTAAGAATCATTTGAGAGTAATTGTAAATCTATTAAAAATAATTTGTTTAGTATAAGAACGTATAAGATCCTAATTAATATTTAAAAATCTAAAATATTTATCCTCTATAAAATAAATAATTTTATATGATTTCGTAACATTTTAAAATTTTATTGCATAAAACAAAGTAATTTTTAAATTTGTATATATATTTATATATTTTAGAAAATATAACCCATATAATATGTTTTTTAGTATTTAAGTAAAATAAATAGTATAAAATACAAAAAAAAATGATATAATGGGGCTCAAATTAAACCATCTGCCCGTATGGCAAACTAGTGCTTGAGTTCTTCTCTTCAAATCTCCTTCTTATTATGAGGGGTTTTGCTATTGTTCGATTTAAAAGTTGAGATTTTATGATTCCCTATTGAGTTTTACAAATTTATCCTTCATATGAGGTTGTATAAAAAAAATTCCTCTAATAATATCAAATTTGTCACGTTGTATAAACACTAGTAAAAAAAACTTGTACGAAGTTATTCCCTTTTCTTTTTTCTGGAATATAAGGATAATTGCTGGACTGCCACGTGTCAACTTGCCATCAAACACTGACGCGACGCCCTTAACCCCTTTCAAAGTCAGAATTCATACAAACCTCCCTGCGTGGCTGCGTATTTGCGTGCTCCTGTCGAGCTTGCCTAGCAGTCGAAGCGGGGAGGATGGTTGGATGGAGGGAGAAATGGCGGAGGATTCGTCCGTTCTTCCTGATATTCCTCCTCCACGCTATTGCCCTTGTCCTCTTCACCAGAGGATTTCTTCTCACTAGAACCGAGCTCTCCGCCTTCAGCCAATGCTCCGACATCTCTCAATCTCCATGCATCCGTCCCACCTCCACTTCCGCTCTCCCTCCAAATATCACCAAGGTATCCGAAGATCGAGGTGGACGAGGAGGCGATCCCGCACCTCGTGGCCAGCGGTGCTGGACGAAGCCAGCAGTCGATCGTCTTCTCATCATCGTCCTTGACGCGCTTAGGTAATCTCATCCGTCTACGGCAACTGAAATGCAAACTCTCGTGCCGCTATTTTTTTATCTTCAGCAACCCTACTACATTAGTCATTTCAAATGCATTTGGGCACACACGATCAATGGCTGCGGAGCCAGTTGAACAATCCGAGCCTTCCATTTAGTTCCGACTCCAATCTTATTCCACCTTCAAATCGAACTGTTCCAACTATCGCGTTAAGTTCTCCATCCTTATTCACGTGTAATTACATTCTCAACTGTCTGATGAGTTTATCAATCAGTTGGATTGCTATACCCATGACTTGTCGCATTTCAATTAGGATTGATTTAGCTAAAGGCCTCGAAGAGCTCTGGGTTGTTCACCATTTGTGTCAATTTTGAATGATTACTGGTCAGTATTGTAATTCTTAACAATTTCATGACAGGTTTGTTATTATTAACTACTTCGCTTTTTCAACAGGTTTGATTTTGTTGCGCCAAGTGCATTCTTTGATGGTTAGCATTTTCAATCCCACAATTATTTGGTGTCCTTTTTCTTGTTTGTAGAAGGCTTAGAAAGTGAAAATTTTTTAAACTTCTGAACAAGTTGATTACTTCAAGAACATCTTATAGGATGGGAGATCATCCGCACATTTTCTTCCAGAGGTAAAACCATGGATGGACAAGTTACAAGTGTTGCAAAAGCTAGCTTTGGATGAATGTTCTTCAGCTAAGATTTTCAAGGCCATTGCTGATCCACCAACAACTAGTCTGCAACGCCTGAAGGTGAATGCTTTTTTTCTGTCTTAGAAAGCTTGCGTCTCATTTCCTCTATTCATTACAAATAAAGGAAAAACATTGAATGCTGTTCTTCTTCTGATATAAAATTGTTGTTTCCCTTTTATTCTAAAATGTTTTTGGTTGCTGAAGTCATCACTATCCTACTTAGTTAGACTCCTCTTCTGTCATTCGGCTGTTGGCCAGCACAACACATTCTGTAAATTTGAAACATTCATAATAGATTGTCTTAATAGCTATTCAATATTATAAAATGTCATATTTGTTGTGCACATGATTCAACCTTAGTTTAAAATTTAGAAGCTAATATTTTTGGAGTGTTAGTAGTTTATTCTGCAGTTGTTTTTTTCGATATCAGTTCTACAGAACTCTTCAAATGCAAACTTGTATTTATTGATGAATGAAAATGTTTTCCAGGTAAGATTAACATTCATTAGTTGGAATTTTCTCAGGGTTTGACAACTGGTGGGTTGCCAACATTTATTGATGTCGGCAATAGCTTTGGAGCCCCAGCAATTATTGAAGATAATCTGATACTTCAGGTTAGGTTACATGTCTTCTATTAGTGAACATGGGTTTGTCTTAGATCTGAAACTGGCATCAGATCTGGCTAGACTGACTGACATATTCCTTTTTAGTTTTAATTTTGATCTAACATCTGTATGATGCACATCCGCAGCTTGCTAAAAATGGAAAGAGAGTGTTGATGATGGGGGATGATACCTGGATTCAGTTGTTTCCTGATCATTTTGCAAAATCCTATCCCTTTCCTTCTTTCAATGTTAAAGATCTTGATACAGTGTGTCTTAAACCCTGTTTCTTACTCATTCCACTGTTTTCTTTTTTTTTATTTTTTCCTTTGGACTTCAGTACATATTGACAACTTTGAGATCCCTTTGCAGGTAGATAATGGTTGTATTGAGAACTTGCTTCCAGCTATGTATGAGGAAGACTGGGATGTTCTTATTGCTCATTTTCTTGGTGTGGTATGCTGAATATCTTCATTATGCTGAATATCTTCATTTTCTACACAGGTGTTCATTAGACAACTTAATATAATGAGAAAGCTGGATTTTGGAAGTATTTTTTGTGTGATGAAAACTGGGTTGGTAGGCCTAAGATTTCTTTCATACATTATAATTTAGACATGCTTATGTTTGTTGCAAGAAGACACCAATGATGATGGTCTTGTATATCACAAAGCCTGTGACACGTCCATTTAAGTTCGTCAAGATTCCACAGGAGGATAGATAATTCATTAAACTTCTTTGTGATAATTAACTGATTGTTAAATTAGGATGTGGATACAACAGTTTGGCTATGTCCTGTGGGCACCAAGAAAGGACTAGAAGGCTTCTGTCCCGTAGGAGGGTAGGGTCCAGAGCAACACGGAATGACATAATAGGATTCGCATAGGTGGTCTCCTTCAGTTTGGACTTTGGAGTCAGATTAGATTGTAAAGTGAGATGATGACTGAAATGATAACGTCATGACAGTGATAGCATTAGTATGAAATGTAGCAATATGTCACTTCAGCAACTGGAATTTAAAGTGTGAATTCACAAGATAGTTACTCCTGACTTTTGGGTCAACGCATAAGATGTTAAGATGTTTGTCAATTGTTACATCAGGCAAGCCTAAGTGTCACTTGATTGAATGCTAGCAGTGTCACCTCCTTTTGATAACACACTTCATCATCATCATCATCATACTTACAAATTGAAAAAGGGCCAATCCACTGCATAGAGTTCTTGCACCTTGTGTTTTCCATGTCAGGGCATCAACGTACGGAGCCTTTCCTCGTCTTTACAAAGAGGCTGTTTTCCATGACTTGAACCTACGATCTTCAATCACAAAGTCAGCAACACTTGCTGTTGCACTATGGCCTACACTCTATCGGTCTACCACACTCACCAATTCAGCTGGTTTATTTACATGGATGCCATGTAGGGATAGAGCCAAACATGACTTCTGGTTGTGCCAATTGCTGTTGCTACAGGAATATAGATCCTATATCTTCAGTTAGAATTAAATACGTCTTTCCCTAATTGGGGTCTGTGTTTGTGTATTTTCACATTCGCAATAAAGGCTGTGGCACAAATTGGATACTGGCTGTGAATGTGCTGTATCATTCTGTTCTTTGGGTTTTGAGTCCAATAAACACAGTAGACCCATCTATAAGACCTAAAAGTGTTAGCTTAATACTGGGGTTGTGTAAAAAATGAGTATTAGATGCTGCAATATTAGGGGGCCCAATTTTGATTGAATGTCGCAAGATTAACTTCATCTAGTCCAAGACAACACTGTATTTTAGATCATGTCATTTTACGATGGATGCCCCAGGTAAGATTGGAAAAAATCCTTGATAAATCTCTTTTTTTCCTCTTTTTTTGCAAAAAAAATTATAAAATATCGGGGTGACAAACTATGGTCTGAGACCAGTAATGCTCTACTATGCTTAGGATCATGCGGGACATATCTTTGGAGTTGATTCTGGACCAATGCTAGAGAAGTTGGAGCAATACAATACTATTCTAGAGGTGAGTTTGTATGTATCTAGAATGTGTCCTTTGAACATTAATGAAGGCATTTTCTGGTGACAAATTGGACATTAGCAAGCATGAATGAACCTTGTTTTTTTTTTTTTTTTGATGGGTATTCATCTCAACCGATATTAAGATACAACTAACAAAATTTAGGAGACCAACACCACAAACTATACTCTTTGCTGATTTGCAACTGTGGGGGTTTGAACTTGACACCCAGCTCATTTGGGCAAACCAAATTACCACGATGACACTGCCGTTGTGGTGAACCTTGCTAAATTCTTAGTATTAGATCAATTTGTACTTTTTGTCTGAATTTAAGACAATGTCTATTTAACAGATTCACCCATCATGTTATTGTGTTGAGCTTCCTTGACAAACTGGAAAGTGCACATTTTGGATTTTTCATTTAAGCATATTCTTTCGTCTGTAGACAGTAGCCAATGACATGCTAAATGGTGTCTCTTAGGTAAATGTCCATGATTTCTGTTATCAGCATGGGATGCCACTAACTCAGGCAGATGGAGATTACTCACTTGTTGGAGAAGTCCTAAAAATACAGGAAACTATTCTTTTTGCAATGACAAGAAAAAAAACTATACATCAGCATACTGAAAAAGGAAAAAAAAATTCATCTTAGAAAATGTGAAAAATTTCCTGAAAAACTGCTTGCTGTTGATCAAAATGTTAAAAATTGCTTGTTGATTGGGGAGTCTTTTGCCCCCCTCTTTTTTTCTTTCTTCATTTTTTTCACCCCAGAAAGTTGTAGAAATCCTGAAGGTCCACTCGGGTCCAGGTGGCTTGCACGAAAATACGTTATTCATTGTCATGGGGGATCATGGTCAAACCCTAAATGGAGATCATGGTGGAGGAACTGCCGAAGAGGTTCATTGTCACTATTATTTGGTGCTTATCTCAACTTTCATTTGTCTTGGTTAAAGCCTGATGAGATGCTTATTTTATGCAGGTTGAAACGTCCCTTTTTGCAATGAGTATGAGGAGTCCTCCAACTTCTGTATCACCTGAATTTGATACCTCTACTTGCAAATTAGATTTGGTACACATGATATGATTCTATGTTCCATCTTATGATTTCTATGCTTTTGGAGAGCTTTCAAATGGCTGAGTAATATGTTGTTTAGTTGAAATATACTTTTTATGCATTGACTAATAATAAAGTCAAAAGCGTCCATTGTGGATAGAGTCAGTTATATTCTTGCGTTGGCATTTTGATGTATTCAGATTTTTGCCCGGGCTAAATATGCATCTGCTATGCTAACATTATGGTTTAAAAAATGAGCTTGTTTCTGTATACTCTGGACAATTCCTGAATCTTCTAATGCATTGTCGCAAGTTTAATTAACATTTGCTACATAAATAGTTCAAAAATTGATTAAAGATCAATGTTTTTTGTCCAGACTTGAAAAAGATATTCTTAAGAAACTGCAGATCCTTTGGGTTATTGTATGTATGGATTCAAAAAAGCTTACAGCTTTGCTTGAACTCTGATTTGTCTTGTGGATTTCTATGCTGTTTCTAATTTAATTTCCTTACTCCTTTGTCTTTATTTACTGGAAAAACAATGCAGCAAACCTTATAATATTTCTTGATCCCATCACATTGGGTAGAATTTTTCAGTAGTCTAGCAGTTCTTCTTTCTTCTTCAAAAAGTCACTTTGAAGTGTTCTGGGATAATTTGCCTTTTAAACATGAAATTCGTGAAACATTGTTCTTGTCATCATAAGTAGGGGAAGAAAATGACAATTGTGGCATAATATCAACCTCCCACGACAGATTCTTCAATCTTCATGGTTAATTCTTGCAGGCATGCGGCACAGGAAACCAGTGGCAATCAACATCAAATAGGTTTTTGCATTTTTTTTGCTGGATGACATAAAATTGTTTCCATATTTTGATAAACAAAAGAGGAAGATTTATCTGGGGTTTCAATCCTTACACATAGCCCCAAAATATAATGGATTTAAATGACTTGTGTCATCTTACAAAAATGGAATAAGCTAATACTTGTTTTGAAAGCCTAGGAAGGTTTTCTTTAATTTGGTGATTGGTTTTTATTGGGCTTGGATTTATGTGTTCTTGGATCTGCCTTGTCATCCATCTTGTGAAAAAAAAATTTTGAACTAGTTTCATCAATGTAGCAAGCACATGAAATAAATATTCTTAGACTGCACTTTATTGTATTTCCTCCTTGTCTGAAATTTTATTCTCTCCATTTTTTTTTGGACCAAACTATCTCCCCATTTTTGGGTTAAAAGAAAATAGGACAGTGTGCCTATCATCTTGAATAGTGACCCTTTCCTGAGAGGAATATGTCGCTGTCTTTCCATCACCCTTTTAAAAATGCTGATTTTATTTTTTGGTTGGTATGGACATTATGTAGCTTTGCGTTTCCATTTGTTTCGTTATGTGATCCAGACAATATCTTCAAAGATAGGCAACTCAATCAGCAACGTTCTCATGCTTAGGCAACAATATATGCTTTTCTGTCTCCATAATTTGTTGCTCATTTCATGCATGTGAACTAAGTTCATAACTCACAGGCTTCTTCCCTTTCTTAATATCTTTCTGAATAGGATGGAAAGAAGATTTGCTTCAGCTCAATTCAACAGGTTAGAGACCATATTCTTTTGTCGGATATTTTACATTATGAAATTTTTTTATTTATCTACATCATCACCTGTGTCATACTTAAACAACTCAGGATTACCTGCATGAATCCTGTTATTAAATTCTTCTCTTTTGCAGGCAATGTCCCCAGTTCAATCACAGGTGGTTGCTCTGCAATTCTGTCAAGTTTGAGTGTCACTACTAACTAGTGCAAGTTATTGTCTCTTGTTCATCAAGAAATATTTTCTTTTATCATATGTTGGTGCTTTGAATTTCCCATGGTGCATGTTTTCCTTCTTTGTCTCCTGTTTATGTCAAGATCAATGTTTCTTCATCTGCTTATTCTATATGAAAATCTGTCAATCTGATTCCCTAGCATTTTCCCCCATTTTGTCCATCAGTTCCATCAGTATGCAATTATTCTATAGAATTCTAGATGCAGGTGCCCATTGTACAGGTGGCATCCTTCTCAGACTTTGTCATTCCCATGATTGCTGTGGTTATTCTCTTCCCTTGAGTGAGTTTTCATTCTTCATTTTTTATTGGCAGCTTGATTTTGCAGCAACAATGGCAGCACTTCTTGATATTCCTTTTCCCTTTGGAAGGTGTGAACTTCTCAACATTATTTGATTAGCATATCTTATCTTTGTCAATATTATGTTTTTGTTGGTGTGGATTTTACATCAGGCAGGTTCTGCTGTTTTCTTTGGGATCGATACTAAATATTGGTTGATAGAGCATGCTAGATCATTCCTCTCATTTTCTTATACATTTCATATTTGTTAAAAAAGTGTTGCATCTGAGGAATGTTGGTTAAACCAATATTTTGAACTGAATCGGTGATTAAACTGTTTCATGTATTGGCTTAGTTCAAAACAGTTCAACTGTTGGTTTAAGCCAATGTAAATCGTAGTATAATTATGTATTATAATCTTAATTCTTAGCTAAAATAATTTTTTATAAAATTTATATTAAAACTTATGATCTAATATACTTCCAAATTCTTATGACTAGATTTGATTTTCATTGATTAAACTTTTGTTATTGATAATGTTTTGGGAGAAAAAAAATCAGGAATCTCTGGGGAAATATCTCTGAATCTGGATGGTTGCATTAATGAGATGCAATATGAAAATATTGGTCCTTATATCTGCTTGTATATTTTATACAAATCAATATGTAGCTACTGCTCTATCACTCAATATATTGATTAATCCTTCAAAACTGAGTATTTGTTTGCATCTTTTCCAAGCATGATTAATGTTATTGCAATACAATTTCCTTTCAAGGTTTCATAAGCAGTTTTCTTCACCGATAGAGTAGGCCCCAGAATTTCTGCTTCATTTGTTTCTATTTTTCTTTCTTCCCATTTCATTTCCACTATTTGGTAATTATGCTTTAGGATACTCACTGGAGCACTTCTGTTCCAGCATTGGGCAGGTTAACCCAGAGTTATATGCTTTAAGTGCTGGTACATGGAATGGGCATAATACTAATTCAGAAAGCTTACATGATTCAAATTTGGAAGCATGGTTGCAAAACTATGCCGATGTCCTTTGCATCAATTGCTGGCAGGTAATTTGTTTATAGCTCATTCCATTAAATTGATGCACTTTGATTGGCTATGTATTTTGCCGAATGCACTAGCTTACAAGTGCATGCTGTCATTAGATTTAGTATTCTTGAAAATAGAGTGGATATAGAAATAATAGCTAAGGATGAGATACAGCCATACGAGTTACTACTGTTATTTAAAAAGAATTTTTTCCCTATAGCTGTAGGGCTTTGTTTCACTTAAAAAAAGTTATATAGATTTTATTGCTGTTAGGAGCTAGAGGTCTCTGATGTTACTTTGATGGCAAAGCTCAGAATTGTAATTATAGAAGTTGCAATTTTTTATATCTTGATTTGCTAATCCTTGACATGACCTCTTTTAGAAAGTGAATGTACTTAATTTAGAGTTTCCTATTTCTGAGTTGCATATGTTTTGATTGTTCCATTGTTGTTTTATCCTTTATTAAATCATTTTCTATTTGATAGAGAAGAATTATCATTTTTCAGGTAAAAAGATATATTGATTTGTACTCTACATCATCAGTTATTGGATTCCCAAAGGAAGACCTAGCTTATGTAGCACAAATGTATGCTCAAGCAGAGTCTGATTGGTCTATTAGCAAGACAAACATCTCTTCATCTGGAAATGAAGTCACTCGTGAAGGCAGGGATAGCTTACAGTCTATTCTATTGGGACAAATTGATGCATTTTCAAACTTTCTTGAAAGGGTAGCTGAGTTAGCCCGCTCAAAGTGGACAGAATTTGATTTAGAAATGATGGCTGTGGGTTTATGTGTTTTGCTATTGGCACTTCTCATCCAAGTGGTTGCTATCAAAAGGGTAACCAAAGAACTCCAGGCTCTCTGTCCTTATATTGAAAATCCTCATACAGCTTTTAGGCGCATGGTTTCTATTTTCATCGTGGCAATAAGAGCATGCAGTTTCCTCTCAAACAGTTATATCTGTGAGTCTCATTCTCAACTCTCATATCATCTTCTGAATGCAATTTCCCAATCTATACTGATGTGTACATTATATCTCTTTGGAACAGTGGCAGAAGGGAAAGTAGCAAAATTCCTTTTAGCCTCAACTGGTATTCTTAATTTACGGGATTCAGTCAGGGAAGAAAAGATGGTAGCAGAGGTGTATTGTGATACTCAATCTTT
>JAXCLR010000105.1:21451560-21487441 GCA_035584095.1 Annona squamosa | reverse complement strand
TTAATTATTAAAAAATATATAAATAATATTATGATGTTAAATTTTAAAAATCATATAAATAATCTTATGATGTTAAATTTCAAGTGGAATGCAATTATTAATAATAAAAAATAAGTTATCTATAATATTATTTTGTGAACGGCAACACCCAGAAGATAACTTGTCCAACGTAAGATCTTATACTTACCCGTCCGCGAGCTCCCCCTCATCAATCGAGTTTGGGCCTTGGCCCTTGGGGTGACGCAGAACGTGATCGGTCAAATGGTAAGACCAAAGGGATACCGCCACTTGAAGTGGGGCGCGCTCCCTGTTCGCAGGACCGCATTTTTCACGCGTGTCGAGGAGCGGGTGCGTGTGCCTTTCTGGCCTCTGGTGAGAAGGTCAGACCCACCCGGATCCTGGCGCGTAATTGGAAGGCACGGTCGTGTTTGTCGGCTGGGAGCCTGGGACTTGGAGGGTAATCCAAAATGCTATGGTGCCGCCGGGTGCAACGTAGTTATGGTGATGCTAGTTGCAAATAAGCCCTGTATTTGTTATAAAATCATAATCTAACTCATGTATTATATTTAGAATAATTTATCCCAGTAGGACACTAAATTTTATCTAAATCAAATAAATACGTGTACGTATCCCACCTCAAAATAACGCAAAATTAACAAAATAAAATAATTCAGTTTAAATATTAATTTTAAAGTTATATTTTTATCATCTAAAATTGTGCAAAATGCAATCACAATGCTGGTAAATGATTATATAAAATATGATCGTATTCTAATATAATAATTAACAAGTTTAGACATATTTTATAATTTACATATGAATATCTACGTTATTGAACAAACGTGGCACATTCGAGGCTCGGATTACGACGATTCATAGCACCGGGATCGAGAAACAATGCCAACTCATACAACCGGCGGAAATTTCATTTTATGGTCAATAAGAACCACGTTTTCAGCCCGCAATTGGACGAGCTGCGGCGGCCATCATTTGCTTTTTTTTAAAAAAATTTTTTCCGTTTGGTACTTTGGTGTCGCAGATGCGCCTTGTCGGTCTCGCCTCGCCTACTATTTCGACACTTGTCAACTCCCGGTCGAGAGGGCGAGAAGGCCGCGTCCCGTCGCCTTCATCCACTTTCTTAGCATATGCGACGCAGGCGTGGATACTGATGCCATTTCCCACCGCACCTCACCTCTCCTCTCCTCATTGACACGTACAATCTTTTCCTTTCATCGTGTCCCATCCCGCCCCACTCACGGACGAAGCTAGATTGCCCCAGTTACAATTTACATGCATGACTTCCAAAAGATGGACCCTAGCTTTCCTTCATAACGCTGTTACGTTTAGTACCTTTGAGGGGTGAGGGAATTTCACGTGATGGTGAATGGAATATTGTTATTTTGAAGCAGCTATTAATATTTTTTGCAAAATTCCAAAGGGATAAAATTGGAGTCAATTGCACTCGTTAGCTTCATCTAGATCCGCCCATGTTTCGGTGTAACATTCTGACAAAAAAAAATCAACAAAAAAATTATTATGCTGTCACTTTTTTGTTTGTTTTTATTGGGGGTACTTACATCCTATCTTTTTAAAAAAAAAAAAAAAAAATTTCTACAATTATTTAAAGTGACGCCATATGCTCCCAATTATCAAGAGAAAGATAAAATGATTCTATGCCAGTGACGGATTTCAAACATATATCTCTCTGGGTGCATATCAATGCTCTTACCACTCATAAAACTCCTGAGTCACTACTTTATTGCTGGTTGACTTCGTTAAGTTCAACTCATTTATTAAAGTATATATTCTAATTTCCTACATATATTGTTTTACTTGTATATGTTTAGCCATAAAGGAAAAAGATTTTGTAATATTCCAGTCAAATGTTTTATTTGGAGATATAAATACTCTAATGTCAATGGAGAGTAGATTAATTGTACCTCTTTTCGCATGGGGACGTGTGAATGAGTTTTCTGGTTGTAACTTAATGACAATAACGAAATTCTTTTTAATGATATACAAGGGTGTTTTGAAAGTAATTAAACTTTTGAATAGAAAATTTTTGGTATAAAAGTTTTTAAATTGAAAGAAGTTATGTGATATAATATGAGTAATAATAAGGAGTAAAAAGAATAAAGTTAAAATAGATATGTTAGTTATATGATGTTAGTTGTATATATAGTTGTGAATAAATGATTGAAAAATATTATAATTATATAGGAAAATGTGAAAAAATAATTAAAAGTATGATAACGGTAGAGAATGAAATATTGAAAAATTTTGGTTGTAGCTGAACATATATGTAATAAAAAAAATGCATAACTAAATAGGTCCCTTTAATATCGAAATCAATATAATAAAATGATCACATATTTTAAGTACTAGTTTTAACATCTAAAACCATCTAAAATGTCACAAATATGTGGATAAATAATTTTATAAACTATTATTATATTTTAATATATATGAATCGATCTATGCATTTTTCATAATTTACACACGAATTTTCATATTTTTTTAGCAAATTTGGCCTGTACACTTCTTGAATTTGGATGAAACTTGATTCTCTAGCTAAACAAATAATGTTGAATAAAATGAATGAATTAAATTGTACATCAAACATTAAAATTTCAAAATAAAGGTAATTACGTAGAATCGCTTCTATATGTTTGTATCCACAAATTTGTCTTTTATTTTTAATTTTTTTCTTTTTTTTAATTAGTATTATATATGCTGTGACATCTGATATTACAAATCAGTCATTTCTCAACTCTCAAACCAGGAAGGAAATTTTTATAAATACCCCCACCACAGAGGGATTTTAGATAACAACTCATATTATCAAGTGAATTTATTTTTGCCCCACTAGGGGTTGAACCCATGACCTCACCATTACCAGCCATTGGTCGTGGCCAACTGGGATACCACCCAGTTGGCATTTTTAAAATTTTTCTTAAATTTAAAACTTTTAAATATTCGTTAATTTTTTATTATTTATTTATGGTTTTAAAATCATATAATTGAAAACTAATATGGATGCAGAAACCATTATGACCAATGTTGATGACTCATCCCAAGGTTCCTCTTCAGATGAGCCCCTGCAAGGTTATGTCTTTCATTTCACTATAAAGACATGCAAGGTTCTTTAGTTGCCTACAAAGATCCAGACAAGCTTGGTTTGTCATCCCCATGCCACTTTTGTAAGTTCAATGATCCATCTCTTGCCAATTTCAACCACTTATCTAGAGAAATGCAATATCGAGCAGTGTCAACTGCTTATTGAATCATCTACAGTTATGCAACTTCTTCTGTAGCGACCTTCAATAGATTTTGCTAATCTTCTCTAAATTGATGCCCAAAGAGTAGCTTAGATTGATATTAGGGCCACTCTTCTAAATGATGTCATGATTGCTTCTTTGAAAGGTTTCATGACTGGAGCTGTTACTTGCAAGTGATAGAAGCCCCAACTTCTATAGTGATTGATTGTTCAGAAACATGATTTAGGTTGAAATGGATTACTACAGAAGTATACAAACTAAAATATGATCAAAGAAATAATCACAAGATCATACACATAAGACAACAAGATTTACACGAAAAATTCTTCAGCATAAAAGGAAAAACAATGGGAGAGAGATAACAATCCATAGTGATAAACAAGTTATAGAGATGTACACACTCCAAAAAGAACACTTTGATAATCTTCTCTCTCACACCCCAATAGGATATCTCTCAAGGCTCCACCGAATCCTTGATTGATACTTTTTAAATAAGACCCTCTTGAGGTTTTTACACAAAACTAATATACACTTTTGGCATATTCATCATGCACTCTCACATAGAACCACTAAAAAATAACCCATACATCGAATACAAGACACAAACATAACCATTTCCACCTTTAGATTAGATTTTGCAAACATTAAACTAGCTTACAAAGAAACGTGTCTTCGACCATTCCACAATTCATCAGGTGATTTATCAGTCAATCATGATCAAACTCGTGTTAGTGTATCAACCTTGCATTAAATCAAGCATATCAAATATATTAGCTATAAGCAACATGAATTGCATTTTATTTTCTCCTAGGCTCCCCACAATTTAAAATGCATTTTTAGGATCTTATAGCAATCATTCAATGAAAAACTCAAGAAAACTTAGTCTGTCTCTATGTGCCTTCCATGCATTCTCGACATGAACATAATCATAAACTACCAAATAATACAGAGCAGTTGTAGCTCTATAAAGTCTATCGCTCTATCTCGATTTGAATTATCTTTGTACAAAAACTATGTGATCAAACACAAGATCTACTCATGAACTGCTACTTCAGAATAGATTGAACTTTATTCTCCTTGATCAACCTTGATCTATGTCATATAAATTCGTCACATCCAATGATGTATCATTCTCCTGATCGACACCATCCACAAGAAGTACAATATTTCATCTCATTCAAATTTACACATCAAAATTTCTTTGACATTATATCACCGTTGATTTGTACACTCATCAAGTGCATATTATCAAAGAAAAATCTACCCAAAATAACCTTGATTATGTGTTTAGAGAACTCAAAATGGACTCCAAAATCATCCAATCTAGGCTGCATGTGTACATGCTCCGGTACACCTCTAGTGCACCATGAAATTGTACATTTATCTTCTCCTTCTTTCTAGCAACTTCTTCTCTATGATTCTGAACCTAGCCACCTCATCCCTTACACATGCAACAAACACAAACGCATCTCACACAACTCCCTTGCTATGCAGTGACTGCTCTTACATTGTTGCTAGCTTCAATGCTTTTGTCTGATGACTGTTGTGTTGTCACTACTCAAATTCGTCCATAACCACCTTCTCCATGGATGGGAAAAACCCTCCAGATCTATTCCACTCCAATTACACATGGATTCCCATTGCGTGATCCGTCTTTGTTGCTTCTTGCCAGAAAACTTTGTCCAATACAAAACCAATGTATCTAACAAATTTTCATTAGATCTAAATGCTACATGATCTTCTTCATTTGCTACCCATGATTGTAGCCACCACCATGTTAATTCTATGCGCTTACCAAGTATCATCTACAATGATCTTGCTTGCCAAGAAAATTATTGATCCAACAGATCCATGAATCATAGGTTTATAATCATATCTTTGATATCACTTTGTTAAAAAATAAATTTGGGTTGAAACGGATTACAATGGAAGCATACATAATAAAATAGGATCAAATAAATAACCATAAGATCATACACACAAGACATTAAATTTTACATAAAAAACCCTTCAACTTAGAAGGAAAAAACTATAGAAAAAAGATACAATTCACCATGAAAAATAAATTATAGATATATACATATATCAAATAAGAGCATTTTGACAACCCCTCTCTCATGTCCCCAATGTGGCACCTCTCAAGGTTGCAGCGAATTTCTAACTAATACTCTTATAAATAGGACTCTTTATGGGTTCTTGCGCAAAACCAACATTTACTCTCTTATGAATTCACCATGTACTCTCACATGGAACCACTTGCAAATAATCAACACGCAAAATACAAGATACAAGCTAAAAAGTTGATAACTTCCCTTTTGGTTGTTTAGAGACTATATAATACTTAACACCTCTTGTGAACAACTCTTTCTTTAAGCGTGGGATCATATTCATTATCATTAGCCTCCTAAAATGAAGAGCTCATGCATAAATTTAATATAGAATTGTATTGCTACTTCCATGAGAGGATGATCACCTAACCAAGGACCATCTTCAGTTTAAAAGTTTAGTTAAAGGAAACATTTACATGACTAACTACCTAAGTATACTTTTGCTTAGTCTAAAGTGGACACACAACTTTAACCCCAATATCATCCTGATCCTATCTTGAATCAATCCCTTGCCTCGACAAAAAGCTTGTTGTTGTTGTCAATACCTAACCTCTTACATCCATGATGACACTATAGTTGAAAGTTTTTTAACAAGGTAGCAATGGACCTATTCTAGAGAGGTTCTTCACCTTGATAATGCCATTGCCAAAATATTGAAGCAAAGTTTTCCTTTTATATTCATCAATGTTGATGCAAGGACTATCAGTTATGGATTTGATGACCCTCTCATCATTGCAGCTACTTTCAATAATATAGTTTTATGGTGTATGCTTTTCATTTATTAGTTTTATAGTCATTCTTTTCCTAACTATATATCAACAAATGAGTATGAGTATTAAGAACCTCTGACTTTACTCATTGTTGCTCACTAGTTTCACTAACTAATCTATGAATGCCTAAGGCCTTATCTATGTTACTATTTATCGTGGATAAGTCCTCTGCTCTCATTGGTTTATAATTTTATCCGTGGCATTGTCTTAATGAGTTTTAAACAATTTTGTCAACATATTACCTATGTTAGAAATTTTATACTAAACACTAGAAAGGCTTCGTTGTGGTGACTAGAGGATAGATCATATTTGTTATCTCACCTTCCTTTAGGAAACTAGCTCCTTAGCCATGAAAACTCAGTATTGAATTCCTTAAAATAATGAGAAAATTATCTCTATTGAGGAGGCGATCGTGTTCTGATTGTTTGATAACCCTACTGCCATCATACAAATGAGATCTAACTACCTCAGCTTTTGGGATTGATTTGGTTAATATATTAATTACTAATCTTAATGTATTCATTCTAGCTATGATGGTGTTTTATTAGAATTTAGGAGGTTACTTATCGTATTAAATTTCTATTTGCTATTGAAGGTCTAGGAGTCTTTGGATGGCTTTCTTGGTGGGAGGGTTGCCTACAAGATTCATTCTACCTAGTAGCTTTATCCACTCCATGAAACATGAAATGACCTCAAAGATCTTCTAAGTATTTGGTGGTAGTTAGATTACTACCACCCCAAACACACAGGGGGCTTTAGATATGCCACTTTAAAATTTCAATCGACTTTAGTTTCAAGCATAAATTCTTTGAAGTAGAAGCAACTTAACTTGGAGATTTGAGGAGTTTGGTGGAGGTTGTTCGCTATTAACTTAGCCTCCATTAGAACCCCATAATATTGTAGATGTTAAATTAGTCATGTAGATTTTGCCATTCTCATTCACCATTGATTCACAAGAATATCTATGTAGGAAGAAGAAAAAATTAAAAGTAAGAGCTTAGCCACACAAGAGCACAAATATTAGACATAAAAAAAATGTTTAGTTCGAAAGAACATGCCTATATGTATAGGCTATTGCTACAATTAATGTCTTTCACATCAAAGCACTTTGAGCTATGAATCAATTAAGAGATATTCATTGAAAAGACATTGTCGAACAACTATTTTGTCTATTCAAACCCCTTCATCAATGGATTATAAGCATTGAATCTATAGAGGACAAGTAATGCAAAAACAATCCTAGTCGAGCTTGGGGCGCTTGGTTTAATTGCCTTGTTTTGATGTCTCAGTGGGACTTTTCCTTATTATATAGACAAGGTCGTGATACTTAAGAGTTGAAAGTCAAAGGAGACGTTTGGTATGGTAAAAAATTATGGGATTGTAAGAAATTGTAGGAAATGAAAAAGGAAATATTTTGATAAATGTGTGATTGATAGAAAATGATAGGGGTATAGTTGGAATAAATAGGTTTGTTGTATGTAGTTAATAGGAAAAATGATTAAAATTTTCAGAGTAAAAGTGAAAAAAATAGTGTGATTGATGGAATCATTATTAGCTTTGGGAAATAAAATCCCACCATTGGCATCCCATTCCCACGCATGCTCATTCTCAAACGTGGCCAAAGTTTCGAGTGTGTCAACTCACTATCTATTTAGTACATGCTCACTTATCATTTTCTTACATGCTTAAGAAAGAGTCCATGTATGAGGCTTTATGATATCATTTTATCGATTTTACCCTACCCAAATCATTAAATTTTTTTATCCACTTGACATAATTACTTGTAGAGAGCAAATAACGTCAATGAAATTACTATAGTAAATTCTTAGTTTATTGAAATAATTGAGTAAAATTATGATTATATTCAATCCCATAATGAGATTTTTATTGAGCTACGAATTTAGAGAAATTATGCTTATTTGAGTAAAATGAACTTATATGAACAACATTTAGTAGCCTTAGAAGGCTCTTTGACCTTAATATCTCTCTTTCACTTGTATGATTCAACTACTTCTCCAAGTATAGCTTGAAGATGCTATTATATTTACACTTGTTAGTGAAATTTCTTTTCCTCATTTATTTTCTCAGAATACTTGTATTTTATAATAAAATAGTATTTGTTAGGGATTATTATATTTTTATTAAAATTCCTTTTCCTCACATATGATGGTATTATGAAGCTATATATTAAAATATAATAAAATACAAGTATTCTGATGGAGACATACTCAGATGGACTCATATGGCAATACATGTATTAAAAGATAGTAATATTGTCTACAAGCATTAATCAATATAAAAAATATTTTGATGATTTAAATATTAAAAATATAATTTTAAATTAATATTTATATCAAACTTATTTTATTATATTGATTTTGTACTATTTTATGACGAAACTCATCACATATTTGATTTGAATAAAAATTGGTATACTATCAAAATGAATAATTATAAATACAATGAACATGATAGATTTTAACTTCATGATCAAATGAGGCTCATTTGCAGCGTATTGCACCGTAATTATGGTGCAATCCCATTACACTTGAATAATTATATATATATGTATATATATATACACACTATTTAAAGTTTAACGATTAGGTAACTACTTCCAAATGATTTAAAATTTTAAGAATATACGAGTTTCCATCAACAGAGCTTTTGGAACATTAAATATAAATATAGAGGAGCATATATATATATATATTACTAGTAACAATCATTACATCTTTTAAATGAGTGATTCTATTAACTCGAGCTAAATAAATGTCTCACTTAGCCCGCCTTGAAAAATTTATTTACAATAATTTTTTATTTTTTCTTTATAAACTTGTTTGTCTAATTGTATTCAATATAAAACATGCTTCTACGTAATCGGGTTAAACATAAGTGATTTTGTATAATCCCCTTCATTTTTGAGTTTTTGATAATGGATAAAAAATCCAATCCATTCATTGTATTTAACAACATTTGCTTAGTTAGGAGACTAAGTTTCATCTAAATCCAATATGTGCATAGGCTATATTTGCTCAAAAAATAGGTACATTCATGAATAAAATAGGAAAAATGTTCAGATCAATTCACATATATAATAGACTGTAACAATACTTTATAGGATCATTTATCCACATATTATTGATATTTTAGATTGTTTAGATATTGAAAAAACTACTTTAAAGTTGATATTTTAATGTTGAATTATTTTATTATGTTGATTTCATGTTTTTATAGATGAGACCATATACAGCGAAATTAAAAAAATAAAAGGGTTTCCAGGATAAAAGAAATAATGTTAGACACAATAGATGGATTGAATTTTTCATTAACCATCAAGATTTTAAAAAAGGAAGAGATCACATAGAGAGCAGGTTCCATAGAAGCATTCCCGATTTAACATATAAATTAAGTTTTATTATTTTTGAATATGTTTATATTTTTTTGAGATTTCTAAACATCTATGTGTATAAATAGATTTTTTAAAGGTTTTTAAACATCTATGTATATTTATGTATTTAAAAACTCTTATCTTTAAGTGGTCCCACTTCTATGTGACCGAGTTACATAGAAGTGGTTCAATGTAACTCCATCTATTTTTGAGAGGGTGGTGTTTGATGGAAAATCGAATTTGTTCATTGTATTTAACATTATTTGTTTAGCTAAGAGACTACGTTCCATCAAAATTCAATATGTTCATAGGTCACATGTCCTTAAAAATAGGTATATTTATATGTAAATTATGAAAAATGCTTAGATACATTCGCATATGCATTAGAATATAACAATGTTTTATAAAATCATTTATCTACATATTTATGATATTTTAGATAATTTAGATGTTGAAAATACTACTTAAAAGTTGATATTTAATATTAATTATTTTATTACATTTATTTTACATGTTTGTAAATGAAACTCATATATAATAATACTAGACAAATGAAAGAGTTTTCATAATTTTATAAATAATGCTAAATATAATAGATAATGGATTTTTCATCAACTATCTAGATTTTAAAAACGAAGAGTGTTACATAGAAAAGAGGTTTCATAGAAGTGCTTCCAATCTTTAAAAATCTAAAATATATATATATATATGTCTAAAAATGGTAATACTTGTTTATCTAAACTTGGTTTATTAAATACACTTAGAAAAATTAACGAAGAAAAAAGTAAAAAAAAATATTATTATAAATATATTTTTTAATGTGGACTAAATAAGACATTTGATCGGAAACTCCAGCTTTTAAATATTACGTGCGATACACGAGCAACTCCGAATTCGAACCAAAGGTAGTTGATAATCGAGCGGAGCCGGAGGCGAGAGAATCAGGGAATTCGTTGCCTCATTTTACTCGGATATCACGTGGGATGCAGCGGTGCTCTGAGCCGGCTGAATTAGTCGCTTCTGAGGCACTGGCTTTCTGTTTGCTGCTCCTGCTTCTGCCTCTGCTGCACATTTCGTCATTTACATCCATCCAAATGAGTGAGCCTTCAGTCAAACTTCACTGCTCTGGCCCGCGGATAAACTATCAGCACCGCCTCGTTTTCACTCGTGCACCACTTCTACTTTGTAGTAACTCTCGCCCTCCCTCTCTCTCTCTCTCTCTCTCTCTCACTCTCAATAATCGAGGCGATTTTTCAGGTATAATTTTATCCGAAGCAATGAATAAAAAAGGAACTATTTAAAGTTTTCTCTCATCCAAAAATTTATTTGAAGTTGAATTTATTCTGAAGAAGTACGGATCAACGTAATACTAATCCGTTCGGAATATGAAGCAAGTCGCGTTTAATGACCGACCATGTCGTCTCTGTCCTGTATGAGTTCTGCCTTAGGTAGAGGCGTTTAAGGTCATGGTCCATCTGCAAATCTTCTTATTTAATCTATTTATAAATGAGTTTTAGTTGAAATTTTTAAATAAAGAGATTATAATTTGTCAACCCATTCAATTATTTAAATAAATAAATGGATTAAGGTTGAAATTTTATAACTCCTCACCCCGTCTAGTAATTGGATTAACCTGTTTAACTCATTTAACCCGTTCAACTCGTTTAATCCTTTAGCTCATTAGAATTATATACATAAGTAAATCCCTTATTTATTTTTCTCGCTATGTCTTCCTCTGCCACTTACTTTTCATTTTTTTTTGTAGATGTCTTAATTCTATTTTTCCGTTATTGTCCATTTTTTATTTTCCTTGTGACGAAAATACCCTATTGCTTCTCCCTACAAGATCATTGTTGTTAAAGTCTGAGCCTTCAGATCGTCTACTATATAACCTGTTAACAACCCATCAACCCGTTTATTAGATGGGTTATAAATGAGTTACAGTTAAGATTTTTTAAATGAGTTAATAAACAGGTTAAAATTAAGATATTTTAAATAAGTTAGAAGTAAGATCAGACTCTAATTCATCTAACCTGATTCATTAATACTCCTAGCCTTAGGTTTCAGATCAAAAGGATGTTTATTTTGCTTCAAGGGTGGGGTGGGGTGGGGTGAGGTGGGAGCATGGTTTTCAAAATTAATAATTAATCTCTTACCAATCCTATTTTTAAAACTTTAACCTTATACTTCAATTCCATCTTACAATCCTACAAAATATTTTTTTTCCTCTTATCATCTCATCCCATACTTCTACAAATTTTCAACAAAACTAATGTCCCCCAAATCGATCGCCTCTTACCACGACACCTTTGTTGAAGTAGTACTTCTTGCCTTAGAGTGGCTTGACAAAAGTTCAAAAGTGATGGCTGCATTGTCTTCTTGATTATTCATAAGAGTGTCCACCAATGAAATATTATAGAACAATGGGAGTATTGGTAAATATTTAATAAAATATTGTATGGAAAATTGTAATAATGTCGTAGGATTTGATTGTAATACAAATTGAAATGATGGTAAAAGTACATACCCATAAAAAAATCGATCGCTTCTTTATGTCAAACAAATTTGCTTTTTCAATGTATATATATTCTAAAGTTTTTGCAATTTTTTCATTAATAGTTATAACTTATGGCGACCAATATCAATTTTTATAAGAATTTTGATGTCGAAAATGAACTTCATAGCTAAAACTAAAATTTGTTGTAATGACTTTTTATGGTAAACCGTCCTAAAAATAATACTCACTATTTAGGGTAACCAATTTTATTTTTGATGAGAAAATTTATCAAAATATTGTTTTTAAAAATGGTTGCATATAATGAACTTCATTGCTAAAACTAAAATTTATTGTATTGACTTTTTACTTCAACCCGTCCAAAAATTAATACTTACTACTTAGGCGACCAATTTATTTTTTATAAGGAAATTTATCGAAATGTTGTTGTTAAAAATAGTCGCATATATCTTTATGCATGGGAAATTTGAATGTTGAAAATGAACTTCATTGCTAACACTAAAATTTGTTGTAATGACTTTTTACATTAGCCCGTCCAAAAATTAATAGTCACTACTTCGGGTGACCAATTTTATTTTTGACAAGAAAATTTATCGAAATATTGTTTTTAAAAATGGTTGCGTATATCTTTCTGCATGGGAAATTTTGGTGTTGCAGATGAACTTCATCCTAAAACAAAATTTTTTTGTAATGACTTTTTACATTAACTCGTCCAAAAATTACTATTAAATCATATTTAAATTATTGCAAATGAATTTCATTCGAAAACAAAAATTCGTTGTAATAACTTTTTACATTAACTCGTCCAAAAATTACTATTAAATCATATTTAAATTAGTGTTAATTGAGGGAAATATTTCTCGAAACTCATGATAATCATAACAAAAAAATGTATAAAATTCAATTGAAAAGTAAAAATTGAGAATATTTATGATTCATTTATAAAAATAAAAAATAGAATTTTTTTATCTTCATATTAAGGATGCATGTGGCATTTGGGAAAAGACATAAAATTTCCTCGTATGCCTTTATACACTTTTGCATATGATATGATATTTTTTTTTATGAAAGTGTATGATATCATATTTTAACAACGTAACTATTATACTTTCCAATACTCTCTTGACATCTTTTGATACAAATGCCTTATCAGTTTAAATTGAACTTTATTCTTTCATTACTTTATCATATCAAGTTACTATTCCCTAACATTTTAAAAATTTTAAAAATTTGTTTCTCGGATGAGATCAAGTTGTAAAAATCTAATCGAACCAACCGGAAACCGATTGCCTAATCGTTCTAATCACCTTTGGTTTTAGTTTTTCCGATGGGACCATTAGAAATTGGTTTAACTAGCTGGTTCAATAGCTTACTGAACATTCGGATTGACTGCTTCAAACGCTTGGATGATCTCTTTTTAAAATCTGAAATTATAGATCTGGAAGCTGTGAAGATGCACCTATGGTCTATTTTTTTTTTAATCAAATATATATTGTCTTTTACTTGCGGGCTTTAATTAGTAGTTGGAAACCGTGTAATTTGAAAAATGGCATGAATGAGTGGAGCCATGCTACATGACGGAATCCCATTTTACAAGCAAACTTCATGGATGTGGGGCAAATTAAGTTAGGTGATCTAATTACCTACCCCCACTTCAAGCCTACAGTCTGGTGTGAGATGTAGATCTGCGTTTAGCTGTAAATTATGTAATTCATATATAATTTATAACAAAGAAAAGATATATATGATATTTTATAATTATAATTTATGAACATAAAAATTAAAATTGGTGAACTTTAAGCTTTTATTTTATAAATTTGTCTATAGAAGTGATTTCATATAACCTCATCAATTTTTAGATGCAAATGATTGATTTAAAATCCAATACATTTATTGTATTTAACATTATTTATTTAGCATGGAGCGTAAATTTCATCTAAATCAAATATAAGCATAGGCCATATTTGCTCAAAATTGATATATTTATATGCAAATTAGGAAAAATACTTAGATCTATTCATAAATATATTAAAACATAATAATACTTTATAGAATCATTTATCTATATAGTATGATATTTTAGATGGTTTGGATATTGAAAATACTAGTTAAAATGATTTTTTAGTATTAAATAATTTTATTACACTGATTTTGCACATTTATATATATTTACGATAATAATAAACATATGAGAGAGTTTTTATGATAATATAAGTAGTACTAAATACAATGATAGAATAAATTTTCGATTAACTATAAAGATGTTAAAAATGAAAAGAGTTACATACAAGAAAAATTTAATAGAGGTGTAGCGCTTATATAAATTACAAATACAAAATGAAAATCATTTTGTTGGACTAGAATCAATCTCTTGAGTGATTGGTTAACTGGTTCGGTTCTTAGGCCATTGGATTGGATGGTTTTAGAAAAATATATATCTAGTAATAGTAATCAAGTGTTCAAGCTCTGGCAGTTGGCTAATATTTGTCTTTTATATAAGAGACATGATCTTGTTAGCTCGGGTTAGGTAATGGTTTATTTAGCCTACCTCAAAAAACTCATTTAATAAAACATTCTAATTTTTTCCATATACTTGTTTATCTAAATATATCTAATATATAAATCAACTATTACTTGTAAATTTCTATGAAAATCTATTTTTGATTGGTTTTGGTAATAACAAAACATGTCGTTTTGTGCTCTTGAATTTGATTTTGTAAATTTGTATTTAGTGCTCTTGAATAGGATTTTGAATAGAAACATTGAAGAAAACCTCACCAAGGCCAAAGAGTAAAGAATTCAAACTTGCTCCTTTATGAAGAGAACTCTTAAAGAAAAGTTGACATCTCTCAAATGAAGTTGTTGTGGTAATTCAAAGCTCTAAGTTGTCATTCAAATGTTGAACATGCTGCTCTTGCAGACGTGCTAAACTTGTTTGCTTTTTATCTAAAGTTTTATTCTTTATATTACCTTGGTGTTGATGGTGATCAAACCAAGAGGAAATGAATCAAAGTGTTGATTACTTCACGAGCCTACGTGGGGTTTAGTACCAATTCAGAAGATAGTTGAACAAACTGTACCACTATAACTTGTGTATTAAAGTTAATTAGTGGAATCTAAGTCGTCGTGCTTAGAAAGTAGAGTAGGATAGGGAGATCCGAACTATCATACATATTCTTGTTTTTATAGTTTGCTTTCTTTATTATGGATTGTATTTTTGCTTGATTCACATCATTTTACCAAAGTTCTTAAAGTAGCCATCACATGGGACCAACAAGTGGTATTAGAGTAGAGTTCTTTAAATTTAACAAAGAGATCATATGGCTAATGAAAAAACTCATTTGGGTTACTTTGAAGGTCATTCTATTATATGTTCCCCATACTTTGATGGTTCAAATTTTGTGTACTAGAAACTTAGAATGAAGATGTTTCTTACGAGACATGATATTAGGCTATGGAGTGTTGTTGAATCTAGTTTGGACTTACCTGGAGATGATATTCCTATTGTTCTAAAGCGACAACAAACTGAACACATTCAATTAAATGCTAGGGCTCTAATTGTTTTGTACTACTCTCTTTCTCGATCTGAATTCAACAGGATTTCCTCTTGTGCTTCTGCAAAAGAAGTACAAGACACTCTTGTAATTACTCATGAACGAACATTACAAGTGAAAGAGTCTAAGATCAATATGCTCATGCACGATAATGAGTTATTCGCAGTGAAATCTGTTGAATCTATTTTTGAGATGTTTTGTAGGTTTACTGATATTGTGAGTAATGTTAAAGGTTATGGAAAGTCAATTACTACAGTTGAACAAGTCAAGAAATTACTTTGATCTCTACCTGCGATATGGACTGCAAAAGTGACTGCAATTGAAGAGGTTAAAGATCTCACCACTGTAACTGTTGATCAATTGATTGGCTCCTTAATGACTTATCAAATTATCCTTAAAAAAAGTAATGAAAAATGTGATAAGTAAAAAAATACTTGGTTTAAAAGCTAATGTGGATATTTCTTATGATGATGTAGGTGGTGATGATGATGATGAAGTTGAAATGCTAACTGATGTTTAGGAAGTTCATCACCAAAAACAAGTCAAAAGGGAACAAAAATGTAGTAGCAAGGCGAATTCAAAAGATTGTTATTAATAAGACCATATAAAGGTATAAATTTGAGAAGAAAGATAACAATCTAGTGAAAATAAGATGTTTTAATTGTAAAGGATATGGATATCTCAAGAATTCGTGCTCTTCTTCACAAATCAAGAATTTCAAATTCAAGAGAAGTGAAAGTTATGAATGTTGGAGTGATAGTGATACCCCACATTCTGACACTTTTGAATCTAATGACGAAATGATTCACATTGCAGAGCAAATGAACATTGATTTTACGGCAGATCACTCTGATGATGATTGTGAATCAAAGGTAAGTTTCATTGATCAAACTAAACTTTAAAAGACATATAGGGTGTGTTTGTTTTGGGTAAAAAAGTGTCATCTAAAACTTTTCACTTTCCATAATTATTCTATTTTTTAATTATTTTTTCATATTTTTCTATGCAAACTATCCTACTTTTCAATCATTTCTACACAATTACCCAAACAACTAACCTATGTATTTAAACTTTATTCTCTTTACTCCTCATCATTACTCTTATTATATCACATCACTTTCTATTGATTTGACAATTTCTACTTCAAAAACTTTTCATCAAAAGTTTTACCTCCAACCAAACACACCCATAAAGAATTGTTTCATGAATTCACTGTTATATCTAAAAAGTATGTCAGGTTGAAGAAAGAAATTGAATGCAAGAAATTCAAATGTTTGAAACGTCATGAAAATATTCAAAAATTGACAAATGAAAATGAATTTTTGAAATTTGCGGAAAATTAACAACATATAAAACAGTTACAAAAGAAAATTTCTACCCATAATATTTGTCATTTTTGTTGTTTTAATGGACATTTTTCATTTGTTTGCCCATCGAAGAAAATGCAAACCTAAGGTGTTAAACTCATTTGGAAACTAAAATGTCTGCATATGTTGACACTAACAAAGGTGGACTCATTCGATGGGTACCAAAAATACGATTTTTTTGTTTTGCAGGAAACCAAAATAAGCTAGTGCATGAATAAAGATTGCTCTTATAGTGTGACGGGCAACAAAAAAATAAAAAAGGAATCATGGCAAGTACGAAAATGAATAGAATCACAATATTGAGATAAGATTTCATTCAAGATCATGTGCACTTTTTAGAATTTGTTCTTATTGAAGATCAATTAGAGACATTTTTATTAAACCACTCATCTTTACAAGATCAAGTATTATTGATCCTATTTGCATGATAGTTTGAGATTAATGAATCAAATTGAGTATAAATATTTTATTATTTTTATTTTTTGAAATTAACATGAAAATGTCGACCATTTTTGTCAAAAAGGTCAACAATTTTGTTTGAATAGAGAAAAATAAAAATGGTTCAAACATTATATGTTTTCATTTCAAAATCTTTAGAACTTGAACAACTTGGCAATTTGACAGTATATTGTTAGCAATCGGAATTGACGAGACAAACTTTTTTTTATGTTGATTTCTTCTACTTAGTTTTTTTTATTTGAGATTGTCATAAATTTTCATTTCCTTCCTCTCCACTTCTATATTATACTCTTCTTTTTCTAAAAAATGAAAAATTCACTTTTGAATTTGGTTTTTTTTTTTTTTTTGTTTCTATTGGTTATTCAAGTGTGAAAATCATACATTTAGTATCTATCTACTGTGTAGCTTCCCAAAATCTTAGTAAACTAGTTAGCCTTTCCTAACTTATTTCTTATTCTCACTTAGCCAAAGCTTAACCATCATCCCTAGTCAAAATTTCAAGCCAAAACCAAACAGCTAAAAATTACAATGAAACCAAAGTCAAATCTTTTTTGCTGAAACCTTGTTTTTCTCAACCAAACCAATAACTTGAACAACTTCTATTGAATTTGATTCTAAAACAACTTACCAAGAGAAAGGAAAGAGGAAAGTGGATGATATATTTTTTTAGAAATCTCCTCTAAGAATTAGAAGGAATCCAGAAATTATCAGTGAGAAAAGAAGAAATATAAAGAGAAGAACATCCACATATGTGCATCTCTTTCATTTGAAGTTTCATTAAAAAAAACTGTTAGTATTAAAGATTCAACCTCAACCATTCAACACTGATTAATGTCAACATATTCAAGATTGAAAAGCATAAGAAAAAATATAAAAGGAAGATTATTTCAAGAATTTTTTTTCTATGTTTAATTTGAGAAATTGAATGATGATACAAATATGTAAAATGATACAAATTTGCTGCTAGACATACTTTATGAAATGTTTCTCACTTTGTTGTTCAAGTTCATTGGTCTAAATTTGAGATAGGAAGGACTCATTGAATCTCTTATAGCATAATTAAAGAATTTTGCTCAAAAGAAGAGACTCAAACAAGCTAATGATAAAAACTGACCTTCAACATCCAAAGAGTAGAGGACGTTAAGTATTATGGGACCTTATGGTAAAGAAGGTGGATCTCAAAGTAAAATGTAAAAGAATCTAATAAGGAAGGTAAGAAGCCATCTTCAAACCTAGCCTAAACCTTCATACTTTAAACCTTCCACGAAAATTATTTTCTAACCACCCATCACAAACACACTATGGACTTGACTACATTGAATAAGTTCTTAGCTAGTAATCTCTTATCTTGATTTTTTTAAGAAAGAATGTCATAGGGTGCAAATTCAGTCAGATATCTTATCATTGCAATGCTTCTTCAAATAGAAACCAACTCCACATTCCAAATTATCTTCTCCAAACTCTTCACCTTTTTCCAAACTTTTATTTTTCAAAGCCTCAAATACACTCTCAAATGAACAAATGAACTATTTTTGTGTGAAAAATTTCTATTCAAAAGTTCATTTCAGGTCAATCTTCAAAGAGGAAATTAAAGAAGTCATTTCAAAGAAAGTTCTCACTCAAACCATGGAAGCTTAAAGTACCATTTAGTACCAAGTTTGATAGTCTCTAAAGAAGAAGAAATGATGATATTACACCTTTTCAAAAGAAACATACCAAAAAGATATTTTAAAGTTCTTACAAGACCATTTCAATTTCTTAAAATATCTCTCATTATTTATTAATGTTTGTTTGATTTTGTTAAACTCTTATATCATTGCATCTTGGATACATGGGCACTAAAATTTGTTTCATTAGTAATGTTTAATGATTTATCTTCATCATTTTTTGTTAATGACAAAAAGGGGAAGAAATACAACCATTTCAAAATAGCAATTTTTTGTGTTTCTCCGACCCTTTGGAAGCATGGTCATAGGGAGAACAATATTCAACAATAGTTGTAGATGTTTTCTGATCACCAAGAGGGGGAGATTGTGAACTTCTATGAAAATTTATTTTTAATTGGTTTTGATGATGATTAAAGATGTGATTTTGTGCTCTTGAATTTGATTTTTTAAATTTGTATTTAGTGCTTTTGAATAGGATTTTGAATAGAAACATCGAAGAAAATCTCACCAAGCACCCAAGAGTAAAGAATTTAAACTTACTTATCTGTGAAGAACACTCTTGAAAAAAAGTTACATTTCTCAAGTGAAGTTACTGTGGTGATTCAAAGCTTCAAGTTGTCATTCAAATGTTAAATATGTTGTTCTTGCAAATGTGCTAAACCTGTTTGCTTTTTATTTAAAGTTTTATTCTTTGTATTACCTTGGTATTAATGGTGTTCAAACCAAGAGGAAGTGAATCAAAATGTTGATTATTTCACAAGCCTACCTGGAGCTTAATATCAATTCAGAAGACAATTGACCAAATTGTACTATTGTAACTTGTGTGTTAAAGTTGGCTGGTGAAACCCAAGTCGTCGTGCTTGGAGAATGGAGTAGGACAGGGAGATCAAAACCACTATACATGTTCTTATCTTTATGGTTTGATTTCTTTATTATTGCTTGTATTTTTGCTTAATTCACATCATTTGACCAAAGTTCTTAAAGTAGCCATGACACGGGACCTAACATTACCATTTTTGGAAATGTTTATATGCTAAAAATTAATTTATATTTTAAAGGCACATGACTAAATGCAGCCGGGTGCATTTAGCTCATTTTTTATTTTTTTGAAAATTTTTTTATACAACTGTTAATCTAGATGTATCTAACATGTGTATTAAATTTTATCATTTTTAGAGATTCATAGATATTTTTAGATTTTTTAAAACCAGCGACGTTTTCGTTTAAAATTTTGTTTAAAATAGATTTTTGCACCTGGGTGCACCAAAGCTAAGTACACATAGGTGCACTAGATCTAAGCTCTATGTTAAATACATCTATATTAATAAGTTTACACACAAAAAAGTAAAAAAAAAAAAGAATTTAAACGAATTTTTTGAGATGAGCTAAATAAGTCATTACTCAATCCAATCAAACAAGGTCATTCATTTATATATAATAACTGTGAAAAGTTCTAGGGCGTGTTTGCCCATAAATTTTGGTATGTTTCCCCTTGTCTAAAAATGCGGCAACTCCAAAATTATTACTGTTGAGGGAAACTGTTAATTGAAGCTTCTGTTCAAAACTACTGGCGATATAGTTTTGTTTCAAACGGGCGCTTAGCCAGGCCCTTGAGAAACAGACGCAGAAGAAGACCTAATCCAAATTTCGGAGCATCGGAATTTGAGAAGAGAGAGTGACAAACGTGGCTCGGTCATTACTGTCTTTGAATTTTTATCGATGGCTTCAACTTAATAGGCTCATCTGATCTCTCTCCTATCCCATGTTGTCGGGAATTCCCCAACATCACACCCCACTAGCACCCCAATCTCGTCCAATCTACACCGTTCATGTGGTCTGCCACCGCCACCTTTGATTCCATTATTTATTATTATTTATTTATTTAAAAAATAAGTGATCTTTTTAATTAATCTACCTTCGACAATCCCTCGAGAAATGGTTTCAGGTTCCATGTCGTTCGTCCACGCTAAAATTTTGAGATAACCTGTGCACCTAGGAATTTGTAATTTCTAATTAGTTATTATTGCCTTTGATTCCATGATTAAGAGCTAAATGAACCATGAGAACCCGCACCCGAAAAGGAAACAAAATCAGCTAAGGCATGGGCAACACCGTTACCATGTCTTAACACATGAAGAAGAGAGAAATATGGGAAGGAAGAGAAGAAAGATTTGATTTCCGCGATGATTGCCCCAATCGGTGAAAGGATAGACGCGTCCTGCAAGACATAATGGACTAGAAGTAGAGAATCTATTTCGAACTGCACTTTCCCCAACTTTAGTAGAACCGCTCATTTTAGACCTAGAAGTAGCGCAGTCGCTTCCCTGCAGAGGGGTCCCAAATTGCCACTACGACTCCAACCTTTAGCTCCTACAAAGCTTCCATTGGAGTCCCGAAGAATGGCAGCAAACCCCAGAGCTTGCATGTCATCATGCTTCCTTGCATCTACATTCAATTTGAAGTAGCCTCCAGGAGGTTTTGTCCATCTGACCACAAGAGGTCTATCCATCAGCCCATCGATGATAAGAGATGATACCCTTTTGCATTGCTCAAGATAGTCGTTGCACCACTCGATGATACTACTATAGGTTGGCTGGACCCCCTCATCGCTTAGCTTGTTACGCATGAACCACACCCGCCAGCAGAAGGTAATAAAGCGAGCTAGTTTGCCCTGCCCAGTAGTAGAGCATAATCTACAAAAAAAACTTGGATGGACCCCAAGGTATGAGAAAATCTAGCTACTCGCAAGAGAGCCGGTCGAATGTGGCGGCATTCTAGAAATAAGTGAGTAGCATCTTCCCTCTCCGACCTACAAAACGAACAACATGGGTCAACATCAATATTTCGCAATAATAAGTTTGACTTGGTTGGTAGGGCGTCTTTGAATAATCTCCATCCGAATATCATGATTTTGCTTGGAAGCTTCGTCTTCCATATGACCTTGTACACTGCCGAATGTGGATGGTGTACAAGCCGAATGTGGATGGTGGGACGCTACCTCGTTCAGCATTCTGTAGGCAAACTTAACGGAATAAATGCCATTTGGTTCATGTATCCAGTACATCCGGTCCGCAGAGGTGTTAGGTAGGGGAACTTGACAAATTTTTCTCCATCCAGCAACTCCCACAGCCACCTCAATCCTCTCCCTAACCCACGCATGCTCAGCTTTATTGATAAAGTGGCTGACCTTGACGTCATCCGGAATGCCTCGCGGGAGGGGTCCCACAATGGACAGCCGGTCCTCTAACTATGCATCCTTAAAGAATTGGACCCGCTTACCATTACCAATGCGCTACATGCACCCAGCCCGAATCATCTCCATAGCCTTCTTAATGCTTTTCCAAGTAGAGGAATCTGAAGCTCTTGTTTGAGAGGTCCATATATCACCATAGGGAAAGTATTTTGATTTGAGTACCCTGTAGCATAGAGAATGTGTTTGAGTAGTGAGGCGCCAGACTTGCTTCCCAAGAAGAGCAATATTGAAGAAATGTAGTTCCCTGAATCCCATGCCGCCTGATAGCTTGGATATACACATATCCTTCCAAGCTACCCAACTCATTTTCCGTTTGTTCTCTTTCTCCCCCCACCAAAACCTGCTAATCATCCTGTTGATTTCATTGCAAAATATTTTCGGAAGCAGAAATATGTTCATCAAGTAAGTCGGTATAACTTGGGCTACTGCTTTAATAAGAACCTCCTTCTCACCCCAGGAGAGTAGCCTACCCTTCCATCCCTGAATTTTGTTCCAGATGCATTGTTTAAGGCCATTAAATATGTGATTTTTTGCTCGACCAAGCCAGGCCGGAAGCCCCAAATAGTGATCTAAGTTCTGACCCATAGTTCCTATCAGCTGGGTAAGTTCGCTTCTCACCATACTTCGAACATTTGGATTAAAAAACACAGCAGTCTTATCAACATTAACCACTTGCCCCGAAGCCTCCGCGTATAGTTGGAGAGTTTCCATAAGATTCTGAACATTCCGCCTCTCAGCCCTGGTAAATACAATGGCATCATCCGTAAAGAGCAAGTGTGTGACAGGCGGTCCCCTTGGATTTAGTTTGATACCATTTATTCTCCCGCTCATGGCCGCACTAGCAATGAGAGTAGATAGCCCCTCAGCACATAATATGAAGAGATAAGGAGATAATGGATCACCTTGTCGTAACCCCGCTGAGGTTTAAAGTATCTAGACTTGAAGCCATTAACATTAACTCTGTAACTGACCGTTGAGATACAACCCATAATCCATCTAATCCACACCGGATCAAAATTCATAGCTTCTATAATCTGCTGTAAGAAGACCCACTCCACCCGGTCGTACGCCTTGGACATATCAAGTTTGATAGCCATCCTATGCTTTGTGCCTTTTCTGCGCCTCCTCAAAGAATGGATGACTTCATATACTACCAACATGTTATCAGAAATAAGTCGCCCTGGGATGAACGCGCTCTGGTGTTCGCTAATAATATCATGGAGGCACAACTTAACTCTATTAGCCAAAACTTTAGCCAATATCTTATAAGCTACATTACAGAGACTAATCGGGCGGAAATCTGACAAAGATTGAGCATCCACCTTTTTCGGTATCAGAGCGATAGTAGTGGAGTTTTGCTTTTCAACCTGCTTGCATAGTTGCTCGAAATCCGGTTGTTTTATGAATTGTTTGCACCACTGAAAAACATCCTGTCCCACCGTTTGCCAATGTTTTTGAAAAAACCTCGCCGACATGCCATCTGGCCCCGGCGCCTTGGTTGGGCTCATCGACTTAACTGCCTTTGCTACTTCTTCAAATTCAAGGGTTCTACTCAAAGATTGATTCTGCCGGTCCAAAATTTTAGAAGAAATCGAAGCATTCAACCAATCACATCCAGGTGGAACAGAAGAAGAAAACAAAGAAGAGAAATGAGCCACAGACATTTCCATCAACATATCTTGATCACAAATTCACTGTCCATTATGGTCCATGAGGCCGTCAATATTGTTAACCCTTCTGCGATTTGACACCATATGATGAAAAACTTAGTATTTTTATCGCCCGCGTGAAGCCAATGGGTCTTTACCCTCTGCCTCCACAACTGTTCCTCATCACCCATTAAAGTGTTGATGTGAAGCTTGATTCTTTTAATAGCATCATCTCTGCGATCTGTGGGGTTCTGATCCATAAGAATAGTCAGCTCCTGTTGCTTATCCTCAATGGCTTTCCTAAGATTCCCCCTTTTCCGTCGATTCCACCTAAATAGTTCCATACTGCAAGAGTGTATCTTCCGTTCCAGTGGAATTGGGCCGGAGAGCCGAGTACCCTGCTGCGAGGTCCAAGCTTGATTGACGATCTAATGGGTAGCCTTATCTCTTTCCCAGAACAGTTCATATCGGAATTCTCTTGGGGGTTTGCCTCGGCCTTTTAATGTGTTCAAAACCAGTAGAAGGGGACAATGGTCAGAATAAGCCGCAGATAAGTGGAAAACGTTCGCATAAGGGAATAATGACAACCAGTTTGGCGTTGCCACTCCCCTATCCAGTCTGGCTTCAACCCTCTGAGAACCCCTTCGATTGTTGCTCCACGTCATGATTGGTCCCACAAACCCAATATCTGCCAGATTGCACCTGTCCAAGGCAGTACACAACGAATCCATTTGCTGTTGAGGTCGATTCCTGTGGCTAAGATATTCATTTGGACCCGTTACCTCGTTAAAGTCGCCATTACTACCCACGAAGAGTCCAACCTGTCAATTAACATCCCAAAAAGATGCCAAGTGTGAATCCTCATCTGCGTTTCAGGATGACCATATATCCCAGTGAACCGTCACCCATGGACATCTGCATCGATGTGATGATTGGAATAGCTGGTTTTTGTAATAGGAAGATCACTGTGCCATAGCAATGCTATCCCTCCCCTTCTATCCGTAGGATCAACTGCCAGACAATTATCAAATTTGAGTGTGAGCCGAATTCCTTCCATTTCCTTTATAGTCCTTTTTATTTCAGAGAGAAAAACCGCCTCGGGATCTTTTTTCTTGACCAAGTCAAGGAGACAGCGAATTGCCCGTGGGTTCTCAAGCCCACGGCAATTCCAAACCAAAAGCGACATGTTATACGAGGTGGGGCTGAGGGACCCCCTCAACCACCACCTCATTACAATCGAGGGATTTGTCCACCTTTGAGCGTTTAGGAGAGATGTTGTCCTCCTGCTGCTCCCTATCAACCCTTCTTTTAGAAATAGCCACCATTGAAGACGCACTTGAATGACCAGTCAGATCATGATTCTCCCCTCGCGCCCTTCGTTTCCATCTGCCCCTCCCTGGTTGGTCCACTGACTTGCCCTCTAAAGTTTTCTAGTCTTCTTGTAAATCTGCCCCTTCCTTTTCCAAAACCTCCATCCTGCCATTTGAAGACAAAGCTTTTAGCTTAGCGGAATCCATATCTAAGGGGCTGCCCATACCCAAGGGGCTGTCCAGCTTGTGAGTTTGGAAGGTTTCCCCTTTCATCTCGCACTGCGGCTGTTGGGAGGAAAAACCAGTAGTCTGCCATGGAATCAGCAACGTTGAGGGCCTATGTTGGGAGGTAGTTCGAGCTATCTGTTCAGGTTCATGTGCGTAGGATGTTAGCATATCATGACCACAAGCCTGCTGCCAATGAAGACAGCTAACATCCGTTTAGGGCAACCGGGATCCTCTTCCATCCACACCCTCACCTATCTGGTCAACAGGGTGCTGCAAATGGACTGGACTGGGTTGGTCTCCCATTAACGGCCAGTGCTTATCCTTGCTATTCTGCTGCACATGGATTTTATGCATCTCTTAGTCTCCAAGGGGTGTTTGTTGTTGTTGCCTCGAAAACTGATGCCTATGAGAACATCCAGCACCCAATTGGGACGACCGGAGTCCCCATCCAGCGACCCCATCACATTCCTAGACAGCAGTATGTTGCTCATAAGTGTGAGTGGGCCGTTCACCCACTGTCTGCTCCTGATTGAGTGTATGTTGAGTAGCCCGACAGCTGGTTTGAGGTTCCACCGATTCCGCAGAACATGACCTCCCTCTATCTGCTTTTGGCTCCCGCTGGTAGAGCTTAATCTTCTCATTTTGAGGCAGCTGCTTAGCCATCCACCTCTGTTGAGTTAGTCCACCCATTTGTTCATCGTCCTCCACTTGTAGCTCTCCCAGGTATTTCCTTGAGACCACCCTATTACCCGATTCCTGGCCATCTCGCACTCTCAGTGGCTGAGTACCCACCCGCAAGGCACTCCCGTAAGGCATATTAGCTTCGACCACATTTTCAGATCGATCCCCCACCTTATGACACTCCTTAAAAGCATGGCCCATAATGCCGCATTGGTAGCAAAAGATTGGCAATTTTTCATATTGAAACGGAACCCACAGTCTCCCTTGCTCGCCTACTTGCAGAAACATACCTCTGCGTAATGGCTCCTTGCAATCAACCCATACTCTCAGCTCCAACTCCAACTCAGATGCTTCCATTGCTTCCACTGACTCAAATGTGCAGCCAATACGACGTCCCAACTCAGGTTTATCTACCAAATGAGGGATTCCCAAAATGTGCACCCATATAGGCGTTTTCACAAGCATCACATGGGCGTAATCTATCTCCTCAGTCAGATCCATGAAAATTACCAATTGCCTGTCATACAACCACGGTCTACCAGCTAGAATCCTCTCTTTATCTTCCGATTTAGAGAATATCACTTTATACAAATTCTCGCCCAAATCCACGAACAGAAAGTTACCAGTCGTTCGCCACAACCTCCGCATCATTGATTTAAAAAGCTCTCTATTGTATTGCTTGGACGACCACACCGAGCAAAGACACGCTGGATCAGCTCCCGGAGTTATCTTCTTGATCGCCGACCCGAAAATAGACATAGTCTGGAGCTCGGCATGAAGGAGGTCGTCAATAGTCGGGTTCATTGCTGGACAGATGCAGTCCTCCACCCTTCGTCGATCTAATCCACTGCACAGCAGCACCAGCACTCCCGCCTTACACAATCTCCCCTCCACCACTCATATTTCAGGCAAATCTGTAGGGCAAATGGGTTCCCGACAACAAACCTTCACCCGGCGCCGAGCACGAACAAGTCGCCAGTCGGGCCAAGCGGGGAAGGACTATTTAAGAAGATGATTTTTATTAGTAGTCCACCAAACATAAGTAATCTCTGGCATTAATAGGGCCACACCTTTAATATGGCTTTTTTTTCAGTAATGATGATTCCCGATGTTTCACGTCTCATCATTGGGACCAAGTCGATCGGGAGGCATGTATTTTTTTTTAATGATTTTATTTTGAAAGCGATATATTTGAAACTTAATTATTTAATAGAACATTTTTTCAATTTGACTATACGAATTTTTACCAGACAGCACTAGTAGGAAACTATACAAAATGGAAGACAAAGCTCCCTAACAATTATAAAATTATAAAAAACACTACCAAGTGTGCGTTAAATTGGAAATGCGTCCAGCCATTCGTTCTATTAGGATTTTATTAACTACGACTAAATTTTTTAGACAAAACTGTGTCTATTGTTATAAAAAAGTTATAACCCATTGCGAAAATGAATAGATCGTCAAAATGAAAATATTTATTAATGTGGGAAAGAGGAGAAATTTTAAAAATTATGAAAGTAATGTGATATGATAATGTAAAAATAAATAGAGTAATTGAGGGAGAAAAATAATGTTAATACAAAATAGAAAAAAAAATGGTGATTAAGGATGGTTAAGACTTAGAAATGAAATCGCATGGACTTCCGTGCATCCCCCTTCCGCTTCCACTGCTGAGGTTCCCAAACACAACCTATGTGAAAAAAATTAATCACACATTCGTGAGAAACAGTGGGACCAATAGTTTAATAAAATCTAAGTTAATTATCATCATATTTGTCAGCTGACTTAAAATTTATTTGCCGTTGAAAACCTATATAAATGGGCTGTAATGATGGAACGCTCTTGGGAATATATACGAAGTTAATAAAGTTGTTTTAATTAATTTTGCAAGTTGTATTTAAGAGAGTAAATAAACATTTATTCCATTGAAAGTATTATGTACATAGATGAGAATGAGTCAGAAAACTAAAATTTAGATGGTGTGAAAATTTATAATGAATGAAAGATAAATTGAAATGATTGTTTAGTATTCATATACAACTATTTGAGCAATAGTTGTTATAATATTTTAATTGAAATTATGGTATACACATGTGCTAAATGGTCCGCTATTAAAGAAATGAAGCCGACATTAATAATGAAATCAAAATCAACTAGATCACATGGTTTTGTAACGTTATCCTGGTGGAAAGGCCGGAAAGTCTCACAAAAAAACAGATTATAACAATTTGACTTAGGGCTTGCTTTTGAGGAATAAATTGTTGAAAGGGGCTAGAAAGCCTCACTTCGCCAGCTACCTTTTGGAATAAGCTGCCACTAGGTTTAACGTTAATTATTTTATTATAGCGATAAAAATTAGTTAAATTGAAATCTTAGATAGGTCATAATTGCTTAAAAATATATAACTATACATAACTTATCAAAGAACTTTAGATTTATTTGTATGTGCATTAGAATTTATAATACTTATTAGAATAATTTATTTATATAGGAATGGTGTCCAAGATGGTTTAGATGTTGTATTAACAATTTGAGGCGGACGTATGAATTGAGTAATTATATTAAAAGTGAAATCACATCTTTTTAAAATGTGGCCACTCACATATTTAAATTTGGTTAAACTTTGTATTTTTAATTTTATTATTAAAATGAACCCATTTAATCACGGTGAACAACAGTATGTACCAAATATATTATTTTTAATAAGTATATATTTTATTTGTGGTCCGCTACTATGAAACTTCTTTTTCATGTAATTCATTCATTTTTAATATCTCGATGATTAATGAAAAATTTACTTTATTTATTACATTTAATATCACTTATTGTATCTTGAAAAAAATTGTATTCGTCTAATATCAGTGTGCATAAGCCCTATTAAAAATTAACGTAATAAAATAATTTAATGTTAAATATCAATTTTAAAGTTATATTTTTAACATTTAAACTATGTGTAAACAGAACTATAGATTTTTCATAATTTACATTAAATATATATTTTCTAACAATTGTGACTCATAAATATACTTGATTAAGATGAAATTTAATTTTTTAGATAAATAAATAATATTAAATATAATAAATGAAATAATTTTTTTTATTAAAAATTAAGAGGATGACGTGACTTTATTTCTACGTGACTGCTGGGATGCTGGGTCGTCGGCTTAAATGCGAAAGGATGGAAGAGGCCGGAAAGTCAGCAATTAGGGTAAAAAGCGTGGAGCGTATGATTGCCAGACGAAACCACGTGGGAGAACTGGCGTTCCTGCGGGGCGGCCGCCTCTTCTCTGTCCTCTCCCTCCTTTTACCCCCACCACTCCTATCCCACGTTTCGAGTTCACGCAACTAATAATTGCTTTGATTTGATCGTGCTCTCCCGTCGCTGAGTAGTCGTCATTACCAGCAAGCTCGAGTAAACTAGTGCTGTGTGGTCGGAGGAGTCAATTGTTCATGAATCATACGTAGAGCCTAGATGAGATGTAAAAAGCGCTGTTCGTCGGTCATATGAAAATTTGCATGCGGTTCAAAAAATACTGTATTAAAAATTGGAAAAATAAATTATTACTTTGGTACATGAGAAACGTACTTTTTGAGAAATAAGAGATTTTATATCATTCACATCCCATTCAAGATGAACAAATGAATGTATTAAAATTGGAGATTTTTGCATCCGTATCCCTGGTGTTGAGGCAAAATTGTGAGCGTATTATTATGTTTGTAAAATTTGCATTTATATTTTCAAAATTTGCTTAAAATGTAAGTATTTCTTGAGACCCTAAACTCTTTTTAGACATCATGAAAATACCATTGTAAACCATAAAATAAGAAATATAAGAAAGTTCCTTTAAAAAATATAAAAAAAATTTGTTTTTAGAGATACTTCTAAAACTAAATAAATATATTTAATGGGAAATATTTAGAAAAAATAATTTTTTGGCAATTAAAGGCATTCTCTTGTATTGTTCATTTATAAAATACAAAAATATCTTTAAAATTCCAAAAAAAATTATTTTTTATGAATGTTCCTCACATTCCATTGGATCCATTTAACGTGACAATTTTTTCAAAAAAATAATGAAAAATTCCATCATATTTACCTTCCATTTAAGTCTCTTGTATATTGCCAAATTGGCACAACACTTTTTAGCTTTTTTGTCCACTTGGCCACGCTAAATATATGAAATTATTTTTGCTGTGGTAACATGCTGAAAGGAACAAATTTTCTAACACTCTTCATGCATTTTCTTATTTGATTTACATTTTAAGTATATAATTACCTTATATTTTTATTATTACACTCGTATTTTAATTATTTTCATATTTTCTATAGTACTGTCTTATCTGTTTAATTTTATTCTTTTTACTTTTAATGATTACTTATAACATATCACATTACTCTCTTGCATTTTCAAATTTTTTGCTTTTGACTGCATCATTTGGATCTATTTTTATAATTTCAAAAAATATCAATTTTATCCTCATTTAATATTAAATAAGGGTCCGATTGTAATACCAGTTAATATGATGTAACATACGAACATAAAAAAAAGGATGAAAATGGTCTATTTATATATGAACTTCATAAGGTCTCATATAAAATATAAAAGCAAAATAAAAAATAAAAGGCTATAAAAACCTATTTGTTTAGGCTTGGTATATTCGTATGTATTGAATCTTGCCATATATATATATATATACATAACATATAAATTTTGCAATATATATAATTTTTGAAATAAAGTAAATGTATGTGAATAAACATGATAAATAGTTTAGATTTTTAAAAAAATTAAAATAATATAGTTACGATATATAAGAATGCTAGGCTAGTAGTGGTGAATGGGCTAAAATCAAAATGTTGCTCATCTATTATATTTATAATTATTTTTTAGTAGCATACTAAATTTCATACTAGTAAAATCTGCATATGGGCCATATTTGAAAATATTATAAAATTAATGTAATAAAATAATTTAGGTTAAATAGCAATTTTAAAATTTTATTTTTCAAATCTAAATCTTCTAAAAATCATTTTCTCATGTATAAATGATGATATAAGGTATTATTACATTCAAATACATTAACAAATGGATTATATAAGTATTTTTTATAATTTTCACATGAGTATATATATTTTTAAGTAAATATGAGTCATCCAAAACTCTTATTGAGATAATTTTTATTATCATGATAAAATAAATAATGTTAAATCATACCGGATGAAAATTAATTTTATAATTGATTTAAGTCACATTTACAGTTAGAAGTTCCTTAACTAGTGAGTGGCACATCTCATGTAGTTGGAAATACATCAACTATAAGTGTGTTTGACAATTGATAGAAAATGTCAAGTTAAAACTTTTCAATCTAAAACTTTTCACTCTCCACAACTATCATATTTTTTAATTATTTTTCACACTTTTTTATACAACTACCCTACTTTTCAATTATTTCTACACAACTATCCACATAACTAATTTATCTATTTTAACTTTATTTTTTTTACTACTCATCATTATTCTTATCATATCACATCATTTGGTAATTTTTATTCTCTAAAACTTTTTATTAAAAGTTTTATTCATTACCAAACACACCTTATATTTATTGCTTGCTTTCAAGGATGAAAACCAGTGGGCTTGCGTTCCCTAGCTAGGCGATATGATCATTAAATGCTACGATAACTTGTCCAGAGGCACTTGTTCTATGCGGTTAGCAGTTTCCACAAATTGTCCAGCGGCATACATACGACATATTTTTTTATTTAATTAAAATATTTTTTAAAATCTAAATTATTAACATTGTTCTTCTCTTTGTAAATGTATACTTGCATTGTGACAAATTTTCAATACATGTGATTTCTAGCATGATAAAAAAATATGCATATTCATGAAAATATTAATGATTTAGATTTAGGGCCTATTTGGCAATTTACAAAAGTTGTAAGTTAAAACTTTTCAATCTAAAATTTTTCACTTTCCATAATTACTTTTTTTAAATTATTTTTATACATCTTTTTATACAACAACCTTACTTTTCAATCACTTCTACACAACTACTAATACAACTAACCTATTTATTTTAAATTTATGCTTTTTACCCCTCATTATTACCCATATAATATCACATCATTTTCTACTAATTTAGCAACTTTTATATACAAAATTTTTTTATTAAAAATTTTACAACTTCCCAAACACACCCTTAGAAAAATTGTTTTGAAGTTAATTAAGGGAATATTTGGTAACGTTTACGGGTGGAAAATATGGATTTTTCATGGTATTTAGTTTTTCAATATCTATAATTACTCTATCAATTACACTATTTTTTTCACTTTTACCCTTACATTCTAATTATTTTTCCTACCAACTATATACAACAAACTTATTTATTCCAACTATACATCTATTATTTCTTAGCAATCACACATTTATCAAAATATTCTCTTTTTTATTTCTCACAATTTTCCACCGTCCCACCGTTTTACACATTAGCAAACGTTCCCTAATTTGGTTCAAATAGCACTGGTTAATTTCGCAAATGTTTTGTACTTATCTTGTTAGGGGTCTTGTCCAAGAGAATAATGAAGGGGACGCTAACGCCTACAGTTGCCACTTGCCACCGAAAAAGTGAAAGTTTCCGTTTTTGGAACTATCACGAGAAGACCAAAATAATGTGGGGAAGATATTAAGTCAGTGGGCTGTTAACATCATCCGCTGCGACGTGAGTTTGACCCGGAATCATTTCCCATTGGTTCTCTGTCTGATCGTCCTAACTTGTGCAGTAGCTTTGCTACGGATGACGTGCGCAGTTTGCTGGGATTTGGAATTTGTTTAATTTTCTCATCTCCAGTCAGGTAACAACCTTTATTAAAAAAAAAAATAAAAACAAAAACAAAAACAAAAACATCATCGTCGATCATAAGTCATTTTTCATTTAGTTGGGGTCGGCCACATGGATTCTGTTGTGCCATTTTTGGCGATTTAAGACTACATTTACTATAATTTATAATATTTTTAAATCTTATTTAATTACTTTCATCCATATTTTTTAGGCCTTCCTCTTATTCTTCTACTACATTCTACTTGGATAGACTATGTTTTCCTAACCGGTGCTATTTCAAGCCTCCTTTTAACATGATTAAATCATCTTAATCTATTTTCTCTCATTTTATCATAAATTGATCTTACTTTTAAGTTTTCTCAAATTATTTCATTCTTAATTTTATCTTTTCTTATTTTACCACTCATCCACCTTAACGTTCTCATTTAACCGCTACGCTCATTTTTTGTATATGTTATTCTTTAACTATCTAATGTTCTGCCCTATAAAACATAGCAGGTCTAATCGCAGTCTTATAAAATTTTCCTTTTAGTTTGTTTGGAACTCGATGGTCATATAAAATTCCTAAGGCACTTCTCTATTTCTTCCATCCTGCTTGAAGTTTATATATTATATCTTTCTCAATTTTCTCGTTTTCTTGAGATATTGATCATAAGTACTGAAAGTGATTAGTTCTTGTTACTATTTGATCTAAAATCTTAATTGGTTTCTCATCCGGGTTCTTACTATTATTAAAATTGCATTTCATATATTTAGTTTTTGTGAAACTAATTCTAAAATCATTAGATTCTAAAGCATCTATCCACTTATTCAATTTTAAATTTAGTCATTCTTTAGTTTCATCTATTAGAACAATGTTATCTGCAAATAACATATACTAAGATACTTCTTTTTGGAGATGCCTAGTAATTTCATTTATTACTAAGGTAAAAAGGTAAGGACTCAAGGCTAAGCTTTGATGTAGACCTATTTTAATTGAGAAGACATCAGTATCTCTATTAATGGTCATTACATTCATAACAAACCCCTGCACATATTTTTAATAATATCAATATATCTGTTATTAATTCCTTTCTTTTTCATCACTTGCCACATTGACTTTTTTGATACTCGATCATAAGTTTTTTCTAAATTAATAAAAATTATGTATAAGTTCTTTTTCTTCTCCATATACTTTTTAAATAGTTGTTTAAGTAAGAAAATAGTTTTAATGGTTGATCTTCCTGGCATAAAATCAAATTGATTTTCAGATACATTAGTTTCCTATCTTAGTCTATGCTCAATTATTCTTTCCCATAATTTCATAGTATTACTTATTAATTTTATTTTACGATAATTTGTATGATTTTTAATATTTCACAATTTTGAATATCTCCCTTATTTTTATAGATTGGAACTATAATGCTTTTCCTCTATTCACTTGGCATTAACTTTGTTTTTATAATTTTATTAAAAAAATTTGTTAACCATGTTGCACCTACATCTCCTATGCTCTTTCATGTCTCAATTGGTATATTATCTAAGCCTAAGATTTTTTCTGTTTTCATTTTCCTTATAACTTCCTTTACTTTAGATATTCGAATTTTTGAAAAATAACCGATAGTCCTATTTTATTCTCTATTTAAACTAACATCTAATATTAAATGTTCGCGTTGGGTATCATTTAGTAAACTATAAAAATAAGTTTTCTATGTTTCTTTCATATTATCATTTTTGACTAGAATTTTTTGGTCATCGCTTTTAATACATCTAACATGTGTTAAATTTTTGCCCTTATTTTCTCTTAATTTAGCCAACTTAAAAATATCCTTTTCACCTTGTCTAGTTTCTAATCTGTTATATAAGTTCTCATAAACTTTGTGTTTAGAATCACTAATACTCTTTTTAGTAGCTTTTTTTGATAGTTTGTATTATTGTAAGCTTGTGTCATTTTTATTTCTCTGCCATATTTTAAACTTTTCTTATTTAGCATTTACAACTTTTTGAATATCTTCATTTCACCACCAAGTTTCTTTATGTAAGGATCTACGATTTTTATATATACCTACAATCCTTTGTCCTACTTCTTTTATGTTAGTTGTCATTTTATCTCAAAAGAACAAGATGCTTTTATTTTTGTATTTACAATTCCATTTAAGTATAATTTTTAATTTTAACTTCAGTTTAAATTTAACAAATTTGCTAACTAAGTAATTATCGAGATATTCCTTCACAAGATGAAAAATAAACTCTTCAAGCTATGGAACAACCTTAAGACGTGACTCTTGCCTGCCTTAAGCACATGATAATGGAACAACCTTTTGATAACAATCTTACTTTTAGCATTTTATTACCTAACAGCTTTATTTTTTCTTGAGAAAAAGTTCTATAACGTCGAATCTACAGTATCTTATCATAATGCTGAGCGCTAATGTATTGTAGGGCCAGTTTACTAAGAGGTTAAAAAAAGTGTCTTACTTTTTTGGACTTTTTTGAAATAATTTAATATTCTGGATGCTTAATTATTTTACTTTTTAATTAATATGTCCACGTCCTAATTAATTTTCACACCCTTTTGTACAATTATTCTTTTTTTTATTCTTTTTTTCAATTTCTAATGGTTATCCCTGTCACATCATATTTTTTTCTCATTTTCTAAAATATTTTTCCACCAAATTTTTCTTCACTTTTTGGCAGACCTCGTACGAAACAGACACTTAATGTGTAATCAAAGGTGCGGATAAAAAAAGTATCTTACGCATTCAATCATCGAATGGCCTTATGCGATGTTTTAGCATAGGAGAAATTCATGGCTGCGGTTTTATATAT
>JAXCLR010000105.1:21428268-21451460 GCA_035584095.1 Annona squamosa | reverse complement strand
TATATATATATTACTTTATATTTCTAAATATTGATTTTTAATTTGAATTTAAACTATTTGAACCATTCAAGTGAATTGAAATCTTTCAAATGATTAAAATAATTTAATTTAATTGATTATTCCTTTTGAAAATTTTAATATTTTAGCAATCAAATAATGCTAACCCTTGAAAAAGACCAAAAATGAATATAAGAGTATAAAAACAAACTATTTTAATTCGAGAACCATGGTTCGTGAGATTACCTACCTCATCCTAGCGTATAAAGGAATACATCTAAATATAAAATAAATTTTTTTCAGGTGTTAAATATGCGATATTTAAAAACAAGACAATAAAGCATATGAACTTTTATCATCATGTTTTAAAACTTAAAAAAAAAATAGGATACTGTTTAGGACATACAAAAATACTTTTATTTCTTAATATTAGCACAGATCTTTGCAGGAACTCGACTCAAACTCTACAATCTACATGACCTTCCTCTCGGGGCTATTAATACGAAGAGAATCCGAAGGTATAAAAAAAATATATACAAATCTATATATGTACATATACATACTTATATACTTACATGAATTTTGATCACGAATATTTACATATACTATAATTTACGGTACATTTGGCTCAAAAAAGTCCCATATGACCACAAAAATTATAATTCACTTTACTCTTTGTATTTAGAATTATTTATTTTATTAGAATATCAATTTTCATCCAAATATGTATGTGCTCCATCTAAAAGTAGTACAAATTAACATAATAAAATAGTTTAATATAAATAACAATTTTAAAGTTATTTTTTCAATATGTAACTGATAGGTCTTACTTCTATGAAATTCCTTTTTATGTAACCCCCTTTAAATTTAAATTTTGGATGGTTAATGAAAGATGTACTCTATCCATTATATTTAACATCATTTATAGTATCTTGCGAATTATTTTATTTATCTCAAATTACTATGCGTGGAACTCATTGAAAATCAACATAATAAAACAATTTAACATTAAATTTTAAAATTGTATTTTCAGTATCTAAACTATCTAAAATATCATTTTTATGTGGATAAATAATTCTATAAAATATTATTACATGCTAATAAATGTGTAAATGGATCTTAATAAATGGCTCCACTTTTATTTAACCAAGTTAAAGAAAAGTGGAACCCTAATTTATACATGGATAAATAATTATATAAAATATTAATACATTTAAGTACATATAAGGCTCATCTCGAGCCAAAAATCGTATAAATTATAATACATGTAAATTCACAGAATAAGGGCATATATATATATATAAAAGAATTCCACAGAACTAAATAAAATAAAAAATCATATCCTATTTTTTAATTTTATAGCATGACCATAAATATTCACATGCTTTATTACGTGCCTTGTTGAAGTCTTATATGTATGGAAGTATTTTATTTTATTATTTGTATACCCTCATATTCACCTTTTTGTCTTTTTCAAGGGTTAGCGTTATCTGATTACTAATATAATATGATCTATTAAGATTTTCAAATGGAATAATCAATTAACTTAAACTATTTTAATTGTTTGAGAGATTTCAGTCCACTCAAATGGTTTAGACAGCTCAAAAATAAATTAAAATTTAAAATTAACCAATGAAAACATAGAAGATAACGCATGCAACTTATAGTTTCTCACATGCTAAAACATTACGTACAGGCATTCGTTGGTTGAACCTGTAAGATGCTCTCTTTATCTTTGCCTTGAATTAGCCTGGATATACGTTCGACGGCTCGCTCGCTCGACCTTACATTAAGGTTCTGTAAGCTCAATTATATAGAACATTTTTATATAGATATTTTTACAGTCCAAAAAAAAGAATTATACATAACATTTTTGTTATCTACATTTTTTATTTCACAATATAATATGACAAACTTCCTTCATAACAGTCCTACTTTTCCAATCCTAAATTCCATTACAATCCAACCGAACAGCCCTAGTATTTTTGCAAGATAAATCTTATAATTTACAAACAAAAAAAAAAAAGTAAATTCAACCTTATGGTTAATCTAGATATTTCTAGGATAAACAATCTGAGTTTAAAATTGCTGTAGAATGAACCTTTTTGACGGTGTTTCCAAAACTTCTAAATATGAAATGAATTTATATAGTTCTGTAATGTTTTGGATTATATTTCAACTCACGTTCATCTAAATTGGCCATTTTCCAATACATCAAGGAGAGGATTCAAAACCGCATTCAGAGCTGGAAAGGTAAATTTCTTTCTTAGGGAGGAAAAGAGATTTTGATCAAAGCCGTGGTGTCATCAATCCCTACGATTGCTATGAGCCTGTTCATATTGCCCCAAACATTTTTTGAAGACTTGGAAGCTATGACCATCCGTTTCTGGTGGGGCGAGAAGGATGGCAAGAGAAGGATGAGCTGGATCGCATGGACAAAAATGTGCAGACCGAAACTGGAAGGCGATAGTGGATTCAGAAATTTAAAAGCTTTTAACCTTACTTTAAAAGCCAAACAGGTTTGGAGAATTGCCTCCCATCCAAACTCCCTCTGCGGTAAAGTCCTGCAAACTCGGTATTTCCCAAACAGAGATTTTTGGAACAGCCCAATACCGCCTAACAGCTCATTCACTTGGTGAAGTGTGCTGGCTGCTAGGGACCTTGTAAAACTGGGTAGTAAATGGCGAATTGGCAATGGAAAGAAAATCTCATTCTTCAATGACAGCTGGTCACCGTCCCCAATCCTTAAGGCAGGCCCTTTGCCAAGACACATATCTGAGGACGCTCATGTCACAGAGTTCATAAATCACAAAGAGTTGTGCTGGAAGGAAGTGGCGACTCGGGCGGCGATCGGTGAGGTGGGATGGGAGGAAATCAAACACATTCCTATACACGGTGGCGATTGTAGCAATCAAATTGCTAAGCCCTCCTACCCTGGCAAGAGCATTTGATCTCCGGTACAAATGATGGGGGTATATAGCCTACCATTGAGATGGATGAAAGTTTGTTGTTTCCATTATAAATGGTGAGAGTTTAATATTGTCTTCCGTATAAGAATTATTAAGCTTGAATATATTATCAGATGAAATATAATTTATATGCTTTATAAAAAAAATTGCTAAGCCGTGACAAATACTTATACGGCAGCAGAACAGATTATTAATTTGGGAAAGTCAGAGGCATTGACCATGTAAAGGGGTTAGTAAGAAGACGATGAGGGGGCATTGTCGCATATGTGTGATTTGGTCCACCCGCCAACCTTATCGCCTGCATTGAAAACTACGTTCATCCCATCCCACGACATTCAACGGCTTCGAAGTCAAATTCAAAGAGGGTGCAGCAGCTACCGTTTCTTCGAACCAAATTCAGAGAGATGCTGCAGCCACTATTTCTACAACCAACAGCGCAAGTGGCATATAATCAACCTTTGGAATTGACGAAATATGCAGATGGGTCCTTGGTCAGAAATGGTCTCATAATCACTGCAAATAAAAAGAAGTGAAATTTTTTTTCAAATTTGTGAAAATGACGTGATATGATAAAATAAAATAGAAATAAATAGAGTAGTTGCATAAGAAAATAATTAAGATACAAAAAGTGAAAATGGAAAAAGTACAGCAGTTAAAGTAGAAAAATTATTTACATGAATATAGAAAAGTAATTTCCCATTCCTCCTTTCCCATTACTTTACCAAAGTATGTTTTAACGCAATCATATGCATTGAAATTTCAATGAATTTGGCTAGAACTTCCATTTTAAAAATTTTTCAAAAAATTTCTTTGCTAAAACTCTTTATCCACATGTATTTAATTTATAATTAAGTTTTATCATTTTTAAAAAGGTATATATTTTTTTATTTTTAAAAATAAGAGGGTTTTAATACTTTTTAAATAACTAAAATACTATATATTCAAAATAAAAAATATAAATTTTGAAAAATAGTAAAACATAATACATAAGTTAAATACACTTAGATTAAGAGTTATTGACCTCGTGTGATCAGCACTCAAAGAACTTTGATAAAATAATGTGAATCAAGTAAAAAATACAAACCACAATAATAACATCAAATTATAAAGACAATCACATATATATTAGTCCGGATCTCCTTATCCTACTACAGTCCATCCTCTAAACACAATAACTTGGGTTTCACTAATCAACTTTAACACATAAGTTATAGTGGTACAGTTTATTTAACTATTTTCTAGATTGATATTAAGCTCTAGGTGGGTCGTGAAGTAATCAACACATTGACTCACTTCTTCTTGGTTTAATCACTATTAATACCAAAGTATTACAATCTTTCTCTTGGTTTGATCACCATTAATACCAAAGTAATCCAAAGAAAGAAACTTTAAATAAAAAGTAAACTAGTTTAGCACATCCGTAAGAGCAACGGCTCTTCAATTAATCAAGATTTTGTAGCTTTAAATTCTCTGTAGCAATACTTCAAGAATTTATAACTTCAATTTCATCTTTGAACCTTCACAGAAAGCTTTTTGCTAATAAAGTACTTTGAAATCTTTCAAATTTGTACTTGGATATTTTTCTTTTGTTTTCCAATGCGTTTTAGCTCTCCCAAATTCTCTTTTTATAGTCTCTTGATCACTTGAAATGTGACCTAAAAGATAGTTCAATAAGTCCTTATGAAAAATTCAACTTATCTGAAATTTGAATTTTTGCCGCCCATAAAAAGTTTCTGTCCAAAAGGTCGACCTTTTGCTTGCTTCAGTTGAGACAACATGAAAGTTGAACCAAAAGATCAACCTTTTACATCTAAAAGGTTGACCTTTTTCCTTGGTTTTGCAAAATATGAATATTTGGAAAAAGTCTTGCTTCAATCATATTACCACAATTCTCAAAATCCCATTTAATATCCCAAAATTCACAATATCAAAATCAATAGCACAAAAACATATCTTTTATCATCATCAAACCCAATCAAAAGGAGATTTTCGAAGAATTTCACAAGAGTTTTGTTTAAAAGTTTTCAAAAAAATATTAAAAAATAAAATTTTTAAGCAGATGCATTGAAATTTCAATGCTTTCGGTTGTATTGAAACATAACCCTACTTTACTAAGCCAACTCAAAGTTAAGTATAAGTGACAAAATTGACAATATCTGATTGCATAGTAGTTGTTGAACATACGTAACAGTTTAGCAATAACCATGATGCTATGTAATTTTATTGGTAAAATCGCAACTTTGTTGGTGCGAGTTGGATTGCCCAAATTACTTTGACATCGGTAACAAGCCCTTAATTAATTAGTCTCACCTAGAAGAAACTTTTTTTTTGTTATTGCCAATTGTTATACTTATTTTAATTTAGTTCTTCTATAGTAGTGTGCATCAATTCCTTTTTAATAATTTTATTTGTTTATTTCTTTTTCCACATACACAAGGTATGTGAGGATGCATTACTTGTGAATGAAATGGAAGAATTTTTTTATTTTCATCGCTTCTAATTGATGTGAAATTTATCTATCCTCAATTATCTCAACAAATTAATTAATTATTTTCAACATAAATTAATCTATCTTATTCTATTTACATTTTTAATCATTATTCTATCAAATTGGGTTAATTTTTTATTTTCATATTTTATTTGTTTGTTTTTCCAACAATCACGACAAAAAAATTATTTTTGGTAACCTTTTTAATAATTAAAAAATCTTTATTAATGCAAAGGCGTGGTGCTAACCCAATTTTTCCTTGTAGGATGGGCGTTGTGTTCGAGTCACCACATCAACATATTGGTGGCATGAAAAGAGTTGAGCCAACGACATGAGGAAAAAGTGAGAGGTGGCAGTAGTCTCCTCCAAGCTGTGTAGGAGTGTTCACCGTTTGGATAATTTAGAAATATTATGTAGGAGTGTTCACCTTTTGTATAATTTAGAAATATTATTAGCTGGGTGTCAATATACTGTAAAAAATTTGTTAGAACGTCCCTAAACTTAGTTAGAAATATCTATTAAGATGATTTTAAATATCCATAAAAATCTTGATTAATAAAAAGAATACACATGCATGGAAGATTCACTTTCCTGTAGTGGTGCTTTTATATGCAAATAATTTTTTTTTGTTTATGTTGATGCTTTTAAGTAAGGAAACTTTTTTATACTTATTATAGTGATTTTGGCACCAAATTAAAATCTAGTCGCATAAGTGCAAAAATATGAACTAATGATATTTAAATTTCTTCTTAATAGTTTATATAGCTATGCTATTAATTATTGACAACCAAATTTTTTAACAACTAAATTTAGTTTTTTGGAATAAAATTTTCCGTTCCAAAAATCAAAATTTTTGCGATGAAAGCCATAGACAGTAAAAAACTTTCGTTTCACTCTTTATCTAATTTACTTGACATTGATCTAGCTTGTTTAAATTTACAAATCTGCTTTTTTTTCACCATTATTTATAATTATCATGTTACAAATTTCAACATTTTACTTTTATTTTCCAAAATTGTGCACAGTTACTTTTTTCAAGTAATAAAATAACTAACATAAAGAAATAAGAAAAACCTATATGGTAAATATAGGTCCCACATCTGAAGATAATCTAATTTTTGTTCGTCGTCGTCGTCGTCACAGGCAATTTTCCACATATTTGGGGCTAGCTGCACGGATACTGTTGCATATTTTTTTTACGGTCTTGAACTCTGATATAAGTTTCATTTGGGAGTGTAAAATATCGCATAATCTTCATAGTTTAAACTAAAGCCACGTTCAGGGAAAATACAAACAAATATTTTTTTATATATATAAATCCCGTCCCAAGCCCATGGAAGCAGTCGAGCAGTGTAATCTAATGGTCCATGAAATTCCAAAGATAAGCGAGAGAAGAACAGCATGAGAATTGAGAAAGGAAGATCAGCGTACCTACACGGGCTTGAATACGGAAGAAGGTCATCTATTATTATTATTGAAGATCATAAACCGAAGTCTTTGCTCGTTTCTCATAATCCGCATCTTCATTTTTTTAAAACAACGCAAACAGTACACAAAAGAAGCTTCCATGCACATATCCCATGATATAGATACCATTGCAAATTTTCATAGTAGAAAACGTCAGTTTTTGGACGGCCGATTAAGAACATTTATGAAAAGCAAAAGAGCACAACAGTTAGACTTTTTAAAACAAAATTGTAAAAAAAGAAGTTTAGAATCATACTAGGTCTTCTTGAAAAACCACAGTTACACAATGTGAGAATCTCAGTTGAGGCAATAGTAGATCCTCTAAGAAAAGAAAAAAATGTTGTGGAATGGTGCGGGAAATTCAGAGATAATCATGGATCAGTGAAACTGCTAAGTGGAATGGGTTTAATGCAGAACCAATTGGCACTAAGATGGAAGAGATTGAAAGCTGGGTACTATAAAATTAACGGAGATGGTTGAAGGGATCTGCAAGGTGACAATATGGGCTCTAGTGCGGTGCTTAGAAATGTAGATGGGGCGTTTCTAGCTGCAAATGCTAGAAGATTGAGGACTCAACAAATTCACTAGGTATGGAAGCCACTGTTTCTCATCTTGGTCTGGAGTAATTAGCAGATCCGCAACTTCAACACTTGGGTTTGAGAGTGACTCCCTCTTAATAATTGGTTACTTAAAGAGACATGATCTTCTTAGCAAATCCGGTGATTTCAGTTTAGTTCAAAAACATATATTTTTTTTGAAAAGTTTTTTATAAACATATTAATCTATTTATATTTAATGTATAAATCAAGTTTTATCAATTTTAAATATGTTAAGATACCCTTGTATTTAAAAGTTTAAAATAAATATATATATCCAAAAATGGTAAAACTTGGTTTATAAATTAGATGTAACTAGATTAATATGTTCATAAAAAGATTTTTTAAAAAAATATAAAATATATTTTTGTACCGGCCTGACCGGTCTAAAATGATCAACCAGCCTACTCAAATGAAGAGTGTCTCATTTTGTCATTACTCATTAGTGGACACTTAAATCCAAGAACTTCAACTCTTTAAAAGGTCAATCCACTCCATAAAATTCTTGCATATCCTCCAAACTGGCAACTAGGTTCCCCACAAGTTGGTTGAATATGCTTGGGATCTCGATAATGAAATATACTCAATTTCATCAAAAAAGGAAAAAAATAGTAAAAAAGGATAAAATGGATAATTCACGTTGAACTAAAACCCCCTCTTCTTCCTTTTTGTTGTCTGTTATAGCTTTCATATTGAGTTCCTTGTAGACTTCTTTGCTAGTACCATTGCCATTGCAAGACATAATTTACTACAATCTCTTAAGTGTTTTCATCAAATTTATCAAGTCGTGAAGTTAGTGGGCTTTCCTAGGACTTGTAGATTGGCAATTCATGGGATTGCATATAGGGGAGCTAACAGATTGAGTTGGAGGGGTTGGAATGTAGTCTTAATTCTAGCCCATTTAAAATATTTCAACTATAATCTGGTTATTAATCTATTTAAAAATGTCAATCCTGAATGGATCGGCGAGTTGTTAATTAGTTGTACAGTGGACAATTTGAAGGCTTGGACTTCGGTAGACAATGATCTCACAGGTAGAGACAAAAGAGTATTTTTGGCATTGTGAAAAATGAAAATAGATCAGTAATGGAAAAAAAATTAAATAGCAGGAAGAGACTCAGTGAGGGAAATAACTAAAAAGTTTGCATATATATGACTTTTTAGTGGGTTAAACAGGTTGAATGAGTTTAATGAGTTAAACATATTACTAAATGGGTTGACAAATTTATAAAATCTAAACCTAAATACATCTATTTAATTAAGTAATTAAATGAGTTGGCAGATCATAAACAATTTATTCAGAAATCTCAACCACAATTCATTTATAAATGGGTTAGGCAAGTAGGTTGACAAATTAATATCCTAAATTTGCAAACATAAGCTTCACATCAAACTGCTAACTAGGATCAAGCGTTAGAAATGGAAGGGAGTATCGACACTCATGCTGGCTCTAGATCATTGGATAAAATGAACTGACATTTGGATAAGAAAATCGGATAAAAAGAGTTATTTTGGTGGAGCAGTGTCTCCAGATTTCTTTGGAGGAGTTATGTATCTCCTTGTTTGTAAGAATGTCTCAGAATTACAATGTAATATGTGTTGATATGTATGTAAATATAAACCATAAAAAAAAAAGTTATTTTGCACGGAGAAATAAAAATATTATGTTAGACACGAACAAAGTAATATTATAAATGGAAAAATACAGGATTATTATATGCTATGAAATTAAAAATTTTGTTATAAATGAAAAAAAGCAGAGTTCATATGTGTTTTGAAATGAGATATTAAATTGAATTGGGAAAAATTTTCTGAAGAATGTGGAATCCAATCTTATTCCCGACCCATTACATCCGAATAGAGGATCCTGTGCAGGATCTTAATTCTTCTTAATCATATTATTATAAATTCTTCTTGATCATATTATTATACTGCCCAATTGCTCATGATTGTGGTGGTGATTAGGGCAGTGTATTAGGTCCAGCCGTGGCCCGGCGCTTTAGGTTTATGCCGCTGGCCATTTGCCTTCTTCCGACCTGGGGGGCGGGCATTCGATGCCTTGTCGGGACGCCCGACAGTGACGTTTTCCCACTTCCCCACTTCCGCACGCGCACGTTACTCCACACACACTCACTCCTGCCATGCGCTTCGATCAATTCATACGCCCATTAAAATTTTCTTTTTGGGGACTGAATACACCCATTAATTAATACACGAGAATCGTCTTCCAAAAAAAAAAAAAAAAAAAAAACTGAACTCTGCTTCTTTCCACCCCATCCATATCCTCCAACCCCTGTACCACCTCCCTAAAATCTACACCATTGATTTCGTGGGTCCCGCATCTGCCGAGGCAATTACAGACCTTTGCATAATTCCATGTTTGATAACTTGGGCCTTTTCTATTTCCGTAGCTATTTCGAGGAATGGATTGAACATTTTTCAGAATTTTGGGTCCACCCCGTTCAACAAGCGTCTATCCCAGCGCGCGGGGGGTTGTTCCGACAACCACCGTGCACTAAATATACGGAGGGAAAGGAAGGGAAAATGAGCAAATCCAATTCCAGGCTATTCCGCTACGTGAGCGCGGGTCAGGGAGATTCTTGTACTCACACATGCCACGCACAGATACAGAGATGGGCTGATTGGTTATCGCATGCCAGGGGTGGGTGGATGCTTATCGTACGCGGCAGGCCCGGCCGAAGCCTACATTTAGATCTTATGTACCGTCCTTGCCGCGTCCGTGTCTTTGGAAGTCGGCAACAACAGCGGCTCTTTCTTCCTGCTTTCTTTCCCACTCTTTTCTTTTCTTCCTGCTCTCTTCCTTTTTTTTTCCTCTCACAAGCTTGGGTTTGGTGGGGAGTAGTTTTTCTCGTTTTCCTTCCCATTTCCAGGTTTCTAGATGTGATTTTGAACTAGCTTGGGCTGATTGGTGTTGCCGAGTTTCCAAGAAAAGGGCTCCGTTTCTCCGATTCCAAAGGCTCGTGCGTTCCCTTTTGGTTTTTTATTCTGGGCGGCTTGCTGTTATGTTCGCTGATGTCGGTCTGAAATAGTGGTCGGTGCAGATTTTCTCGTTTGGGTTCTTCGAGGACGAGAGAAGGAAATAGGAGCAGATAGAGAAAGAAGGAATCAACACAGATCTGTCGGGTGTTCGTCATTCTCATTCGATCCGTACTCAAACAGGAGCCAACACACGAGCTGATCGAGTGGAGATTATTGGGGGTTGATTATTTTTTTATTTTGTGATTCCCTGAGGACTCGAGCCAGAGAGCTGGCAAATCCGTGGTGGGGAGGGAGCGTGGCGATGGGAGGAGTCGACCTGACGGCTCCGTCCCTCCGCCTGCGGAACCCGGAAGAGGAGCACGCAGCTGGGCTGGGCCGGTTCGGCGGAAGGCGAGAGCAGGAGCTGATGGAGAGCAAGAACAACACTGCCAACAGCAGCAGCAGCAACACCAACAACAGCATTGCCAATGTCGTCGGAAACCATGCCCAGGACGAAGAAGACAGCCGCGGCGACGCTGACGCGGACGACCAGGCGGCCGGCCAGGAGACCGTCGAAGGCGGCGGCGCCGGTCGCCGGCCCCGAGGCCGCCCTCCCGGGTCCAAGAACAAGCCCAAGCCGCCAATCATTATCACCCGCGAGAGCCCCAACGCACTCCGAAGCCATGTTCTCGAGGTCAGCAGCGGCAGCGACATCGCCGACAGCATTGGGGCCTTCTCCCGTCGTCGGCAGCGTGGCGTCTGCGTCCTCAGCGCCAGTGGTGTCGTCACCAACGTGACGCTGAGGCAGCCCACTGCGCCGGGCGCCGTCCTCACCCTCCACGGCCGCTTCGAGATACTATCCCTATCTGGCTCATTCCTCCCTGCGCCGTCTCCGCCAGGAGCCACCGGGCTGACCGTTTACTTAGCCGGTGGGCAGGGGCAGGTGGTGGGCGGGAGCGTGGTGGGGCCGCTGATTGCGTCCGGCCCCGTGATGGTGATAGCGGCGACGTTCACAAACGCGACCTACGAGCGGCTGCCGATCGAGGAGGAGGAAGAAGCAGGTGGAGCAGCGGCGGCTGCTGCGTCGGAAGGAATGCAGGTGCAGCAGTCGCCAGGGGTGAATTCAGGGACAAGTGGGTTATCGGGAGGATCGCAGTCACATGGTTTGGCTGACCCATCATCCCTGCCCTTATACAATCTACCTCCCAACCTCCTGCCAAATGGGCAGCTGCCTCATGATGTCTATGGGTGGGGTCCAACTAGGCCTCCTTCATCTTACTAAGAATTAGATCGCCACATTTCTTTTCTTTTCTTTTCTTTTTGCCATCTTTTTATTTGGGTCTTTTTTAATTGGGTGTTTGTACACAGTTCAAGAAACAAGGTAGGTCACTGTTCTTGTGAAGCTGATGTTCTTTCTTCCTACGTTCTCCTTCCTTCTCTTGTAAGTTTTCTGATATATACTACCTTTAGTTTTTCTTCCAATGGAAGATTTCATTTCTCCAGCCTTTGTAGAAAAGAAGAAGAGAAAGAAACCAAGTTGGCAACCCTAGAAGTCATTGAATTTCTTATCCTGAGGGAAAAAAGGGTCTTCACAGCAGGTAAGCATCTCACCCTGATCTGTCAGAGAAATAGGATAAGAGTAATGAATGCATGCAAACAAATCCACATCGTTGAAATCACCACCCGGCATGCTCATCTGATCGCTGCGTCAGTTGGACATTTGGGAGCTTCGTTCGTTAATGAAGGGTCTGTGATTCCGACGGTATAGATTGAAGTGCGTGTAATGCTGAGTGGGCAGATATTGAAAAGGGGAAATTTCAGGAATAGATTACTGCAATATATCCGCCTGTAATTGTCTTTCCATTTTGGATCCTGCATATGGTCAGGCTGTTCTCACCGTTTCAATCCGCATAGTTATAAAGTGGAAAGCATATCTAGGAATGAGCCGGGAGCATGGTACTGTGCTACCCTTTTAATGTTTTGCTGTTCGGACCTTGGGATGCTTTCCCGAGTGGGTAGGAAATAGGGATTGATGCTGAGGTTGTACATCTGAATCTTTCCCCAAAGGGTCTCTTCATTGCAAGTTGGAGGGATTTGTTGGGGCTTTGGAGTACACGCTTTCACATCAAGGGATCCTTACATCCCATCTCAGTTTTTGAGGACTTTATCAAACTCCTGCGAGCTTTCTTACATGTTCCAGCGGCTTCGAGTTGGTCCGGTGGGCCTTTTGGTTTGGTGATCTAGAATGCGCGGGTGTTTCTGAGAATGAATAAAATTTATGATGAATAATTTTAAAGAGCAAAAATTATTAAATGATGTTATATGATAAGGGTGATGATGAGAAGTAAAAAAAATAAAATTAAAATAGATATATTTGCTAGGAGTATTTGTTTAGAAATAATTGAAAAGTATGATAGTTGAATAAAAAAATATAAAAAAATAATTAAAAAATATGATAATTATGGAGAGTGAAAATTTTTAACTTAACATTTTCTGCGTATTGTGAAACACACCTTGGATTTCACAGCCTGCTTGGAAAATCAGTTGGGCATAAGAACCCTGGCCATCTCATATATTGACGCATACTCAGGAAAACCGATGGCTAAAAAAGACGGTATTGGGTTGACGTAATCGAGGTAGAAAAAGGGCCAGCTGTAGGACTGGATGATCTTTCAGCCCATGCGGTTCCTCCTTCCGACCATTAACCGGAGCAGATCACAAAGCCATGGGCCTCTATAGGTATAAATTTCATGGCTCGAGTACTATGTCTGGGATTTCGGTCATGGAATTTTGTTAATGGAGTTCTATGCTACCATCAAGCTCTCTTCTATTAGTTGGTGAATGTGAATTATCATATACCAGCCAGATTGGGGTATTAAGAATCCAAGAAGATGTTTTGAAACGATTGGTTCGAGTGCGACTTCAAAGGTAGTCATTACAATTGAATGATTATTCTTGGGATAGGAATGGAAGAAGTGATAGAATCTTCTTAGTCCATTCAGTCAGTAACGTTCAGAGAACGTTGTAAGATCTATATACGTTGAAGAACCAACAGTATATTTTCATAGCAATTTAAAGCTTTATTTGATGAGCTAGCGATGATAGAAGATGTTATGTTTGATAGGCTGACAAAATCAACGAACTATGCTGATGCATGTCTGGAAAGAAACAATCTGATGGTGACACAAACGGAAGTTTAAAGAAAAAATTCTTCGTAAGGCAAACTAGTTTCTTTAGAAGAACATACTGAATGCGCTCCAAAACAAATGGAGAAGGCAAGTAAATAGAGCCATTAAACTGAAAGGGATTTGTTGGGAAAAAAATAAAAAATTACGCACAGCGAGATCAGTGGAAAGTGCAAGATTACTTAAAATTAGCTACGGTTCAGTCAAAGATTTTCAGTTTCAGGTAATTAAGCAGTGTTTGAACGCGTGGAATGTAAGGTAAATTTTTGGGTAGTATGAATTATGTTTGTTCTTCAGATGAATCAACTTGTTGTGCTTTATTAACTTAAGTCACCTGAAGATATGCAAAGGGCTTCAGCATTAAAAAAATGGATGAGTAATCCCGTTAGCTCGGGCTAAATAAATGCCCCACTTAGCCCACCTTAAAAAACCTATTTACAACAACTTTTTTTTAAAACTTTTTTTTTCGTGCACTCGTTTATCTAAGTGTATTTATCATATAGATCAAGCTCTATTATCTCTGAATATGTTTTGTCTTTTTTTTTTAAATTTTTAAACATTTATGTGTATATATGTATTTAAAATACCCTTATTTTTAAAAATCTAAAAAATATATATACACATATCCAAAAATGGTAAATTTGATTTATATATTAAATATACTTAGATAAACAAGTGGATGAAGAAAAAAGTAAAAAAAATTGTTATAAATAGGTTTTTTAATGTAGGCGAAGTTGGGCATTTACTTAGTCTGAGCTAATAGGATTACTTCTCTAAAAAATAACAGTAAGAGAAATGGCTTCTGTTTACAGTAGGCACCAAGGTAGAAGAAATATAGTTAGAAAAATTTTCTTTCTAGGCCAATTGACAGATTATTTGTTTTGGGCATTTAGGGAGGTCTGTTAGACTTCGCTTGGATGACCTAACTAGTGCTTTTCAGTTATTTTTAATTTGGATTTCAGATTCGGAAAATTTTGAAATTCTCTTTTCTAATATATAGACAACCATACTTCCCATATTCCAATACATAACCATCTTATTCATCTTATATTTTCATCTCTTAAGATCTGAGTTGTATGTGCCTATAACAAGAACCTTACTTTTCCAATCTCCAATTCCATTTCAAGTCGATTCCAATCTATCCAAACAACCTTTTTCTCCTTATGCCTAGATTTAGCCTAGTAGCTTAAGTAGGAAGGTCTTGTACAGGTAATTAAGAAGGCCACCAACAGCCTCCAACCTTTTTTTTTTTTTTTTCCTCTTTCTCTGATGAGAAAACAGCCTCCAACTTGACTCTATAATATTACAACAGTTTGCCACATACCAAGATGTGATTGGATTCTTACCAATCGGCATGTGCTGCCAAACCCAATCATAAGAATTAAAGATTCGAGGTTTATATGAACTGGGTCGCTAGCTTTGTCCTCGATCAAACAAGGATTGGCTTTAAAGTGTTATTTTGAACACTTAAAAATTAAAATTGAATGTTGAGGTGTATGAAACTTTCTTCAGTCAATGGGTTTTCGGTTAGATGACAGTATTATATCCTTGTTCATGATGTCCACGTAAGTTGTCCTACCCACTGACCAAATAGCCAATTTGTCTTGCCTAGCTGAACGGCAATAGTCAGCATTTCCAGCTGGCGGATCATTGAACCACATTGTGAAAATTCTCCTCTTCTTTCTTTGATGGAATTTCAAGGAATTAGTAATTTGCTTGGAAATTTCTGCTGGTCAAAGTTTGCATAATTACTAAAGAGCCAAATTAAAATGGCACTGTTAAGCTTGTTTTCTGTGAAACTACTAGAAGAGTTCCATTTGAAACATTTTTGACTATGAGTTCTAGTGATTATGGAAAGAAGCTGAATAGCAATAATTATAAACTAAAATTATCCAAAAAAAAAAAAGGTATGACTGTAAGGGGAAATTTCAATTGACTTTGTGCCATTCCCCTTCCAACAGCATAGGCCTCATGGGAGGCATCTGGTTAACACAAGAAAATTGTTGATAACACTGTTAGCATTAAGAGGGATCTCCTAACCAAGCTTTTAATATAACTTAGTCTTTGGATTTTCATATCTCGGTTCAATGCAATATTTGTAGGGTATCATATCCTCTAAATTTATTTAAGCTGACACACGAATCTCTGGCCTCAGCAGCTTGTTGCTTTCAGATTACAGGTTTTAGCACGGCACTTGTCAAATTGAAGAAGGTAATAGTTCATATACTGTTCATATATATGAGGTGGATTGAATTGGGACATGATGAGGCTACTCAAGAGTTGGAATATTTTTAATTTTCTCATCTCTTAATGCATAACATTCCTATATTCCACCTCTCAATGCATAATAACCCTTTTTTTTCTCATTATTGTCTATACTTTTCATATCCCAAAGTATGACATGTTCCTTACACAATAATCCTGTCTTTCCAATCTCAAATTCCATTCGATTAATCCAACTGAACTTCCTCTATAGTTGTCGAGTTTTTTATTAGAAATGGTTGAATTCATCTGTAAATGCCGAGAGAAGTAGAGAAACATGAACCTCAACTTGTAAGTAAATGATTCATAGACTGATATGGACACTAAACCTACACTTTTGGCACTTATCAACAGTTGCATCTAGAAGAGTTCTTTTCTTCTCGCATAGGCTTCAATTAACTACGTTTTTGTACTCCAGAATTTTGCTCCAATTCTAATCTTCATATTATCCAAATTCTTAGCAGCTTATTTTGTGATGTATCGAGTAGGGAATGATAAGGCTTCCTGTTAAATTTTCAAGATTTGTATTATTACGGATGGTTGAATTCATCTCAAAATGCTAACATGAGTTAAGAACCATGAATCTCAACTAGTAAGAAAGAAAGAGTCATAGACCGATCTGTGGGAATGTTGAAATCTGATCTTTTGGCACTGATTACCAGTTGTTTTTACCAGAGTTATTTTTTTCAGTTTTTTTTCTCACTCTACTGCACTCATGGTCTCCCTCCCTCCCTCTCCCTCCCTCTCTCTCCCTCCCTCCCTCTCCCTCTCCCTCTCCCTCCCTCTCTCTCTCTCTCTCTCTCTCTCTCTCTCTCTCACATACTCATTTGACTATCCTACCTCTCTCTCTCTCACATACTCATTTGACTATCCTACCAGCTTGCACCACAAGAAAATCAGCTTTGTCCTAACAGCTTGCACTACAAGAAAAATGGACAATTAGGTTAGCTCTCTTTTATACTCATTTGATTGTCATAGCAGCTTGCTCTGCAAGAAAATGGACAATTAGTTCATGCTGAATATTGTCACTATACTGTATTTCGTCACTATATGGTTGCAATAAGTCTGCCATGAAAGGATTTTACTACGATTTTTTAGATCCTCGTTAAAAGTTGCTATTTTCACTAAACAGTTACCTTTTGCAATGCTTTGGTGATCATAACTAGTAATGTTGTTAGTTAGTATCTTTTGCAGCAAGAATTTAAATCATCACTAAAAATACATTGCAAAATGTTGTTTTTCTTTGAGTAGTGATTTTTTCAAATCATGTTAAAGCCCTTGTTAGATGGGACGGCCGAAATTTGACAAAAACAACTTCAAGGCAAGTTCTGCACTTCTTTTGGAATGTAACTTAATTAACGCATTGAAAGAAACTTACCTTAGCTATTTCTGAAAAGAAGAGATGTATGATACATGCACTGCTAATTAAGAATTTGGGGAAATGGCATGGAGGTAATGGGATATCTCTTCTTTATACATATGGTTCACAGTTAGTTGTACACTGAATGAATGGTCATGTATTGTCAATTTCGTCTTCAGTATAAGGTTGTAATGGTTGACCTGAAGTTTCCTTAGCTAGCCAGCATCTTCGAAATTCCCTAGAAATGGTGTTTTCTACATGAATAGTTATGAGTATTCAGTGCTACAATCTAGCCGCTTGTTTGGCACTTCTAGATGTGCATTGCAGATTTATCTTTAGTGATTGTATTGGATCTTTTGTACTGTGGTCCACTTATGTAGCACAGTATCAGAAGCCTAGCCATAATGTCCATAATGCAACTAGTTTTCTTCTCATGTAACCTCAATTTGTTTATATATATGAATTTTTTTGATGGAATATATATACATATATGTTTGAATTTCGTTGCAAATATTATCAGCCATTTATTTAAGCGTGATAACATCGAGCCAAATGCAGTTAACTTCTATTTGCTCAGTAGCAAATTCAATATTACTTATACCATTTACCTTTACTCACAAATAGTGACTATTATTTGGCCCATATATAGTATCGCTTACCGCCAAATTTGAATTCCGCTAGATAGCTGCATATAAAAAATTTTGTAGTAGCGTCAAAGCAGCGACAAGAAGGGATAAAGAGGCAATGGCTTTTATCCAACCCATCTAGTTTTGAGTCTATGATGTCAAAAGACTTTTTGCGACAAATCAAAATGATTGTTGCTAAAAATTTAAATTTCTTTGAGTGACCTAGTCGAGTTTATAATTATTTATCAGATTTCATGGCAGGTCCAAATGTAAAAATTCAATAAAGTATTTATATGAGACAGACCTCATTGCGTTGAGACTTTATCTATAAATGATTCAATACATGCGTATTTACCTTAACTAAACACGGATAAGTGTTTTGGAGATTTTTTTATTATTTATTATTTTCTGTTTTTATGTGAGTTCACATTCACATAAGCTTAATATATTCCAAAATTTACCAATTTTTAAATTTTTCAATAATTTTTTTATAATTTCAAAAAGCAACAATTTTCATCCACTTTTAACATTAGATAGGGGAGAAAAGTGTTCATTTATATAATTATAAAAATATATACATTTTGGTATTTGTATGAACTAAGGGCTCATAATATGTGTATTGAATCAATACCCTTGTACAAATATATAAAAACCAATTCTATTAAGTTTAGATAAGCTAAAATGCACGAGTTATGGTATTATATAATGGATTTAGCTAAATAACAAACTCGGGGCATGATAAAAAAAAACATATATTTTTTTATTTTTTGAAATTTTTCTTTGACTATTAATATAGGTGTATTTAATGTATAAATCAAACTTTTATCATTTGTTTAAAAATACAGATATATTTATTTTGTATTTTTAAACCTAGAATATTTTAGTCATAGACACCCTCAAAAGGATGAGTCAAAGATACAATCTTATGTGGCTCCGATCACATAAGATGAGCCTTCTTACCTCATAGGAGGCTTGGCGAGACATATAACATCATCATGACAACAACAAAACTTTATGCTCAAGGAAGCTCTTTAAAGCTGCAGTCTTTAAGCTGAACAAAATTGCCTAAACATTAACAATGATGTCAACAATCATAAAAGATGAAGTCAACTTAATCATCATAAAGCCATCCAAGTCAGGTTTTGTTTTATGCTCAACTAATCAAGGACAAACACATTGCTTCATAAGGATAGTTGTAAACCTTCTCTTAGCACCAATACCACCATAGGTCTAGCCTTATATAAAAGCAACACAACATTCTCAAAAGGGGATTAGACGTAGCTAGAAGGAACTTCTTAAAGGTGGGGGGGGGGTTGCAGATAGAGAAAATCTCCCTAATTTTATTTCTCAACTTAGTGTTTTTTAAAATAGTGAATAATAAAACTTTAGCTTCATTGACCTTATGATTTTGTAAATGATCTTGTATTTATAAATCACTCTTTTTCACATAAAATTTGTGTCTCTTTTACTTCATCTTTTTCCTTTGATAATTTGAGTCTTTAATCTAATTTAGAAGAGTCTTGGACTAAATTTGGACTTAACATTGGGCATTGTCTATGGGAAATGATTTTTTTTAATCTTTCTTGCACTTTCTAGTTTCTAGTTTCTACTTTCATCAATGCTCCTTTCCTTCCCATCAATGTCATTCCAATATACTTACTACGTTTCATTATGATAAACTAAATTTGAGTTACCTCAATGAAGTGGTCACAAGCATCCTGTTCAGAACCATCTAATGGGTGGCAATTTTCATCCGGGTAAGCCATGTAGCAGATACGTGGTTGCAAGGCAACCTCTGATACATACCTTGAAGGAAGGCATGAAGGAAGAATCATTCATCTAACATGATTAGGGGACACAGTAGCAGTAAAAAATGGTCAAACTACTCAAAAGATAAGTACCATTGATCCTTATGAGATTTTATTTACTCTTTTCAATATATTGATATATATATATATATATTTATCAGATAAAATAGGATAACACAGAATTAAAAAGTTAGGTTTGCTTCTTGAAAGAATAGGCTTCACTTCCATGGCTAAAAATTAACCTGATAATATAAAAAATTATAGTTTAAAATATGATTTTGAAAGATTGGTTAGGATGTCAGGTACTATATCTAATAAAAATGAGGCTCAGTCAAGTGGGTCCTAGGTACCCAACCAAGCTTAGAGTAAAACAATCAAGCCAACTAAAGCGACAAAAGATTGCCAATCCTCGAAAGGTCACTAACTTTATGAGATCGATGATCTAACCATCTAGTTAAATCGACATCTGTGTTGGTTGAATTGGTGAAATCTAAAGTAAAACCTAACCTTTATAGGATCCATGTAGTCATGTAAATCATTCGCCTTTCTAATGTAATCTAAAGTGAATCCCAACCTTTATAAGAGCTATATAATCAAGTACATCATTCACCTTTCCTAGTAAAATATCTGAAATGAAAAATTATCCTAATACTAAATGTTATCTCTTTTAAGCTTGCTGACATCCAAGTTAGGACCAAGCAAAGCCCAACCAATTCCTCTCATACGGCACTGAAATAGGTTAGTGATAAAAGGATTAATTTTGTTAAAGGTAGTCGAGAGTCAACTTTCAAAGTCATGAAATGACAATTATTAAAGCTAAAAGGAAGATATCAATTTTATTATAGAAGTGCTAAATATATCTGCACCAATGCAAAGGATACTATAGCTTGTCCCTCCCTCATATTACATCCAAAGGAGGAAAAAGATACATTAGAAAGAGGCTCTAGAATAAGCAAGAGCATTTGGATAGCAAGGGGGAAAAGAATAAAGCGTTTGACGAAAAGGAAGAACCCCTGGCTAGATGGAATGGGGCAACAAAATAAAAAGCTAGTAGCATGTGCCATCACATGTGCGAGCACTACAATAAAGGTAAGCATTAAAGATGACTTGCTAAATGTAGTGAGTCCTTTCATAGACCAAAAATGTTCATGAAGGCTTGGAAACTATAATGAGCTCTCCTACGTAGTTTGCTCCACAGAGTCAAACTCCAATCAAAGGTATGGAGGAATAATTGTTCTTCGAACTAACCCTTGGGGCAAATTATTGCTACTAACCATGAAACCCTAGCTGCTAATGGTCTTGCATTCTTTTCTTTGGAAGAACAATTGTTCTTCTCATGATTGATGATAAAGGAGCAGTATTATTCCATAAAGAAGAGCACCACCACATATTGAAGCAGAGAAGGGCTTGCTAATGAAGATTTGCACACCTAAGAGCCATGAAAGTAGTAAGAACAAATTGGGTAGCTTGCACACTAACTAGAAATCCACTAAAGAGCTTTTATAGGTAGAAAACCTATATAATGACATTAAATGAGGGAGGACTATTTGCCACACAGAGCTCACCCTACAAAACCATGTTTGACAAAAGAAGCTAAGAAAAGGGGAAGCTTTTAATAGAAACATTCCCCTAATGGAGTTGTCTTTTTCTCATAATACAAAGGGTCCTCAGATAAATGAAGGAAGAGAATCCTAAGAGCTCATTAGAGCTCATGCACACTCAAATTCCATAAACATTAATGGTGAGGGATTCATGATAAATGCACACCAACTCATCCATTAAAAGAAGAAAGCAAAGATGTGACAACCTACATAATCAACAATGTAGCAACAAGTGTCAGCTTCTTTAAGATTGAAGAATTCTTAAAAAAAAGAAGCTAACAATAGAATCAACTAAGCTAAGACAATTAAAGCCAAAACAATCTATGATTGAATCGACCTTCATAATGTAGGGAACAAGATGTGTGTTAAAGAAAAAACTAAGACAAAATCAACACAAGGTGATTTCGCACTCACTAATGCATAGATTGTCGTTTTGAAGGCCTTCAAAGACCATGCCTTTTTAGGGGATAAGTGATAGGGGCTAAGTAACCCTTCGACTAGAAGAGTTTTGTTGATACTATGATGTCATCAAATGGATCAACGAAATCAACTTAAAAGATCAGTTGAACCACTCTATAAAGAATATTTGGCTATCCTTAAGGGATAAAATAAAGAAAACTTCAAACGTGGCTCCAACCATCGAACTCAATCCTTCTTATTTCATAGGAGGTTTGGTTTGACACTATGACATCACTATGACAATAACAAAACTTTCCACTTGAGGAAACTCATTAATGTCGTAACTTTTGAGCTGAATAAAATCACCTAAACATTAAAAGCGATGCTGACAGCCATAGAAGAGAAATTAGCTCAATCATATAGGGCCACCCATATCAAGTGTCATTTATGCTCAGCCTCATAAGGATGGTTGTAAGCCTTTCCCTAGCACCAACACATACCATCCTAGGTTAAGCCAGCATAAAAGCAACACAATATTTTTGAAAAAAGGATTGGGCCTAATCAATCCAAGTAGAAGAAAACTCTTTAACTTTGTATTTTCAAACCAATGTATTCTTAAAACCCTAAATAGTGGAACTTTTGCTTCATTGGCTCCATAATTTTTGGGTGGTCTTGTATTCACAAATCACTTCTCTACATTTAAATCTTATCTCTTTTTCTCCCTTCTTTACCTTTGATGGTTTAAGTTTGGGCAAATCTTGGATTAAATTTGGACTCATCATATAGTATATAGAAGTTTTCAATATATTTAAATTTTGAAATTAGAAATAAATTCACATGAATAAACATGATAAACTTTAACTTTAAAATTGATATTTTAAAAATAATTAAGGGTAGGTATTAAATAGGGAGCCTCCATCCTAGTCTAAAATGCTATTTTTTTGTTTTTTATAAAAATAATATTGAGATTTAAAAATATATACACATTTTCAAAATGGTAAAATTAGTTACAAATTAAATACATCTAAAATATGAGTTTTATAAAAAGCAAAAAAATTAATAATATATGTTTTTAAATTGGTTTGAAATTGCTATCATTTTTGCTCCATTTCCTTTTCTCCCCTCAACTTTCCAACAACACCCTAACATACAGTTATGATACTAAAAATTATTTTAATTGAAAACTTTATATGTTATAAATATTTAATATTTTTATTCGGCAGTAAATATAAAGCTGTTAAATTTTAAACATAAAATTAGTATATACAAGTTTTAAACTATTTAATTTTTACGTAGATGATTTTTTGATGATTTAGATATTAAAAATTCATAAGAGAAGTGACCCAAAGAAAACGTTCGAATGGGGTCACTGCCATTATAGGGGACGTTTGGATAGTTGTAAAATGATGGAATTGTGGGAAATGTTGGGAAATAAAAAAGAGAATTTTTTGAAAA
>JAXCLR010000105.1:21416187-21428168 GCA_035584095.1 Annona squamosa | reverse complement strand
CCAGCTTGCCCCGAACAGAAAGGCATGTGCCTCCATCAACAGGGGCTCCATGAAGCCACACCGTCGCCATCCTTTAGTAGCTATAACAGAACCCCGGGAGTCCCTAATAACAGCCGCAAAGCCCATAGATGTATGGCGATGAAGAAACCGAGCATCAACATTAATTTTTAGAAAGGCCACCGGAGGTTTGATCCACCGCGGAAGCAGAGTATTGATCCTTTTCTCTTCAACAGTCGGGCATATATATAACGGCAACCACCCAACGCTCTCTTTCTATCAGTAAAAGAGGGATGCATGAGCAAACCTTTATTCCATCTCACTAGGGTCTAGTAGTTATTGTTCCAATAGTAGAAACGGGGAACGGATAAAGAGGCGTTTTCTGCACAAAACCTGTGGTTGTTATCAACAATTTGGTGGCTATCTCATTAGTGGTTAGTGCTTCGTAACCAGAATTTTTTTTTTTGAAAATTCTGGAAAATCATATGGAGACCCAATTGATGGCAGCCCAATTACATGGATAGAGAGTGACCATCAATGGACAAATGAAGCTTTCAACATTTAATTAAAATTTTTCAATATTATTGATGGTCCAAAAGTTTAGGACAATTTGGTTGATTCAATGTAGAGGTTGATGAGTCGTGGTTAGAGAGTGGCCATAAATGGGCAAATCAAGCTTTCAACATTTAAGGCAGCCCAATTACATGGTTAGAGAGTGACTATCAATGGGCAAATCAAGCTTTCAACAGTTCATTAAGATTTTTCAGTGTGCGCAAGCACTATTATTGGTGGTCCTAAAGTTTAGGACAATTTGGTTGCTTCAATGTAATGGTTGATGGGTCGTGGTTAGAGAGTGGCCATTAATGGACAAATCAAGCTTTCAACATTTTAGGCGACCCAATTACAGGGTTAGAGAGTGACCATCAATAGGCAAATCAAGCTTTCAACATTTAATTAAGATTTTTCAGTGTGCGCAATCACTATTATTGGTGGTCCAAAAGTTTAGGACAAATTGGTTGCTTCAACGTAATGGTTGAGGAGTCGTGGTCATGTTTAAAATGGTGGGGAATGAATATCACAATCTAGAACAGATCCTTTGCGGGAATATAATCTTCTTTTTTTTTTTTTTGTTTGATGAATGGGAATCCATTAATAAGCAAGCAAAAGAAGATGGGCTGACAAAACATTTAATATTTTAATTGTTTAACTATTCCATTATTATTTTATTTCTATATTCTAATCTTTTTCAAAAACAACTACTTTATATTTTTTTTATGATTAGTATTACTTTCTATGTTTTATTTTCCCTATCATATTAATTTTACGTTTGTATTTTTTAATAAAAAAATTTTTATGCAAAAGTTTTTGAATTTGAAAAAAATGAATTAATATGATAAGGACAATGATAATGACTGTAGGGACACTCCCTCAAATATACATGTGTAAGCACATGTATCAAAAACACTCAATGCATTGAACATGTGGCAACGGATAAGGTATGAGACCAAATCTTTCGCCATTACTCCAACTAATCTCCTACTAAACAAGAACAGTAATGCACTTGTAGGATACGTTCCTCAAATATTGGAACCACCTCAAAGCCACTTTAAAAGCAAAATCTTCCTACCGGATGAGGGATGGCGATTTTTCAAAAGACTCTATACTAACTCTCTCTTTGAAACTCTCCAAATACCTCTAACCTTCAAAGAATATCTCTAAGGGTCCGTTATACGGATCCCATCATCTCGATTATCTCTTTAGGCAGCTAGATATACAAAGGTCCGTCCCACCCCTTTGGGACTCGTCTAGGATCCTTCAAAACCTATTCATACTTGCTAAGAATTTTCTCATACTCTCCAAAAATTCTTCTAGTCCCTCTGTCGCTCCTTTCTACTCATTGTGAACCTTCTCGGACTCTCTATCAGATGGTTGAGAGGGATTCTATCGAGCCCCTCTCAACCATCTAACAAACTCTCCTTAAGATTTATCCTCTTACAATGACTAAAAAAAATAAAGTAACAAATAGATAAATTAGTTATATAGATAGTTACGTAAAAATGATTAAAAAATAAGGTATTTATAAAGGAAGATATAGAAAATTATTAAAAAATATTATAGTTGCTGGGAATGAAAAGCTTGCATTAAACGAACAAATTTTTTAAAAATATGCGTGCCCGGACCTACCTCCGCATCCACGTGACCGGACGTAGTCACACTGGTCAAGCATCTAGTGAAAAGTATTCTCCTGCTCAAGATTAGTTCACGAAAGTAGTGCTCCTGTCCATACGGCATGTTGATTGTGTGAGACAGCTAGGGCCAAGGAAGAAATTGGGAACTTCTTTAGGAGATGTTCAATAGCGCAATGTCTGTTTGGTGGAAATCGTCTGGTGGCAGGTTAAGGATATGCTCAAGGGTAGAACTTTAGTGGTATGCTCCACCACATTGCCACAGGTATGGAAGGAATGTCAGTTAAAATGGGGGAACGGTGATATTCTGCTGGCATATCTCTAGTTTTTGAGAAATACGGGGATGGTGGAAGGAATGCAAGTTGTAATCGGGGAACGGAGAAGTGGTGTGTGGAGTTTCTACACCATTACAACTCTATTATTATCAGTTCAAATGGGAGTTGCACTCTTAGGGGACGTTTGGATAGTTGTAAAATGATGGAATTGTGGGAAATGTTGGGAAATAAAAAAGAGAATTTTTTGAAAAATGTGTGATTGATAGGAAATAATAGATGTATAGTTGGAATAAATAGGTTTGTTGTATGTAGTTAGTAGGGAAAATGATTAGAATGTAGGGGTAAAAGTGGAAAAAATAGTATGATTGATAGAATAATAATTAGCATTGGGAAACGAAATACCATGGAAAAAATATGATTTCCATGTTTACAACTATCCAAACGTGCCCATAATCTTGTCAGCTGTACATTTGACAAAAATCCTTATAAACATATATTAAGTTTCTATAAAGTCTTTTCAAATGGAAACTTCCACATGCATTAGCATTTAAAACAACTTTTATATAAAATGCATGTTCGGAAAATTATAAAATTTTTAAATGAAAAAATTCTGAATTAGGAGAAAATAATATGATATGATAGAAATAATGATGAAAAGTAAAAATAGATAATTCAATTGTATAGGTATTTGTGGAAAAATAATTTAAAAGTAGTGTAGTTATATAGGAAGATGTAAAGAAATGATTAAAAAATAAAATTGAAAAATTTTATATCAAAAAGTTTTTGTGATATCAAAATATACCCAAAAAGAGTAAATTGAAGAGATCCTGATTCAAAACCTGAGGCATTAAACTCCTCCAGACAAAAGAATAATTCATCCAAACACAAGAATAATTTTAATTAGTATTTAAAAATTTTAATTATTTCATTTTTAATAAAACTTATCTAACCTAAATACAAGCATATAATGAATGGTTGAATATAGAAATTATAATTTATATGCTATAAAAAATAGTTATAAGAATTACCACTTACAACTAGGGCCGGTAGTCAGAAGCAACACCTTTATTGGCCTTGGTACTGGTCTGGAATCCGGGTTTACATAGTTTAGAAGTTTTTTTTTTCCATTAATATTCGGAAGCATGCAGTCTTTCCATTTGTACTGAGGAGCTTGTAGTCTTCCCTTGGAAAATTATAAGAATTGCCTCAAAACTTAATTATAATATGAATTGAGATATAATGTAAATATACACTAATAAAAAAATAATACAAGAATTGATATTATTTTATTCAACTCGTAACATTTTTTCATGAATTGACTTGATTTTTTTATATATTTTATTTAAAAATACATGGATCATCAATATAAGCTGATATAACTTATAATTGAATTTAAATTTGAGGAATGATCTTGTTAGTCCGGGTTAAGTAAATGTCTTACTTAGCCCACATCAAAAATCGTATTTAAAATAATTTTTTAATTTCTTTCTTTATACATTTGTTTATCTAAGTGTATTTAATATATAAATCAAGTTTTATCATTTTTGGATATGTGGATTTATTTTTTAGATTTTTAAAAATAAAGGCATTTTAAATACATATATACACATAGATGTTTAAAAATATCAAAAAATAGATAAATATATTCAAAAATGGTAAAACTTGGTTTATTTATTAAATATACTTAGATAAACAAGTGCACGAAGAAAAAATTAAAAAAAATATATTGTAAATAGGTTTTTTAAGGTAGGATAAATAAGCATTTATTAATCCGAAATAGCAGGATCACTCTTCTTTAAACTTTCCCTCATTGTACTTTTTCTAAATATTTGTGGAAATTTTCAGAATAGGAGTAGAGGACCACAAATTGAACTTAGCTATGTTTTTCAAATATTACTGCATAAGTAAACTTACATTTAGCAACATTTTATTTATCACTAAAAATGAAGATATTGTTGCGAAAAAATTAGTGACAGTGGATTTTATCACAGAAGTTTGTAGCCGTTAGCTGTTAAGGATAACTTTTGTGGCATAAAAATTAATTGTTACTAATATGAAAATCTTGTCAATAGATTAATATTTTTAGCTCATCAATTGGATGACCAAGTAGTTGATGTTAATAAGTTAAGAGTGTGTAGAGTGTTAGGTCAAAGCTTTAAAGTTAAATAAGATATCTACCTCATTACTTTTCTTAGAGTTGTCCTTTGTCAATTGTCAAGACATCTAAGAAGAAACACCATAAAACATATTAAATATAAAAATTTGAGTTGCTAAGTATAACTTTTTAGTGACAATAAAAGGTCAAAAAGGTCAAATTTTGAGTCGCCATATATTTATTATTAGTAATGGTTAAAAGATCAAAAAAATGATTTTCTTGCTATAAATTTTTCTCTGCACTAAAAGTAAAATGTTTTTTTTTATGATAATAACCTCCCTTAGCTTAATAAAAGTTGCTAATTGCAATGAATTTATTTTACGTTACTAAAAATAAAATGATTAAAAATTGCTTCCAAAATTTAAACAACACTTAAAACAAAATCCACCTGTATAAATTGAATTTAAAATTTAAGACAATTTAAAAAAACAAGATCTTCTACAGAAATGCTAAACAGGAATGTACACTACAAAATTTGAGTCATGGTTGTTAGAAAAATGCAAAAGAAGATATTCCAAGACTAAAAAAATAACTGAGAAAAATAACTTCTTTAATAAGTCCTTTAATCTATAACTACATGATGTCATCAGATCCTATGCAATGCACATAATAAAATAAAGATTTAAAACTTTTCCAAGAATCACCAATCATTTTGGAATAGTGAATAATTAGGACTACATTATGCAACATGATGTAATAAATAAAAGAAAAAGAGCCAAAAGAACGCGTGTTGGACCATTCCCTACACTTTAGAATTGGACGAGAAAACATTCTTGCTCACATTCATGAGTTGATTCTTGATTTCACCGTATGATTTTTATGAAAGCATAATGTTTGCCACCATGGGCCAATATCTAGTTGCATAACTTTCCAGTCTCAGCAATATAGGGAGAACTTCCCCATGATCCACAAACATTATGACAGATTAAGCTATACTACGTGTTTAATCATCTAAATCCCTAAGATACGCGGCTCACTAACTAGTAACTACTATAAAGTACTCTAATCAATTAGATATCCTCTATCATGTATAAGAGAGAATCAAACTCATGTGTGCAACATAGTTCTCACTTTTACTTCCACCCGATTTCTTATCACAGGGGTCAGCCACCATAAAGGGTTTCAACAATAACTTCTCTTGGTACTTCCTTTCCTCTAGTTCTTCAACCTGTTAAACGAAACAAAAACCAGATCATCATGTTAAATAAATAAACAACATTCCTAAAACACTTCTCAAAATGATGGAAATTATATGCACAACTGCTAAAACCCCTTATCATGCCAAACAAGAGTCAATTTGCACAAAGTGTTGTCTGGATATTTTTCATTTAGATGGCATTCATTAGTATCTCCACCTAGACTTTTGAATAATTGAGGAAGCCAGCTTAGATTTACCACCACAGTAGATTCCACGGCTACAAGTACATTTCGTCAGGCATCTGTTGTTCTCCAAGAAATTACACTACAAAAGAATTTTTGAATTTTTTTAACCAAAGAAACAAACAGATGCTGGCCAGTCATTTTCTCCTACAAAGATAAAGTGTTTTCCTTCAATAATGAAATGGTTTCCCTTGAATATGTAAGTGTTCTCAAGTATCAAAGAAAACCACACGCACCTTAATCTTCGGAATAAAATAACCCAATCATGTTAGCCCTCTATCGAAAGAAGGAAGCAAAAAATAGGATCATAGACTAACAGAGTAATCCAATATGTGCTCCTAATAAGGGTATTTTGGTAGATGGATTGCCTTTCATTTAGTATTTACCGTGAGAGGATGAGTTGATGGACATCAAATAAAGTGTGTAAAGTGGAGTGCATTCGTTCTAAGTCTGTCCTAAAGTACAACATAAGAATGCGTGTCATCCCTTTCAGAATTCTCACCTTCTGTAAAGGCTTTCTCCAAGTTCTGCTCATGTGATGAAAAAGCAGTGCCTGGTACATGACTACAACTAGTTAATTGTTTAGCCAGTTTTCCTTGCGTTGCAGATGGGTATCGAACCAAATTCAAGCATAGCACAATCACCTTCATCTGCAAAAAATCTTCCATATGGTGGTGGCTCACAGACAAAAAATGGAGGAAATAGAAAATCAAACTTTGGTTAGATTTTTGTTGGAATGTTGACACTTGGAAGATGACATTTTTGTACAAAGCTTACAAAACATGTGTATCATTGAACTGAAGGGCATGCCATTCACAATTCAGTAGGCAGTATGTATTTGATCATTATTGCATTCTTGCATAACTATTAAGCATTCGTTCATTTTTTCTGCAATATTAAGCCATGAATTTATGTATCTATTTTTATTATGACTTAAGATTTACCGCCTCCTATAATTTTAACATTGCATTCAACTTTGAGAACTTCTATTGCAAAGTAATGAAAAAGTACCAGTAGTATTGTTGGCCTCAAAACTCTTGGAAAGCTTTGCGAGGCTAATGTATATAAACTAACTGCAGCAAATAAAAAAATGTGAGAAGAATATATAAGCTAATGTCATCGCAGATTTTGTCATCCAAAAGCAACACAAAGTAGTAAGAAAAAATTGGGCAGAGGAAGAAAGATTCCATTTCATTATCTGCAGTAGGAAAGAATTGTACAAGCGGCTGTTTTAGTGAGCCAGAACTCAAAAGTGAATCATTATCCTAGGCTTTGTGCGGCCACAAGTTTCCTAAGGGGCAAGCACTGCCCACTGCTAGCATGTAAATGAATTTGCAGCTGGAATTGATGTCTCATTCAAAGAGGAAGTCATCAAACACGTTCTGGCCTTCAAAAGCACAGTTAGCAGAAGCTAAGAGATTCTGTTCATTCCAATTCTCTACTCCCCCAGCCGCACACCCAATGCCCAGCTCGTGCAAACGAAGCCTTAACCATGTGTGTTACAAACATCAAAATATATTAGTGAAAATGCACATTCTAATTTATAAACCTTCAAAATGGTACAGGCAGTTATTGTAGAAGCAATAATACTTGACCAGGAAGAGCACAAGGACCATAATGAACATCAATATACTTGAAAATTTTTTGAAACAAGAAAATCTAGTAGACAATCATCAGAAGACGTTGTATAATGAAGGACTAAAGTGCGAGCAAATACAAATAGCGGAAATGCATTAAAAAAGAAGGATGATCATGCTCCACTAATCAATTTTACACATATATTCAGTTAGATTTTTACTGGAAGGTACCAGAACAATTGCAAAAAGTGATAATTTTTCAGTAGAACCGTTTTGGCCTCTTCAACTTCTTCATTCAAATTGATGTTGGCAGAGAGGACGTTTTGGCACAACCATTCTTTCCTGTGAAATATAACATAGCCAAAGTTACATAGTGACAAAAGAATTACAAAATAAATGCTCTCTGCGAAAGCAAGCAGTTATTGCCCAAAAAATAATAATAAGTGTCAGTTGGATTGTGAAACATAACTTACAATACTTGGAAGAAGATTGTTGTAAATAGCTGACTGAAATGTACCTCCTCTACCCACTGTCACGAACTCCATAATATCATCCAGTGAAACATGCTGAGAAAATCTTCTGAGGACGTAAAACCAGCACGGGTTTGATATGGCAGAACTGGGGGCAGTTGCAAACTCAACCTTTTAGAGATCTGTGCCTTCTGCGCAAGTGTATTTAATGGTGTACAGGACAAATGTCGCATATGCAGACCATAACCAATAGAATCAATGTGGTAAGAAGGCAGGCATTTTTTTTTTAATTATTTTTTTTAGATGTTGAAGAAGGCAGGTATTGAGTGCAGCGTGTCTGGAACAATTTCCTGACAATGGTTACTAGGAAATTTAATGTCCATAGCAATTCACATGCTCCAACTAATCATGGACATAACTTCCATAGTTCCATCCCACTAGAGATTCGCATAGGCAGAGATAGAAATGCCTCAGAAACATCACAAACGGTTCATAACGGTTCATAAACTTCTAGAACATCATTAGTCCAGGTGGGTACAGTCCGCATTTGTCCGCGTCAAATCAGAGGAACCTTACTAGCAGATATACCACACCCGCACAAGGGCTGCATGATTGGAAGCTCGGACATCCTAGACGGAAACCGCAGATAGGATGTCAAGAAAGCAAGTAGACAAAAGAGCGTAGGACACGATAGAGGATGCGTTTTGAAACACTACTGTTTCAACTTACAAATATAGCTGATTTAACTAGTACAATCGAAATTTCAATCCCTTTCCGATAATGTTAAGCATCCCTGCCAAAAATTTGCAATTCCTTTGCTCCCGCTTTGATCAATAGAAGATCAAACCTGCGATTCGAGTACTCTATTTCTGCAATTTCATTAGAGTTCTAGGCCTGTGAAGAAACTATGAAAATAAAAATTTTCTATTTATTAGAAAAAATGGATTCAGCCTAAATTTGGATGTGTATAAATGAGAAACGAGATACGAGATACTTGTATATCTTTAAGCACATTCTTCATGGAAGTGGAAAACTAAGAAAGATTTGTTTCTGTGATAATTCCCAGCTACGATGATCATTGTTAATAAATTGCAGGTATTGCTGTAACTACACCCGTAAATTTTCTTTAGTATTGCATGGTCAGGGCAAGAACAGCCACATATCTAACATCTATCAGTACTCATGCCACTGTGGTTGAAGACTTGCCTCATGACATTGGGCATCTTTAGTTCGAAGGCTGGTGACCGCATATATAGGTGAATTAGTGGTGGCATTTGCTTCGCTCCAAGTTTTTATGGAAGCATCCTCCAGGTGAATATTTTGGAATTATTGTCAGAAAAATTAGATTATTGGTTAGATATTTGTATAATAGTGATAGAAAAATAATAAAATGTCTACCAGTTGAGATGATGTATATATGGGGAAAAAAAATCTATTGCTCATTTTTGCATTAAATGTATTCAGTCATGATCTCATCTAATAATCTAATAATGCTTTAGATTTTCAACAGTCTATCTGAAAACGGAGATGAAAAGTTCCCAGACCAATAAACTCTTCCATGTTCAACAAAAGTGTTTGTTTGTTTGTTTGTTTTTTAATTGTTATGCATCACGCTCAACTCAAGTTGGATGGGTTGAAACTGGGCTTTCCCCAGTAGAAAATAACAGTCAGGGAAGCGACTAAGTAGTGGCTGCCACTCAAGCATCGTTAGAGAAAGCAAATGCCAAAGAAAGAAGCAAGACCAAGTTAAGAAGACTTTTCATCTTACTTTAAACACGTCTTATACATAAAAAAATCATTCCGAAATTCAATTATATGAATCAAACTTGATTCATCTTACTTTAAATATGTCATGTAGGTGAAAAATCATTCTAAAAATCAAATATGCGTGTGCATCAAAATCAATGAAAACATTTAATTAGATTACATGTATTATAAAAGGGATTTTTTGCATCCGCACCTACAAAGTGTCACAACTTTTACAAAATTTGCATTCATATCTACGAAGTTTGATTGAAATTGCAGAGTTTGATTGAAATTGAAGCCATACCTACGCACTCTAAAAAATAAAAATTACTCTATAAATAAATTATAAATGGGAATACTTTTATGAAAACTCTTTTCTATGGAACATTTTCTTTTTTATGTTTTACCTTCTCTATTTTTAACATCTAGATAGTTGATAAAAAAAAATTCGCTCAATTTATCATATTTAGCAGCATTTATATTATTATAAAAAAAATTTTTGTGTACTATCACTGTATGTAGGCCCTACCTACAAACATGTAAAATCAATATAATAAAATAATTTAATACTAAATATTAATTTTTACATAGTATTTTTAACATCTAAATTGTCTAGAAAATCGCTACTATATGGATAAATGATGCTGTAAAGTATTATTATATTTTATTACATATATGAATAGATCTAAGTATTTTTTTAATTTATACAAAAATGTACTTATTTTTAAGTAAATGTCGCTTATGCATATGTTATATTGAAAAATAATTCTGTTAGCTTTGGCTAAGTAAATATCTCACTTAGCTGGACTGCCATCGTATACAACCCGGTGCATTGAGGCTCAATGCACCCGGGGCTACTACACCTATTTTTTATTTTTTTTTGAAAATTTTTTCATGAAGCTGTTAATCTAGGTGTATTTAACATATGTATCAATTTTTATTATTTTTGGAGACTTTCAGATATTTTTTATTTTTAAAAATTAGTGATATTTTTAGTAATTTAAAATTCATAAAATGCCACTAATTTTTAAAAATTTAAAAAAAATCTTAAAATCTCCAAATTTGGTAAAAATTGATATATATGTTAAATACACTTATATTAACTATTTTGTAAAAAAAATTTTAAAAAAATAAAAAAAATGGTTGTATGCACCTGGGTGCATTGAAGCTTAATGCACCTGGGTATGTACAATTGTAGCCCCACTTAGCCCACCTCAACAATCCTATTTAAAATAAATTTTTTTGCTTTTTGTTCTTCATAAACTTATTTATCTAAGTGTATTTAATATATAATCAAGTTTTACCATTTTTGGATATGTATATATATATTTTTTAAAAAATTTAAAAATAAGAGTATTTTAAATACATATATACACATAGACATTTAAAAATCTCAAAAAAATAGATAAACATATTAAAAAATGGTAAAATTTGGGTTATATATTAAATATATTTAAATAAACAAGTGCACAAAGAAAAAAGTAAAAAAGAAATTATTATAAATAAGTTTTTTAATATGGACTAAGTGGGACATTTACTTAGCCCGAGTTAACAGAATCACTCCTCTATTACATTTGGATGAAATTTGGTCACTTAGTTAAAAAATGATTTAAAATATAATAAATAAATTGGATTTTGTGTTAACCATTAACATCTAAAAAATAAAGGGATTCTATGAAACCCAGCTTCATAGGAGAATTCCTGAATTATAAAAACACGATAAAATGCCTTTAAGAGTACAAAAATAATTTATTTTTAGAAATAATTATTTTGGTTTTTAAAGATATTTTCTTGCATTTCGTATTTATTTATAAGAATATTTTTATCATTTTAAAAAGAGTTTAGGATTTCTTGCAAACTTTTCAAGAATAGATGCAAATTTTGCAAAAATGGTAACCCAACTATTTCAATCAAACTTGATTCATGCTGCTGCATAGCCTTAGTTGTAAAATTATTTCAATTTTATAGTAAATTATGGTTATTTATTTTTTTATTTCCTAACTAGATATGTTCATTGAGTATGTTGAGTGTGTTGGTCCCGAATTGATGGCAAAACCCAAGAGGGGAAGGGTGAATTAGGTTCTTTAAAAATCTTCGGTAACTTAAAAACTTAACCCGTTGTAAGTTCAATCCCCTTGAATGAAGAAACACAATGGAAAGCAAAGCAATGTAGAGAGCAGAAATAAAAACAAGTA
>JAXCLR010000105.1:21396994-21416087 GCA_035584095.1 Annona squamosa | reverse complement strand
GCCAAGACTTACTCAAATTGATTTGTTAATCATCAAAACATGGATTTAGCTAGTTTTCCACATATTTCCAACAGAGTGGTGTTCAAATTTCATAATATAACTTAGTGCGGATAGGTTGTACTAAACTTTCATTTGGTTATTGGATTTTACAAAGTAGAAGCATGGTGTGTTTGGCAAATGATAAAATTTTTGGATAAAAAATTTTTAAATTGAAAGAAAATAATATAATAGTGTAGGGGTAATGATAAGGATTATATAAAATAAAGTGAAAATAGATAGTTTAGTTACGTAGATAGTTGTAGGGGTGTAAATCAGGTCGAGTTGACTCGAGTTGGGATAAATACAATTCTTACATACCTTATCTCAACTCAACCGTACTTTCAACCACATTTTTCATATTTTAACCCAATCATATTTTAATCCTATAGAAATTATTTCAGTTCAGGTTAAAAATTGGGTTAATAAATATACAATATTTAAAAATATTTTGCTTGATTAAATCTATTTTAAAATATAAAATTATATGAAAGAATAAAAATTAATCGTTTTTTAGGAATACTTTCCAATTTATGACTTTTACAAGATATAATTATTAAATAATCTTATTTCAAAGCAATAATATCTAGTTAATTCCTATGTATTTTTTTATTAGCATATATACAACTGTGACATTTTATATTACAAATCAAGCACTTTCACAACTCTCATAGTGGATGAAAATTTTGTAAATACATCACATTCAGGGGTGACTACTATAAACACTCTCATTACTAAGAGGACAAATAATTATACATTTGCACTTGGTAGGGTTTGAATCCAAGTTATTTAGCAATCAAATTGGTCATTGATATAGCCAAATGGTCTGCGATGTGATTTCAACCTATATGTGGGGCAAAATTTTGAGGCTGTGAGTTTGTTTTTTTCACGAGAATAAAGTGAGAGTTTGTTGTCTTCCCTAAAAATAAACAAGATCTTGTTGCCTCCCATGTGCTCGAGCTTATTATAAAATTAGATGTTATATTTTACAATTATCAATCAAAAAAGGAAGAAATTGTACAAACTATCTTCTATGTAACCCAGTGACTTTAAAAGGGAGAAATGCAGTGGTGGATGAGAATCTTAGCAGCTTTTTCATTAACGAAAGGCAAGACTACTTCTACCCATTAGAAGAGAATTATTACCTTATAAGAATTGCCGATTTGTTTTTTATAAGCTCAGTTTTATAACTTAAATACAAAGACTCTTATTTATTAGGCCTTTATAACCCGAAATTCATAATTATACGAGGGCCTGCATGTCGCCCTTCGAGCTTTTTTTTTTTTCGTTTTTCTTTTTTGAAATGGCCCTTGGAGCTTGCGATCAGTATATTTCTGTTGGATTTCATAAATTGAAAACATGTCGGAATATATTGTCAAAAATTACCCAAGTGCATCTTGTGCATTTTTATTTTAAAAATAAAATAGAAAATTTAGTGGGTGGCAAGTTTAGGTAGAGTGACAAATAGAAAATGAGATGAAAAAGTATTTTTGTGTGCTTATTGAAAATGAGAAAAACTGCACAAGCATTAGAAAAAATTATATGAAAAATAAGAATAACAGATTGTTTTTCTGAAAAAAGGAAAAATAAATTGTTATTTTAAAAGCTAAAAAAAATTTTGAAAATAGAAAATTTCATCACATCTTCATTATATCTTATGCATAAAAATTGATTTTTTTATGAAATATTAGAATGCCATTTCCTAGACATGGAATTCATTTAAATAATTAAAGCAAATAATGGCCACCAAGGGCATAGCCCAACTAGATGGCATCATGGCCTTTCTACTAGTTGAGCTGGATTAAAACAAAAAAGGAGATCGCTTGTCTCTCGTTTATTGGGTGAGCTTGTGTTTCCTAGTTATAATAGAAGCACTTATCGAGTGAGATATAAAAAATATAATTTTAAATGAGTTGTAAATGTATGAATAATTTCTAAATAAACATATGAATTTTTAGCTTAATTCCTTATATACCATTGATTTTCAAAATTCCTCCCATTCCTACATATTTTATATAGAATTCCTCTTCGTACCCATATAATTACATTCTGTCAGCTATGTTAAAATTTTTATTTTCTAATATTTTCGATAATGCCGAACTTACCCTCCAGCTCACCAGCCCTTCGGTTTCCATGGTTAATTGTTGTCGGATTGATAAATGTTGGAAGGGCCCCTACGTTGCTAAAAATGACGAGCCAATATGAGATTTCATGGTCAGCTTTGTAGATCCTGTGGCTCCGCAGGATTGAAATAAGATGGGGCAACGATTTCCATGTGTATGCAGAGAATTTTAAGAAAAATTTGTAGATATATAAGAAATTTTTAAAAAAGTATGCAGGTATAAGGTGAATTGAAGTGAAAATTGGTGGATATATTTAGAAATTACCTTATATAATAACAATAATAATAAGAAACGAGGGCAAGGAACGCCATGAACTTCTTCCCCCCATCGGATGGTCAGAGTCTTGGTGTGCATGGAATCCAACTGGGCGTATCTTCGAATTCCTTACGTTTTCGAGGCAACAAGAGTCACGATCGGCATTCAGCAATTCAGACCACATGTACAATGCGAAATTAGGAACGGAGTCAATGACGCAATGTGAAATTAGGAAACTCCCCAAACACCCGAGAGCTCTGTACAGATGTCTTTCCTCGTGTCGACAGCCGACAGTCGACACACACGTCTCCGTGATATATACGTCTCGTCCCTACGGAGCTAGGAAAATAAATGAAGTTTGGATACTATAGACTATAGACGCTTCATCTGGTTGGCCGCAGGAAAGGAACAAAGAGATAACCAATGACCGGGCTGAGAATATCAAGTTGGATTAAAAAGGAAAAAAAAATCTCAGGATTTTTTTCTAAATATTTGTCCTCGTAGAAAAGATCTGCTGTTTTAACAGTAAAGATCATCTAATTAAAAAAAATGCTATGGGTGTGGGAGACGAGAGTGACACGTTATATCTTTATTGTGTGCTTACGAGGATGTTTATCCTTTTTTAATGACATAGTATGTGGTCAAAGAACCGCATTGGATTAGGACACAGTGAGAACAAAAGAAGCAATTACCGAATCCAGGTGAATTCTAGACGACGGTGACCCTCGGCTGCAAAAATTTTCACGTGGGTGGAATGACAAGGGGTAAAGAGTTATAACAAGAAACACTAAAAAAATAATTAAAAAAATAAAACAGTTGTAAAGAGCAGTAAATTTTAGACTGAAAAATTTTAATCTGATATATTTTTTATTAAAAAAACTTCATAAATCAAAAGTCTTTAATTTAAAATATTTTACTCTCCACAACTATTATATTTTTAATTACTTATTCACGTCTTCATATATTATTATCTTACTTTTCAATCATTTCTATACAACTAATGTATCAATTTAAACTTTATTCACTTTACTATTCATTATTACATTTATCATATTATTTTGTTTTATATTATTTAAAAACTTGTACAACAAAAACCTTTCATCCAAAAATTTTATTAATTCCCAAATACACCAAGTAATCAAAATTTTCTTAAAAAGTTAAACTTAAATTGTGAAAGAAAATTTGGGTTGCTAATAGCTCAGTATATATGTAATATGTGTTTGATAGATCCAAAAGAAAAATATATTTTTCATAAAAAAAAAATTTACACTTTTTTCATATAATTATCCTAGTTTATAATCATTTTTATACATTTTTCTATTTTACTACCTATTTTTAATCATTTCAACACATTTTCATAATCTTTTACTCCTCATTATTATCTTAATATTATTACATTACTCCACACCTTTTTCAAACTTTTTCCCATAATAACTAAGAGTGCAACTGCTGATCATGAAAGCATCAATCTTAATTCTAAATTTATTTATTAGACATAAATTCTAACCTTAATTTAACTCTATTTATAAAACATGAAATCTAATCCTATTTTGTAGAAATTGAGATTAGATTGAATTTTATGTTAGAATTTGAGTTGACAATTTTACATTTTAGTTTCATGCATTCCCTTCTACCCTTGATGACCAATGAAAAATGTGATTTGCATTCTTTTTAATTTTATCACCAACTTTAAACAAATGATAAATCTTTTTAGGCACAATTCAACAATCAACATTTGCATCTTATTGCCTAGCATGGTAGATGTGTATCTATGACATTATTGAAGCCGTAATCGACATCAATCAGTTCTCCTAACAACACAAAAATCACTCGGCTTGCTGTTATTAAAGTCCTTGTCGTCATGATGGCGAATCTCACACACACCTACGAAATTTTACTTACATCTATGAATTTTCAAAAATTTAACATATACCCATGTGTTTTGCCTATAATTCCGCTTATACACTATTAAGGATCCATTAAAAGAACTATTAGAACCTTTATAACATGACAAAAATGCTCATTTCTAGTTATGATTTTATTACAAAAAATTTATATTCAAATGAATTTTTAACATTTTTCCCGCTATAAAATAACATATTATTTGAATGCAAATTATTAGTTTTGATCAAACTAATCTTAAATTGTATTAGGACTTGAGCATATTTATTATTTTACAAAGTTGCTAACAAAATAAGTATAAGTGAAATTTTAGGTAAAATACATCAGTATATATGAAAATTTTAAAATTTTAGTATAAATGGAATTAGAGAGTAAAATTTGTAAATATATAAAATTTGCACTAGTCATGATTAATGATAAAATGCAAGAGAGAAAGAGAGAAAGAGAAGCAGTTACTCTAATGATAGCCTCTTAACACATTCTAAGAAATAGCTCTGTCTTCAAAGCCAAGGCCATACATAGTATTGAAGTCAAAAAATGTATCCTAAGGCTATTTTTCTTCTTTATATATTATAAATAGAAAATTGTCCACAGATAAAGACACTATCAAAAAAAATAAAAGATGGTCAATTAGTAGAATATATTATTGTCCACCCGATTAGCAACAACTCCGAATCTCTGAATTCCTGCAAACGGGGTGAGCCCTTCTCACTTTGATACTAACTACTGGTGGCTATACTATTTTCTATCGGAATAACATTAACTTATCCTTTAAGACTTAAAGAGGACATAAATATGCTTCGATATTATTTAAAAATAATAAATAAAAAACACTCCTTAGATTTTTCAATTTGTGTAAGAGATAATAGCTTGCAACTTGTTAATATTTTAACAAAAGGTCATAGTAGTTATTAATCGCATGTTGGGTTCATTATTTTTTTTATCTTCAAAATGGCATAGGATAAAATAAAAATAGAGATTTCAAATTTAAATTTTTTTAAAAAGTACTTATAGTTTTTTAGTTGGAAATTTGGTTATAGTTATGTAAGTGGCTGCAGTTGTATTTTTTCATGGAGCTGGTAAGATAATTTTTTTAAATATTTAGAGTTGTAATAGTCGTAGAATTCTAAGTTTTAAAGTAGAATTCGATCGAATTATATTGGTTAGAGAAATAAAAATAGTTTTAGAATTTTACATTATTTAAAAACTTTATGCAAAAAAAATTATAATTTCGTATTAATCAAAAAACTAATAATTTCATTGAGTATATTATATTTTTTAATATTTTTTGGTTTAATATGTTTTTAATTTTATCCCCAATTTTATAGAACGCATAATTGATAATACATAATAAGAAATATTTATATTTTAACATAACTCAATTTTAAAGTTACTTTCATATGCATCTTTTGTAATTTTATTGTTGGACAACGGGGAAAGCGAAAAAAATTCTTCGCATCTTATATATTTTGAACGTGATGTGATATATAGTTACTCTTTATTTCAATAGTTACTTTATATTCTAATTAATTTTTATATCTTTATATAATTATCAGATCTATTTTAACTTTGTTTTTATTCTTAATCACAAACACATAAATATCAGATCTATCATATCACATAAATATCTCACTTGTGGCAAGGGGTGTATTCGAGAGGCTTTCATGGAAACTCAACTGATGCGGAGTCGAGCTATCTAAGTGGAATCGTAGAAAGAAGGGTAACATCCGGCATGCCATTGAGCGAAAACAACAGGAGCTTTCATCTCTTATGTGCTCCAGCCCAGACGATGGGAGGGATGAAGCGATCCAGAAAGTTAAATGTCAAATCAACTTGCTCTTGGAAGATGAGGAGCAATTGTGGAGGGTACGAGCGAAATCACACTGGCTTATGAAAGGGGACAAGAACACCAAGTTCTTCCACCGCTATGCTTCTAACAGGCGTCGTTCCAATTTCATCGAGGCACTAATGGATCACAATGGAAGTTGGGTAAAGGACCACGACCAGATGATGGATTTAACGGTAAAACACTTCAAGGATGTCTTCACATCGTCCTTGCCTCGCGAGGCGACATGGGTGGATGGGGTTATTACCAAAACTCTCTCTGATTGTCACAGACACTCATTGTCGGCTCCATTGCAAAAGGAGGAAGTGGAGAAGGTTATTAAAGGGATGGGTCCAACCAAGGCACCGGGTCCGGATGGCATGTCCGCGGGCTTCTACCAATGTCATTGGCATACAGTTGGAGCTGAAATCATTGAGTGGTGCAAGGGGTTCATGGTGGAGAGAAATCCTACACGGCTCCGCAGGCACTTAAAGGATATAAATGCAATCACATTGGTTTTAATCCCGAAGAGGCGTGGGGCCCAGACGCTTTCTCAATTCAGACCGATTAGTCTATGCAACGTGGTATACAAAGTTCTAACTAAGGTGTTGGCAAATAGACTTCGGGGGGGTCCTTAAGGAGGTGATTGGAGATGAACAAAGTGCATTTCTACCGGGTCGCCTCATCACCGACAACATGTTGGTCGCTTATGAAGCGATCCACGCTCTCCGTAGGCGTAAGAAGGGCAGGAAATGTGAGATGACGGTCAAATTGAATATGTCTAAAGCCTACGACAGGGTTGAATGGGACTTCCTCAAACGGGTCATGGAGGCAATGAAATTTAACAAGGTGTGGATTAATTGGATTATGTGCTGCATTTCCACTGTGAGATACAGAGTTAACGTCAATGGATTCAAATCTCCCTATTTTCTCCCTCAAAGGGGGCTCAGGCAAGGGGATCCTTTATCTCCATACCTTTTCTTATTATGTGCTGAAGGTCTATCGGCATTGATTACATACGAGATCACGAAGGGGTCTCTTCACGGCATCAAACTTCATCCTCATGGGCCCACTATCTCCCACCTATTTTTTGGAAATGATGCAATTATCTTTCTTAGAGCAAACGAGAGGGTCTTGAGGAAATTTTTGGATATTCTCAATCTATATATGGAGTCCTCGGGCCAACTGGTTAACACGAACAAAACCGCAATTTTCTTCAGCTCCAATGTGGATGGATCGGAAAGGAGGTGCTTGTCTCAACTCCTGGGATCGACGGGAAATGAATTTAACCAATACCTTGGCCTTTCGGCCTGGCTTGGCAGATCTAAGGCGGGATTTATTAGGGGTCTGAAAGAGCGCATTTGGAACCGAATTCAGGGATGGAATGGAAAACTCCTGTCGTGGGGTGGCAAAGAGGTACTAATCAAAGCTGTTGCTCAGGCAATCCCCGCGTACACGATGAGTATCTTCCTCTTGCCTAAATCATTCTGCAATGACATTAATGGGATGTTTAGCAAATTCTGGTGGGGGGAGAAGGATGGCAAAAGGAAAATGAGTTGGGTTGCATGGAAAGAGATGTGTAGACCCAAAAGGGCAGGCAGGCTGGGGTTCAGGGATATCCACAAATTCAACTATGCCCTCCTTGCTAAGCAGGTCTGGCGGCTTGTTACTGGCAATTCTTCGCTTTGCAGCAGGGTCCTTAAGGCAAAATACTTCCCGTTCTCTGACATCTGGTCCTGTAAGGCGAAGGCATCTGATTCATATACATGGAAAAGCATTTTAAAGGCAAGGGAGGTGATTCTAGGAGGATGTAAATGGCGTATTGGCGATGGAAGAAGGGTATCCTTTTTTAATGATATTTGGCTCAAGTCTAAGGTTTACAAGGTGGGGCCTCTCCCTATTTCTATCCCTGACAATGTTAGGGTCTCTCACTTCATCGACTCTGTAACAAATTCTTGGAAGGGGGAGCTAATTCAGGCGGTTGCTGGGGAGGAGGTTCGGCGTCAGGTTTGCTCGATTTCTCTATCCCACAGGCGGGTGGATGACTCGATATTTTGGACGCTTGAACCAAATGGCTCATTTACTGTCAAATCAGCATACAGACTTTTATGCTCGGATGTACAGAACCAGGCCCTGGATGGATGCTACAAGGCTATATGGCGACTGAAGCTCCCAAGTAAGGTCATTATTTTTGGTTGGCGACTCTTTACTGATTCCCTTCCCACACTCAAGAATCTTTGTAGTAGGGGCCTTGATATTGATAGCCGTTGTCTTCTATGTAAGCATGATACAGAAGATGTAAACCACTTGTTCTTGGAGTGTGCTATGTCAATGGGGGTGTGCTGGAGGGCTGCGAGTCTGAGTCCTCACGGATCTTCAGTCAGAGGAATTATGAATTCTCTAGCGAGGAGGAATAAGATTCAGGAGCTAACTTTCTTCACGCTGTGTTGCTGGAGGGTTTGGTATCTTCGAAATAAGTACAGGGAAGAGAACCTCCAACCGAATTTCAACGATATTTTGATTTGGTGTTCTGAGTTCTTACTTCAGCACAGGTGCGCAAGAAAGCTTTTGATCTCTGGGCTGGTGGATGGCTATCTGGTACCCCGCTGGACTAAACCGCCGCCGACTTTCGTTAAAATCAATGTCGATGCGCGTCATCATGACGATTCGGATATGTTTGGATGTGGTGTTGTTATAAGAGACTCGGTGGGTAATTTTGTTGCAGCTTCTGGATGGATACGGGCGGGGGCAAGGAAATCACTCTTCATGGAGGCTACGGCTTTCCTTCTGGGTACTAGATGGGCGATTCAGCAAGATCTCCGACGTGTACATCTCGAAACTGACTCCCTCATTCTTTTCAATTTCTTATCCAATTCGGATCCAATATCCTTGATGTTGGCTTTATTGTTGACAAGATCCGGTCTCTTTTGTCAAGTAATGTCTCTTTTTCAGCTCATCATGTCCTTCGGCAGGGTAATGCTGTGGCGCATTCCCTAGCTGAATTAATTTTGGTTTCTCCTGAGGACCATCTGTCCTGGTGGGGTAACCCACCCGCAGCAATTTGTAGATACATTTGTTTTGACAACCTTTTGGCAATGGAACGGTCGTTTCACTCTTCCTCTACTCCCGTCATAAGTGACGGGGAGTAGGACTAGAGTGAATCCTTTTATAAAAAAAAAAAATATATCTCACTTGTGAAAAATTTTCTCATTAATTTTTCCATTTCAATATTTAAGCTAGATACAACATTATTTGTGGAAATAATTCTCAAATTATATTGCCAAATCCTTTTTAATTTTTTATTTCAACACTCTCATAAAAAGCAAAATCTATATAATTCGTTTGACTTTTTTCAATTAAAACAATTTGATCGCCATGCCAAAAGAAGACTTAGGTGGAGTGCTACCTTAAATATAACACACGAGTAGTCTGCACTTGGCATTCACGATTTATTCTGTAAGAAGATATGGATGCAGAATAGAACAATGTTAATACTATCCCCGCACCATAATCATATTTATTGTACAGCAATCTATACTGGTTAGGCACGCAAGGATATAGTTATCTGCGTTATAAGATGGGCAATTGGCAGGCTGTTTTCGCGTTAACGTCATCAACCATTCACCTTACTCACTTTTTGCGGTCCACGTAAATGGGCTTTTTAGTACAGGTATAGTATTTACAACAACTAACGGTGTATTTGTAATCATCAAACACCTAACTTCTGAATTGTGGTCCAATAGCCAGGAGAAATACCACAATCTCCTTAGAGTTGGGGTCTTGAGTTCCCACGGCACATGAGGCCAGAAATCCGTGTTGAAATCATCAGAACTACACGCGTACTTCCGAGATACGCTCAGATGCCGGACCTCCGACAGGGCAATGGAGTCTTCTCAATTCAGTCATGCAACAGAAGAAAACACGCGGCCTCGATCGAGCCCTTCCATCCCCGTCCGACTCATCTCTGTCGCCAACTGTCAATCCCTCCAAAACGCGTCTCCGAAGAATCATCTAAGAAAATGGCGACCCATCCTCCGCCCCACAAATACTCCCCCCACCCTTCCTTCTTTTCCATCCACCTAAAATCCCGTTCTGCCTCCCAAACGCCTCGCCACCACCACGATGGTGGCCACCAGACTCCATCTCGGCGACCTCCATCTCCTCTTCCGCTCCGACCACTTCCGCAAGAAGAGACGCACGCCCTCCGATCCCTGCGCCCCCACGCTTGGGATCCTCGCCTTCGAGGCCGCCCGCACCATCTCCCACCTTATCTCCATCCACAAGTCCCTCTCCCAATCCCAAATCCACGCGCTCCGGAACGTCATCTTCAGATCCAGGGGGATCCAGTACATGAATTCCTCCGACGAGTCCTTCCTCCTCAACCTCGCCTTCGCGGAGAAAATGGACGAGCTCGATCTTGCCGCCGCCTCCGTCTCTCGCCTGGCATCCCGCTGCCAGCGCCAGGACCTCCACCACTTTGACCGCACCTACGCCGAGCTGAAGACGGGCAATGTGGATCTCGCCAAGCTGGCCTTCTCCGCCAAGGAGATTCCGCGGGAGACGGCGAGGATGGAGAAGCTGGCGGTGGCCACAGCGGAGCTGTTTTCCGCCATGGGGGAGCTGACGGACCTGGAGGCGATGGATCGGAAGCTGCAGCAGCAGCTGATGATGTTCTCGACGGAAGAGAAGGAGGCGGAGGCCGAGATGGTGCAGCAGAAGGTTGCGTGGCATCGCGATCATGTTCAGCGGCTGCGCGAGGCGTGTCTCTGGAGCCAGCCGTTCGACGCCGTGGCGCTGCCCATGGCTCGATTCATCTGCAACATCTTCGCGCGGATCTGCGTCGTATTCGGGCCGTACGCGACGGACCTCCCGCAGGTGATATCCGACGGGAACATCGTTTTCGTGTCGCCGAAGCAGATGCAGATATTCAACCCCTTCCGCTCCGGCCCTTTGGAGAGGACGGCGCCCAAAGAGCTGCCTCCCATCACGGCCTCCGGCCCGCTCTTCCAGAAAACTCGCAACGGCGTCAAGGCGCCGCTACGGTCGCGGGACGCGGAGGCGAGGAGGAAGGCGGCGGTGCCCCGGAAGAGGCCGGGGCTGATGACATGCGCGGATGCGACGACGGTGGGTGGCTCGGCCCTGGCGATGCGGTATTCGGACATCATAATCCTGGCGGACAAGATGCTGAATTCGGTGGCGCCGGTGGAGCAGGAGATGCGGCAGGCACTGTACAGGCTGTTGCCAGCGTCGCTGCAGAGCATGGTGAATGCGAAGATCAAGAAATGCTTGGGGTGCGGAGATTCGTGGTCGTCGGACGAGCGGATGGCGGAAGGGTGGCGGGAGGCGATGGGGCAGATACTGGGGTGGCTGGCGCCCTTGGCCTACAACATGATGAAGTGGCAGTCGGAGCGGAGCCTGGAGCAGATGCGCTTCGATTCACAGTCCTCGGTTCTGCTTCTGGAGACGCTGTATTTCGCCGACAAGGAGAAGACGGAGGCGGCCATTGTGGAGGTGCTGGCCGGCCTCAGCTGCATCTGCCGGTGGGAGGGTCGGCGGCCGGCAGGCCCCAAGCCCAAGGGGCCGTGATTGTGTGGAGAGTACAAGGTTTGGAATTTGGAAGCACTGTGTTTCCGGAGGGGAAGGAAAAGCAGGAGCGGGGTTTCTTCGTCCGCTTTGCACAGACTACAAAGAGACGCAGGTCGGATCGAAAATCATTTTCAGTGGTTGGATTTGGCTGCTTCTGGGCCCACCTGTGTCCGGAAGTAGATTGGTTCACCAGGCAGATTGGTTTGATGGTAATTCTGAAATGATTGACAGATGCTGCATTACGCAATCGGATTGTGAACGTTAGGCCCGGCTCGGCCTGCCACGCTTTTCCATGTGCCTGCTTGAGCGAATTTCGATTTGGGTTTGGCTGGCAATTCACGACGTGGACAGAATGGGTTCATCAATCATATGGCCAGAATCTAGAAATTGGGCTAACTAGGTGGTGCTGCTGCAAGCATATGGACCCACGTAATCGGACGCAGCTCGGAGTTTGTAGGCGGCGAGTGTTTGGTTTGGTCACATTCCTTCCTTTCGAAGGCGAAATGCCACTGCTGTAACTTTGTATACACAGCAGTGGGGCTGTCCTTGAATCCAATCTTAATCCCAGCCTACGCCCATATGTGATCCCATTATATTCTTATGCTTCTCTGGAATGGGGAGATTAAATCGTGTACTTATGATGAAAGAAAAGAAAAATAAATATATAGAAAATAGAAAGAAAGATACACGGTAGAATCTAAGATTTTGATACTTAATAGAAATTTTAATTCATTCATTATATTTAATATTATTTATTTATCTAAAAGATTAAGTTTCATCCTAATTAAGTATGTTTATGGGCTGTATTTGTTCAAAAATATACATTCACATGTCAATTATGAGAAACGCTCATATCTATTTACACATGTACTAGAATATATAATAATACTTTATAGAATCATTTATTCACATAAAAATGATATTTTGGATGATTTAGATGTAGAAAATACTACTTTCAAATTAATATTTTAACATTTTTCATAATTTACACATGAATATATATATTTTTTCTAACAAATATGTTTGATAAACATACTTGATTGAAATGAAAAATGATCCTCTACATAAACAAATGATATTAAATACAATGGATGAATTAAATTTTTTATCAAATATCAAAATCTTATATTATAAAGGGATTACATGACTCCACTTTTACATAGAAGCGAAGCCCAATAGTTAAATCAAGTATTGAATATCCTCTTTTGTCTTTCAACTTGCCCCTTGGGCGTTAGAATGGTAGGTTTGATGAGCAGAGTTGAATCTCAAACATTGCAATCAGTGGGCCTTGGGCTATTGCATGCTTTTTTGGGGATTATTGTCAGTTTCCTAAGACTAAGGCTTAATTTGCTATATAAATGATGAAATTTTGTAAAAGCCAATTCGACCAAGCCTCTCCTGCCAAAGTGATTGACATGTTTCACCCGTGGGCAAAGCCATCTGCCCCATGCTAGCCTGCTAAGAAGAAAAGGCCTCCTGGCTCCCACTACTTACAGAATGGGGCAATCTCTCCACAAGCTTTGTATTGCACTTACCGAAGAGCTTCCGCACTACTGGCACGGACTAAGGACCCAGCCTACTCAATATCTCATCTGTTAACAAGTTAGGACACTGACGAAGGATTTTTCCATTTGTTCGATACAGGCCCTAGCTGCCCTTACAATAAGGCTAGGAATCAAGGCAGGCTATATCAGGTCAAGATTTGTCCAACCCTAACTCTACTTTTTAAAAATTGAATTTGAACCTCTTTTGATACCGGTCGGGACATTGACGATTTAACTCTCACTTTTTTAAAATAGGTTTTGGGACAAACTTCGGGTTAGTATCGAACTAGTTTCCAGATAGCAGGTCGGGTCAAAAATACAAGTCAAATAAGATAATTTTAAGAATTTATATACATATCAAACATAAGTATACATCTATGCTAAATTTAAATATTATATGCTTCAATATTTCATTAATTATTAAAAATACAAATTAAGAAAATAAAATATTTGAAAATATAATATAAATTTATTAAAACAGGTTAATATATAATTACACATAAGGGTTATATATGTACAAATCTTTTTATTGATTCTTATATTATTTTCTGAATAAATTAATTTTTTTATTGTTGATAGAGTTGATTATAAAAAAAAGTTAGAATTTTGAAAGAAATTAATAATAATATTTAAAGACAGGCTTATAATTTTTAATAAATTAATATACGCGAGTCGGGCTCTATAAGTCGAGACAGTGCCGACCCACACCAACCTTATTTTTGAATTCGGGTCAAAATTTCTAATTCATTCCTATATCGGGTCAAAAGTATATTGGTTTTACCTAGTCAAAACAGCTGGGTCAAAGCCAGGCCACGGGTCAATCAGCCCCAATTCTCACCCCTACCTTATAATTGTCTCTCCTCTACATTAATGCACCTTGACATGCCAAGCAATGAAGGGACGCATTGATGGATGCAATATTCACTCCCCTTTGAAAATGCAAAATCTCAAAGAGTTTGAAGCCTTACATCCGCAAGGGACATGTGATGTGGGAGTAGTCATCAAGGCCAACTTCCCTTCCCTTGAAATTGGGGTTGGCCTTTTAAGAAGGGTAGATTGAGGGCCCTGGCTTCGCCCGGGGCCTCCGGTTGAACCGTACCACGCCGATCATCAAGTGCTATCTTAATCAGATCTCACTTACCCTTGGGTTAGGACATATAAGTTGAGTGGCTGCGAGGCAAATCACCTTGGAAAAGCTTAAATTTGTTGATAGTTCCCCATCATTCATGATAGCTTCTGATCTTTTGGGCCTTGATACTTTAGGCTAGGGGTGTTAATAGAACGGGTTGAACGGGCTAGAGCCTAATCCTAATCTTAACTCATTTAATACATCTCAACCCTAATCCATTTATTAACTCATTTAAAAAACTTCAACCCTAACCCATTTACAACCCGTTTATTAAATGGGTTAATGGGTTGTGTTTATTACTAATTTTAATACTAAAAACCTTCAATAAAGTCTGTAAAATTAAATAAATTAAATAACTCAAAGTTAATATACCTGATCTGCCGAGTTTTCGTGCGTACGGTACCACAGATCTAAAGGTCATAACGTGCCGACGCTTGCCGAGTCTTCGTGCGTGCGGTGGTAGGTTGAAGGTCGCAGCGGGTGCCGACTGCCGATGTATGCCAAGTGTCGAATATGACGCCTGTTCCTTTGCAGTTTGCAGGCAAGCCCTTCGACGACTCAAAAGACTAGAGAAGTACACAATGACGAGAGGAGGAGGCGAGCTAGCCTTTCTAGTAGCGAGTAAGAGGAGAGAGGAGAGAAGAGAGAAAGAGCGATGAAGAGAGTCAACATAGCCCACAAATCAATATCAAAGCGAGCAGGAGAGAAAAGGGAGAAAAGGAGTAGGCGAGAGAGACACTCTATGCACTTGAAGAGTGCTCTGGTTGATGTAACTGCAGCGTTAAATGTAATTCATTTATTTGTATGTGGCTTTGTTGACAATGCAGTTATCATGGGTCGTTGAGCAGGGGAGTCAAAAGTAATTGGCGCTTTGTAGAAAGGATCTCAACTCTGAAATATGGTTGTGCATGCGGTGGCAAATCCAAGGGTACTTCAGATCTCAATTTCGACTGCGGCTGCAGAAGTTAACATCATGCGTGGGCGTTGGGCGGGCTAGAGTGCCGAGAGCAGGAAGCTAAGAACTAACTAAATATATATAATTAGATATAATATATTATGAATATGTTATACGGGTTATATAAATGGGTTAGATGAGTTGACGGATTGCAATGTTTCAATCCTAATCTGTTTATTTAATTAAATGGTTAAACGGGTTGGTGGATCATAACCCATTTATTCAAAAATTCCAACTCAAACCCATTTATTAATGGATTGGATGAGAGGGTTGACGGGTTGACCATTAACACCCTTACTTCATGTAGGGGTGCAACTTAGGTCGAGTATTCATGGGTCGCCCGATGACCACCCGAAATAGGGTCGGTTCGATTCTGCCAAGGTTACCCGCAAGGTCAGTTCAATTCCGGGTAAAAAATGCTCGGGGTGAATTTGGGTAGGGTCGGTTCCAACAACCGGGTACCCAGAACCGAACCAAATTTATACAATAATATTATAATAAATATATATATTATGAGGTTTGCCGTTTGCAGGCTCGTGTCCTCTGCGCCCTAAATTTTGCTTGTTCTCCAACGTTGACGCCCTTGCCATCGCCTATCCTCTTCAGGATCTTCGGTCTTCCCGACCCAGACCAGCAACGCAGCAATCGGGATTCGACGCATTACTGCTCCTCTCTCCCTCCCTCCCTCCCTCCCTCTCTCTTGGCGCATCGCTGCTGCTCTATCCCTCTCCTCTCCCGCCGTCCCGCGTCGCATCTCCTCTCTCTCCCTCCTTCCCTCCCTCCCTCTCCCTCTCCATCGGCGCATCGCTGCTGCTCTGTCCCTCTCCTCTCCCGCCGTCTTGCGTCGCCTTTCCTCTCTCTCTCTCTCTCTGCCTCCCTCCCTCCCTCTCCTTCTCCCTCTCTCTCTCCCTCGGTGCATCACTGCTGCTTTGTCCCTCTCCTCTCCTACCATCCCGCATCGCCTTTCCTCTCTTTATCTCTCCCTCCCTCCCTCTCCCTCTCCCTTGGCACATCGCTGCTGCTCTGTCTCCCGCTTCTCCCTCTTCCTCTCGATTTTTTTGGGCTCCATCGCCGCATCTCTCTCCCTTTCTAATGTCGACGCTTCCCTACCCCTCCCTTCCGTTGTCGCCTTCTCTCTCACTCTCTCTATCTGTCTGTCTATCTCTCTCTCTCTCACTCATTCTCTCTCAATCTCCTTGCCTCTCTCTCTTGATCGATCTCTCTCTATCTCTGTTTCTCTCTCTCGATCAATCTCTCTGTCTTAGTCTTTCTCTCAATCTCGACCTCTCTCTATTTATCTTTCTCTCTATCTCTCGATTGATTTTTCCAGGCCTATCTCTCTCTCTCTCAGTCTCTCTATTTGTCTCTCTTTCTCTCTTCGTCTTTCATTGCAGTGTCGATGATTCAAGGTTTCATCTTCCCCTATTGAGGATGCTTATTTATGAGTATCTCAACAATGGGGACTTAGAGCAATGGCTTCATGGAGATGATGGGCCTTGCAGCACCTCACATGGGAGATTTGATCGCATATCAGCCTGGGAATTGCAAAAGGGTATGTTTTATTTCTTATGTACATTTATTTAAACTAATCCCTATGTCAATTTCCAACAAATTACATGGTACAGATAGCAACAGATTGTTGCATTGCATGTAACACATCGTATAGTGTGGCTGGGTAGCTATGCCGATTAACTGTTGACTCATACTCAACTGGTTATATATTTTATTTGTACATATTTATATTAGTAGATGGAGCAGGTTACATATTACTTTTGGAACTGATTTAGAACCGAAACCGAAATCGGAACCGACCTTGAAAAATAGGGTAGGGTAACCTAAGAATCGACCCGGTCTAAAATAGGATAGGGTAGAGGTTTTTAAAAATAAGGTAAGGGTAGGATAGACCCCTACCCGAATCTATCCGAACCAAGTTGCACCCTTAACTTTAGGCCATGCCTCATTTATGTGGTCGCTTATATTTTTCTCTCATAATATAATTTAGTATATGAAAATTTTCAATATATATGAATTTTGAAAAACATAAGTAAATATATATATATATATTTTTTAAATCTTAAAAATGACTTCTTTTTTTTTTTTAAAAAAAACAAGGGGTCTGGGCTATATTGGAATATCGAACCCTTTATTTTCCTGTCTGGTTACGACATAAAAAAAAAAAAAGAAAAGAAAAAGTCTTGCTGCCAGGGAACGCCGCCGCCTATTCCAAAAGCAGATTTCCAGATAAGGCGAAAAACGGAAAAGCGGCTTTTGCCGCTTCGATTCTTCAATGGCCGGTGTCAGTCTCTCACCCCTCTCTCTAAAGTCCCTTCCCTTCCAACCACGGCGCAAGCTGCTACGCCATTCTCCCTCTCTTGCACTCTGTTCCAGTTCCGCCTGCAGGAATCATCTGGCTCCCGTGCGTAATCCATTCCCTTGCATGCTACTTCTTCATTCCTGAAAATTCCCAATTAGTTTTCGCTGAATTTCTCCTATTTTGGCAGGGATTACGAAAGTTCGAAACTCCCTCCATCCTTGTCTCGTCTTTTGGAGAATCGCTTGCACGGGCCGGCGTTTTCGCTCTCGTCGGCATATCTCTCTTCATCGCTGATCCTGCTGTTGCATTTAAGGTGCGCTCTTTTTCTCTCCTTAGCAGTCTTGTTTCTGTTTGGTTTGTTTCTTGATACTCGAATTTGCAGAAAGTAGATTGCGATTGCAAACTTCCATTTCCACGTCGGTGTTGTGATTTAGGGGTTCCATGTACTGCTGATGCCTTGAAACCAACACAAAATCACTGCATTGATCACTGTTGGGAACTCTCGACCCTGAAACCTGGTTCTGTTCAAGACATTATAATCTGCAAAATATGAAATGCTCGCGCAAAGAGGTTTTGATGGAATGAGAGAAATGAATTTAGGGATACGAAGGAAGCTTTTTCTCTTGCTTTCCTTGTTTTGTAACTCGCGTTGCTTGATAAGTCCTTTCTTATCTTGATTAATCCTATGTTTTTAGGCATTTTTCCATCCTGATTAGTCCCATCTTTTTGCACAGTAAATTCTGTCTTCTCCTTCATCATAATTATTTTTTTCGGGAAAAGGCTTATCCATTTTGTCATAATCCATTATTTGGCTAACATCATTTTCTTTTCTAATGATGTCATTTATTCCTATACCTGGGGTACCTGCAATAGGGAATTTGTTTGAATTAGCTATTCATTTCTAAGTTATTTTGTAATATTAATTAGAAAAGGCTGTCTTTTTGTGAAAATCTGTTTTTTAAAATCAATTCTCCTTTCCAGGCTAGTTTCCGGTGTATATTCGACCTATTTCATTTGCTCTTTGAACGCTGGACCTTTCGGCTTTCGGTGCAAGACTGTCTGTTCCAATATTTAACACCGTCTGTCATTACAACACTAACTTTAAGTTTTTAATTATTTTAGGCTTGAGCGGTTGAGTGGATTTCGTGGAATTCACTTCCCAAGGGTTGATTTGATGTGTACTTTCCATTATTACCTACATTCTTAAATCGTTCTCTTATCTAGTTTGACTTATGCTATTCCTGTAATGTGGATACTAATGGTCTGCTTGGTAATAGGGAAAGGGAAAAGAATTTCTTCTACCACTTTATATACTTCTTTTGGTGTGATTTGACATTTTAATTACCTAAGGGTGTGTTTGGTTAGAGGTAAAACTTTTGAGGAAAAGTTTTTGGAGTAGAAGTTGTCAAATCAATAAAAAGTGA
>JAXCLR010000105.1:21365294-21388192 GCA_035584095.1 Annona squamosa | reverse complement strand
AAAGAGAGAAATATTCAGGTGCAGCTTCACTGCATTACAATTATGGTGCAATTACCTCAAAATGGGCTCCACATGATTCTAAAATTATGATCTACTTCACTCATTGTATTTAGAATTATGTATTTTATTATAATATTAATTTTTATCCTAATTTGATTTGTGCATGGACCCTATTTGAAAATGATATAAATTCAATATAATAAAATAGTTTGATGTAAATAACAACTTTAAACTTATTTTTTTAACATGTAAACCATTTGCTGTAAAATTTATATATCAATAAATAATTATATAAAGTATCAATATATTTAAGTATATGTGGAGCTCATTTTAGGCCAAATGCACCGTTAATTGTGGTACAACTTCACTGCACAGAAAAGGTTATCATATATATATATATAGGAAAATATTCAGGTGCAGCGCCATTACACTATAAGTACTGTGCATTTGGTCTAAAATGGACCTCACATGATGAAAAATCATAATCTACCGCCCATTGTATTTAGAATAATATATTTTATTACTATATCAATTTTTATTCCAATCGGATAAGTGTATGAACCCCGCCTGAAAATGGTATAAATTTAACTTAATAAAATAGTTCGATGTAAATAGTAACTTTAAAGTAGCTTTTTCAATATGTAAACCATTTGCTATAACTTATATATGGATAAATGATTATATAATATTTCATTGCATTGTAACATGCATTGGGCCCTTTTTAGGCAAATATACCGCTATTCCGGTGCAATGACATCGTTTACATGTTGAAAAATAACTTTAAAGTTGTTATTTATGTCAAATTATTTATTATATTAAATTTATTCCATTTTCAGATGTGGTTCATACATATATCCAAGTCGGATGAAACTTAGTATGTAATAGAATATATTATTCTAAATACGATTAGTAGAGTATATTATAATTTTATGATTATGTGGGGCTCAAAACTACGGTGCGGTCCGTTGCAAAATAGGCCTCAAACATATTAAAATATAATAATATTTGATATAATCATTTATCTTTATAAAAATTATACTTTAGACGGTATGGATGTTGAAAAAATTACTTTAAACTTGTATTTATATTACGCTATTTTATTATGTTGATTTTGTACCATTTTAAGATGGGGTACATATGTATGTTGCATTTAGATGAAAATTGGTTTGCTAATAAAGTGAATAATTCTAAATATAATGAGTGGAGTGGATGTTAATTTCATAATCATGTGGGGCCCATTTTCAATGGACTGCACCATAAATTATGGTGCAGTCCATCTACACTTGATAATTTTCCACACACACACATATCATGCTCGAGGCCAATAGGACATTCAAGTTTTATTCTCTCCTTAAGTAGTGAGAGTTTGATATAGGTCTCCTCAAATGGTAGGAATTTGATGTCGATGAAGCAACAGTGTAATTGTGATGTAAAAAATTTTGTATCGGTAGAAAACGATGTGATATAATAGAAATAATAATAAAGAATAAAGAGTATAAAGTTAAAATAGATAAATTAATTATACAGATAGTGACATAGAAATGATTAAAAAATATGATAATTGTATAAAAAGATATGAAGAAATAATTAAAAAATAAAATAGTTATGGAGAAAAAAAATTTTAATTTGAAAAGTTTCCGTTATAAACAAATATGTCCCCATAAATATGCCTGGTGTAATATTTTGGATGGAAATCTCGGTGCAAATATTATGGGTAACAGGCTAGCCTTCGTTCCAGATGCACGGGAAATACAATCCAATGGCACGCGTACGAGGATTCACGCAAAACGCAATTGTCCCCCGGATCGCTCTATTTGAAACGGAATTTCCTTTAACCGTCTGCTTCTCCTCTTTTTCATGTGCCCCCAAAGCAAGAAAATGCAAGTGCCTAACCAATCGTTAAAGAAGAGATACAAGTGGTATGGGTGCCATCCATGCTTCCAATGTTCTTATATTAGTCGGGGAGCGACTTCGGCTGTAGATAAATGAGGCCTGATACGTGCAAGTACCTTTGAAACCGTTAATTGCATTGCTATGTCACAAACCATACTTACAAAAATAGCCTCTTATGATAAAACCACACTTAAAAATAAATGATAATTGGAAAGCATTCTAATAATCAAAGCATAATCTTTCAAAACCTCCATAATATTTAGTATCTTCTGCATTTTAGCTAGCTTCTCTCTCTTCCCTCCTTTTTCTGCTGATGCTGTTTCGTGGATACCCTGAAGCATGCGAAGCACAAAGCATGAATCCTTCCTTGATAACAGCCGAAAGTCACTCACGCACCCTTCTCCTCACATGGAAAATCAACTTATGGGAATTCAGCAAATCTATTCCATCTTGCTGTCCATCCTTTTCTCTAAAACCCGATATTGCCCGGATCCAAAAAAGAGTGTGTATCATCTCCAGTGACATAAACCTAGAAAAGTCCTCAAAACAGATGGCCTTGTTTGAGGGTTTTGGTGGGCGTTTTTGCAAGCTCGTGGGTGCAACTGGATTGCTCATCTACTTATTCATCTTGCTCTTTAACAACCCCTCTATCCAAACACCTGAATACCTCATCTCTTCATTCATCGCTAAACAGCACCATACAAACTGCCATGCCCGAAACCATTATCATCTTTCTTCAAACATCAATGAGTCCGCCACCAATCTGGACCACATTTTTTTCGGACTTGCAGGATCCATAAAAACATCGAGAAGCAGAGCCCAGTATGCCGAGCTATGGTGGCGCCCGAACATAACCCGTGGATTTGTTTGGTTAGATCAAGCTCCGAATTACCCATGGCCATCCTCTTCTCCCCCATTTCGAGTTTCGGAAGAAGTCCCACACGCCTTCAACAAAGAGAAGAAGCCGGTTGTCCGCTTGGCTCGAACCATCTTGGAGAGCTTCAGGGCCGAGACGGCTAATGTGAGATGGTACGTGATGGGGGATGACGATACTCTGTTTTGCTTGGATAACTTGCAGGAAGTCCTCTCCAAGTATGATTACAAGAAGCACTTCTACATTGGGGGGATTTCAGAAAGCATGTCGCAGAACACTGCTAATTCTTTCGAGATGGCGTTTGGCGGGGCAGGATACGCCTTGAGCTTCTCTCTAGTTAAGTCACTGGCGCCATTTTTAGATGATTGCTTGAAGAGATATCAGAATTTGTTTACCAGCGATCATTTCATCTATTCATGTGTAACTGAAATGGGAGTTTCTCTAACAAGAGAGCCGGGTTTTCACCAGGTATATATGTCTACACATGCATTTAATCGAACTGCCCAGTTTTCATATTGCATTAGCTGAAATCATGATAAACATGTTGGTGATTGATGCCACAGATTGATCTTCACGGCAACATGATGGGTTATTTATCGGCGCACCCTCAAGCCCCTTTCGTTTCTTTTCATCACATCGACCACGTGGAGCCCATCTTCCCATCAATGGACCGCGGGCAAGGGCTTAACCACCTGGCGCAAGCCATGAAAGTCGATTCTTCCCGTCTTTTCCAGCAAAGCATCTGCTATGACCGTCGATTCAATCGGTCCTTGTCTGTTTCTTGGGGCTACTTGGCACAGATATACGAAAAGATCTATCCACCAAACATGCTGAACAGGCCCTTCGAGACATTCTTGCCATGGACAAACGCAGCAAAGCCTCCATACATGTTCAATGTTCGAGTGCTATCCAAAGATCCATGCGAAGTGCCCCATTTCTTCTTCTTTAATTCCATTAACATAACAAGCAACGGTCAGGTTCTTACGGAATACATCAGGAAAACAGAACGTAAGCTTCCCACCTGCGTTTTGTCTGGCAACCACTCGGCAGATACAGTGCTGAAGATTCGGGTGTTCTCACCCGGCACAAAATTCAATCTGGTGACGTGATAGCTTAATTCCCATATCTCTTACAACTTTTTCGTTCTTATTTTAATCTAGTTTTTTTCCGTTAATTTTGCAGGTTGGAAGTAGAAGAGAATGCTGTGAAATCATTCCATTCGCTCAAGCTAATGTGGTCGAGGTTAGGGTGAGGGCCTGCAGGGATAATGAGTGGGTAGGATTACTTTAATTACGCAGTGATTAGAAGGATATATTCGTAGTATTTTTATGCACAGGCTGCTTGATATTCAAGAAAATGCATCCAACATTTAGAAGAGATTACAATACGAGCATGAAGCGTAATTAAGCTGCAGTGCTAGTCCATGGTTTATTCGTACTAGCCACATCTGGATTGCCTGTAATTTTTCATATTTCTCAAATTATCATATGTAATAAATTAATAGTTTAATCCCTTCATCGCAAAAAAAAAAAAAAAAAAAAGAGTTTATAACCTGTTCCTTAATTGGTAAGTTACATTTTTCTCTACCTTCCGGAACCATTTCTCAAATTATCGTGTACAACAATAATTTTGATGCATGTGGAGTGGCAACAATTTGCATTGCCAAAGATTGGTTTTCCAATTTATAAAAAGGTTCTGCTTTAAGTAACTTCTTATTTTTAATATTTTGATAGTTAATGAAAATTTACCCAATTTATTGTATTTAAAATTATTTATATTATTATGAAAGTCCTCACATTTATTTAATATCACAGAGCATAGGGCCTTATATATAAATGTGTAGAATCAAAATAAAAAATTATTTAATTATAGAAATCAATTTAGTAATATGTCAATTGCCTATACCTATGCCGTACATAAGAACTGCACAGCAAAATTCCTTTAGATATGTCCTCATAATCACTCATCATCACCAATGTTCTACATACTAATTTGCACTAACTCATCAATATGCACAAGTAAAGCTGAATTTTCTTAATTCGATCAATCCATTATATATGTTGTTTGTGCTAAAAAAAAAAGACACTAAGATCTAAGGGTCCTACTTCTATATCACTAGTTAAATATAAGTGGCTTCAACTAAGTAACACCATGGAGATGTTTGGGAAATGAAAAGCTGGTGGAATTTTGAGATGTGGTGGAAGTGAAAAATGAAATTTTTTTAGAATTGTATGATTGATATGAAATTATAATAATAAAGTTGGACTAAATAGTGTAGTAGAAAGGAAAAATGATTGAAATAGAGGATAAAGTTCAAAAAATAGGATTATTGGGTTGTAAAATCATTCAGGAGAACGTGTATATCATGGTTTACAATCCCCTCCCACAGTTCTCAATTCCCAAACATCCCCTACAACAAATGTAGTTAAAAGTACCTAGTTTTTTTTTAAAATATAATTTTAATTATATAAAAATGGATCTTGTTGTATATTTTTGTTTGGCTGCAAATTTTTAGCTACTTAAAAATGATGAGGCTTGCTCAAATGCAACCATTTTGGACCTTATATACAGACAGAAATATCATTTAATGCAGCAATTTACATTTGGCAATGTCAATGAGGGAGAGACCAGAGATCTTGGGGGTGGAGAGTGCAATCTATATGATGTGATCTTGAAGCGTACTTGTTATATATTAGTCCTAGAATTTAATTGTGACCTAAAATATTTGTTAAAATTTTAAGGGGGTGCCTCAGCTACATGTAGGTCCCTCCAAGTACCGCTGGTTTCGTTGTGCAAAAGTGGTAATTGTGATATATGCAGGTTCAAAACTGTAGTTAGTGTACTCTAAAGAACTGTAGTTAGTTTAGTCATGGTTAACATATTTTCAAATGGAAGTACACAAAACTCACTAAACGCATATTTCATTAAAAAAAAAAAAAACCTCCATAAACACGTAGTCAGACAAATCGAACATCTAGATGTTTGATTAGATCACCAGACTCCATTAGATGTATAAGGTTCTTACACACGACACCCACTTCAAAATATGCAAAACAACAAGATAACCTGACTGCCAAGCATATTAATTACCGTTCGATGCCACTCTTGGGTTCGCCAAATTAAGAACAATGGCTGCGAAAATAGTTATGAGAGTTATTTTATTATTATTATTATTATTATTATTATTATTATTTCAAGCTATGAGAGCAAGTTATTGACTTGCCTTCTTTTCCCAGTTTGATGAAAAACTAACATAGCCGCGTTGCTTCTCCATCGCACCCAACTGGTCGCAGCAAACCTTTATCCCAAACCTTTATCCCAAACCTTGATAAGCATATATGCAGCAGCCCATCTATCAATGATTGATATACTTTCATATATAGCATGCTATTTACTTTGCAAAATGATTGAAATGTCCAGTCCAAAAAACATATTTTTCTTTTAAATTTTTTTTTTGCAAAACAGTTAATTAGTTATTTTTAATCTATAAACCAATTTTGGAGATGTGTATATTTATTTTAGATTTTTAAACATAGGGGTATTTGAGCCATGTTTCAACAATTTAAAATGACTAAAATACCTCTATGTTAAAATATCTAAAATAAATATGTACATATCTCCAAAGTTAGTAAAAATTAGTTCTAGATTAAACATAACTAGAATAGTAATTTTATAAAAAATTTAACAAAATAAAAAATATGTATTTTAGACTAATCTAAAATAATTAGGGCTCATTTAATTTAGCAATTACACATTACAACTATACATAGATTCGAGTCATGCAAAATCATTACACCTTTCATTTGTTAAGAATTAATCTAGAAAAAAGCTTTGAGTGAATTACTATGAGGAATATATCTAAAATAAAACAAGAACAACATTAAATGTAATGCTGATGTGTATTGCATTAAATATTGGTGTAACCCTAGAATACCCATAGCAAAGTAGTCTAGTGGCTTCTTTATGAATAGAAGAGTCAACAAGTTGTGACATCAAGTAATATGAAGTAGAGTGAAAATAGAAATCAAGAATACTACCCATTCTCAAGTTTCTCACTTCTCTCTCCTACCTATTAAATTATATTCTAGTTTGTCATATCCTTCTCAACACAAAATGTACACGAGTTATACAGAGCACCCCATCTGGGGAGTTGTGAACCTCTACTATGCTACTACTATCATCAATCATCAATTATATTTCGACTAAATCTAAAGTCCACAAGATGCACTATCAATAGCTTTTATCACCATATTTGATTACACTCAATCATCAATCCCCACATGAGACTCCAAGCTTTTTTAGTAATCTTATGCCTTAATAGAGGTGAAATTGCAAATTTTTGTCGCCTATAATCTCAAATCTTATAAATTAGCATGTTTTAGGTCTATGAATGACTTGAGAACATGTGTTGTGTGTGCCATGGTATACAGGTATGGTTGGATTACATACATGAGGTAAATTTTGTAATTTGATTCTTATGGGATGACTAGGATAAAATAGGAACACTATGGTTAAATTGAATATTGAGCTTGGTATATCTTCAAATTTTCGTTTCAGCATTATTATTTGATGTACGAGGGTTGCAAGAGTAATTAGATAGGCATTAAATAGTTACTTGGGAGATATTAGCACTACATGAACATTTTAGCTTAAAATTATAAATAGGATAAATATATGTCTAATTTAATTAATGCGTGAGTTGATATGATTGAAGTATAATGAACATGTGAGGGAGTCGAAAGGGTAACTTTGAGTGAATTACATGATTACAAGATGACCTTGTTGAAGGGCTTTAGTGAATACGTAAAATGAAGGGTTAAATTATGATTTTTATAAAAACACATTTGCTCATTGGGGATAGTGACTTACATGACATGCCATGTAAAATTTCATGGACTGTAAATCTTCTTGAATATAAAAGGGTGTGGTTAGACCCTTTGCTTTTCCCTTTTTTCTTTGGATAAAAGTTAATGTCCAATGTCGTAGTCTGAGTTCAAATCTTGAACCTCTTACACATTTAAACACACACTTGTGATTAACTGCCTAGTCATTTAGATTTTGAATTCCTTTTCATTTTTCTTCTTTTTCTTTTCTCTTCTTTTCCTCCATGAAAACTCTTTTTGGAATTCACTTCAAACTTTTCCAACACACCTTTAACTTTATCCAATGTCGAGCAAAGATTTTCAAGTTTCAAGTTAGCATTTGGAGAATATTAGGGAAAAACTTCATTCTGAATAAGTACATTATTCTTTTCCAATAAATCATAGATTTGAGATGTAAATAAATTATCTAACCATTCTATATGATTTGGGGCATTTTCGAGGACTATGATTAGGTAAAGTTTTAGGATTTCTTGAAAATTAGGGTTTTTTTTATAAAACTATGGAATAGATGATCTAGAGGTGATTTCCTATGTATTTAAAATATATGCAGTTGAGAGCCATAGAATTCAGAATTTTCTATGATTTTTGTATAGTGCCCAATAGTTATTCTGTGAAACACCCAAGTGAGTTTTTGTGCCCACACACACACACACCCACACATATGAGGGCTATTTCGATGCAGTATAATTGCACCAGAACAGTGGTACAGTTGCCCAAAAATGAGCTTTACACGTATTAAAATATAATAAAATTTTATATAATCATTTATCCATATATAAATCATACTTTAGGCAGTTTAGATGTTGAAAAAATTACTTTAAAGTTGTTATTTACATCAAACTATTTTATTACGTTGAATTTGTACCCTTTTTAAATTGGTCCATATACATATTCGATTGGGATGAAAATTAATATGGTAATAGAATACATTATTCCAAATACAATGGGTGGAGTAGATTTTAATTTTATCATCATGTGGGCCCATGCGCTACACTTGATAATTTCTATATATATTATAGAGCTTGGGAATTTTGTATAGTCGTTATGTCGGCTGATGTAAAAATGAAGCTCTATAGATTTGAAATGCTTTGGATTACTTTTGGGTTGAGATGGATTGAGTCGGAAAGCTTGGAAAGTTATCTCTAAAAGCAAGGGATAATTTTGTAGTTTATTATGTAAACTCGTGTGTTCGATAACACAAGGATGGCTTTCCATGATATATATTGAGATGTATGGTAATAAATTTGGTGAATTTTCTTTTGAAATTTTGAGCGTTTAAGATACGTATATCAAGTATTAGATAATATTAAATAGATGATTTCCATATAGATCTTGCATGAAAATGGACATTTAGTGCGATCATGATATTTGTGACATGATGTTAAATGAGATTCTTGATATGAATTTGCGCTACAAGGTATTGCATATGCATTGTTTTCATTAATGATAACAATAATATTGGTGGTATATATAGTCCCGGAACCGAGTCCCAAGCTGTTCAGGCTAGATACTTGACCATCAAGGGATGGGCATATATCAAGGGATATTTGGTGACCTTTATGGCAACCGCCCACTAATTGAAACAATGGTTTTGATATTCATGGCTCGAGAGCGGCCTGCTTGAAAGATGTTGGGCGATAATGAATTTGTCCACCTGAATTTGGTTAAATATAAATAGCATGGCTTAAGAGTGACATGTGAACTAACTGACCTCAAAAGGCACCATTAATTGACGCAACACACTTAGCGCACCAGCTTAAGAGTCATGCAAGAATAAATGCAGTGGTCAAGATGCATCATGGTGGATTAACGTTTGCATGTTGCTTGGGAGGGGAACGGTATATGCACGGTTATTTGGGCTAGTGGAGAGCTTGAGTTAGCATTGCATATATTGGTATGACATTCATGATAGATTAAGATGATGTTTATTATTTTATAGATTACACCTTACTGAGTTTTTCCAGACTCACACCATTTGTCATTGCATCTCTACGTAATAAGTTGGATGACGGATCTTAAGAAAGTGTTGGAGCCCATAATAGGAGTTAGGAGACAATCAGAGTTTTGAACAATAAAAGTTTGATTAGATTTTAGTATTATTTTAATGTGAGTATGAACATGGTTACAAATTATGGACAGTGATATTTAAAAGATTATTTTGATGCGAGATAAATTTTGTATTTAGGACTTGGGCATGTGTGGATTTATTAAAGGGGATAGCCTTTTTTACTTGTTTACTAGTAGCCGCTATCTGTCCATGTTAGTCATATTTATGTATGATGTAGATGGTTTGTTGCTTGATAATACTGATTGTAATATAAGGACAATGATGATAGATTGTGAGAATATGGTTATGGTTTGTGTTGTGTTGATGATTGTGATTGTGACAAGTTATATAATTGTGTGTTTGTGAATCATATTGTGCATATTTGTACATATTTGTATATATTTGATGATTATATAAGTCCAATAAGTTATGTACTTATAGAACCTAGGGAGATGCTACTAAGCTTTTTTTATCAAATTGAGTAGCAGCGGTTGATCCAATCTCGTGGAGATAAGGTGGGTAGATGGCACACTACACCCCATATTTGAAGAAAAAGCTTATGTCACAAGGATTATGGAATTTAATACAAAATGTTATGAATACCAAGATATCTTAATCTTAAAATGAAAATAAGAAAAAGTAGTATTGTAAAAATCAAATACGTGATAAAAGCCTTATTATACATTCAAGAAACAGTAGAGAAAGCAATTTATCCAAAAAAACATAGATGCAACAATACCAAAAGATGCCTAAAATATTTCAAAAAAATTAATCCAAGGAATCTATAGTAATTTCTATTAAGTTTCAATTATTGCGACATGATTTTGATATTTTATTAATAAAGTCAAATCAATTCAATTATTTTTCTTCCATGTTTCAAATATGATAAATCAAAGTAGATGCTATGTGACCAAGAATCCGGTATTCTAGGATGTAACAAAGAACACTGATATTCGCTATTGTTACATTTAAAACCTCATGAAGATGGACAAAATTCAACTATAGTTTGTACGACTGATGAACGGTTGGTGGACATTTTTACCAATACTATTTCTACAAAAACTTTTTTATAATTTAAAGAAGAACTTAGTGTTATAGATTTTTGTAGAGAAAGGGAGTGTTAAAAGTTAGTCTAGAAAAATTTTGATATTTGAGTTGGTTACTATAAGAAACATCTAAAATAAATAATAATATCATTAATACAATATCAATGGATAATGGTAGAATGGTGAAATAGTAGTAACAATGTATTATGTTCCATTAAATGTTGGTGCAACTCTAGAATACCTAGAGTAGTCCATAGAGTCATTGGCTTCCTAATAAATAGGGGAGCTAGTGAGTTGTGACATCAAGTTATATTAAGTAGAGTGAAAAAGGCAATAAAAAAACACTACTCTTCCTTAAGGTTTCTCCTCTCTCCTACTTAGTAAGTTTTATTTTGAAAATCTTACTATGCCCATCCCGTCACAAAGACTATCATCATCTTCAATTTTCTTTTAACAATATTGGTCATAGTGCCTAGCAATAATCCACCACCACCAACCATAAATCCCAACTAGTGCTCGATACATAAATAGTCAATTATCTACTAGAAGCTTCTAATTTTTTAATATATTATCCCGCCAAAAGATCTAATTTGAATGTGCAAATATTGTAAACTTAGTTATGCAAAATCGCATCAAAGACTATATTCTAAAATCAAAATGGAGGGTATGGGTGAGGGACAATCACATCAGTGAAATAAGAAAAGCAGAAGTGGCAATAGGATGAAATCAAAAGTGGAGACACTATTAGACTCAAGATAGAGAAAGCAGTGGAGTGTATTCATAAGCTACAAAGCCTGGAGAGATTGGAAGAGAGGATTAGATAAAAATTAAGAAGGGAGTTGGTAATTGTTTTCAAACCTTTTTCAAAATAAAAAAGGATGGTCACACTTTCCACTCCTAAGCTAAGGTGAAAAACTAATTAGCTAAGATAGACTTACAAGATCTATTAATAGAGGAAGACAACACAAAATGATTATTGCAGACCAGTTAAAAAACAAATTTTTGTTTTTTTGAAATTTTTTTTGCAAAATAGTTAATGGTTAATCAGTTATATTTAATCTGTAAACCAATTTCTATAAATTTTTAAAATATATATATATTTATTTTAGATTTATAAACATATAAGTCTTTTAGTCATGTTTCAACCATTTGAAATGACTAAAATACTCTTACATTTAAAAATTCAAAATAAATATATACGCATCTCAAAAATTAGTAAAAATTGATTTTCTGATAACGAGTTTTTTTTATTATAAACTTTTCTTCATTATAAGGTAATTTATGAATATATTACTAGTAATTATTAGCGTTAATGTTATATATGTTGTAATGTATGCATGCATGAATTGGGATCTTGGTACATTTGTGTAGCTGTATCACTTCGCTATGATATGATTTGATGAGATATTGATTTAGGGGTGTATGATTAAAACATTATTTGAGACGCTATAATTATATTGAACCTCGCAGAGTAGGTATGAGATTCGACTTGCTTGGTCGAGTCACAAGAGTAAGGGGGCAACTCTTCAGAGAAATTTTTAATTAAGTAATATATGTGGAAATTTTATGTTAAAATAGTAACTGGGCCCAACCTACATATGTAAAACCCTCTTAAGAGAAGGGCACGCAACCTCCCTTCATTTTTTTCGTTTCTTCTCATTTCGACTCCACCTCCCTTCATTTTTACTTCTTCCTAGTTTTGATCTACCCCAAACCTTCCCAAAAACTTTCTAAACTACATGAAAGATCATCGATTCACATCAAAGGAGCTTGAAAAATCTAGAGATTAGATTCTACAACTACTGAATTTGGGAAAAATCATGATTTAAGTAAGTAGATGCTTTCTTTTCTCAAATCAGTGAGGAAATCTTGTCCTAAACATGATGTAGGGTTGGTGAAAAAGAGTAGCAACCATCAACTTCAAGGTTTTGGCATTCTAAGGCTCATGACAACCTAGGGTTAATAGGATTCATAAGGAATTAGATCATTTTGTATGATCCTTGTGAAATAGATGACACATTAGCAAATTTGTGATCATTAGCATGTGACATTGCTCAAATGGGTCGAACTTGTAAAATGGATTAGAAATTTCTCCTTTGATGTCTATCATGTATTTGATAAAATGCTTGTAAGACAATTAGTATATTAAATTTAATGCATCCTTGGTTGAATTTACTGATTCTATATCCGGGATTTGTGGCACTTGTTCTTGTTTTTAGTGGTTGATGCACTATTCAAGATAAGTGGTTAAGGTTGACAACTTAATGCATTTGTATATCAGAGGCATATTGCGTTATATTACTCTTAATGTGATTAGGTATGAATGAGTTGGGTAGTTGTATAAGGTTGTTTTGGCCTTTGATTGACATGAGAAAAAAGGGTTATTTATAGTCATTGATTGACATAAAGAGAGGATTTTGCATGACTCGTTAAAGATATACGGTTATATACATACATTTTAGGGTGTGGGTATTGGTCTCATATGTCTTGGATAATTATTTATGAATTATTTTACTACATTGCTATTATGACATGTACATCATAAACCTTATTTGATTATGCTTTGGTGTTACTTGTTATCTACTTACTGGGTCCGTTTAAACTCATATGATTTGTTATTTTGCTTTTACACCACAAGTCGAGTGATAAGTCTCGAGATAGGATTGGTGGACGACATAACCCCGGTGATCAAACTAATTAGATTAAGGCATTTTTTTTTGCTATTTTGAAATTTATACTTTTATTTGACATTATTGAAAGTAAATATTTATCTAGTTTGACCCAACTATGAAGAAAGTGTCGTACATGGATATTTTGAACTTAATTATAGTTTATGTGAACTGATGTAAAGTTGTTTTTGATTATTTTGAAGTGTTATGATGATTTTCTTTCCATATGTGTGTCTTTATAGTATGGGTATGTAAATATGTCAATGAAGAGCTAAATGTTATATTTCGATATGGAGTTATGATGTTCATATATGACGGGTCCTACGTACCATAATACCCCCTTATAAGTTATGAGGAGATGTTACCAAATTTTTTAAAATCATGTAGCACCTGTTGACTAGTCATTGAAGGTATTTAAGCAATGAGGCGTTACAAGTTTATATATTAAACATAAAAAGAATAACGATTTGTAAAAAAAATTTTAAAAATAAAGAAAATGTGTTTTAGACCATTTTAGACTAGTATGAAATGATCAAGACTCGAAGATAACACTAACAGGCAAGTACAAAACTCTATTTTGTTGAATGTTGACCCCAAACTTTCTATATTCTAAGCCTTTTGAGTCTATGGATAAGTCAAGTTAATCATTTGAGGTTAGTTTCACATCGTTAAGACAGACAATTGTTACATATATGGATTATTTTAATTTTTACTTTCCTAAAAGCTGCAAAATTATTTATTTACCTATTATTTTAGTGTTTTTGAGTTGTTAAATACTAGAGTTATTTTTACATTCTATAACTTTTAATTGAATTAGTCTCATTTCCTCCTACATATTAAATTTGGTGACTCACTAATTTATTTTTTTACATAGTTTAGGATAATTTATCCATATAGTTTAACCATAATTATAAATATACTATATAATTTTAGAAATTATAAATGACCCTACATAGTTTGACTATAATTACAATTATGTTCATGTCATTGTGACATTATCACGATGCTATTACATTATAGGTATATTATCAAGTATATGTAAATTATGTAGATATGTTTGTAAATTTTGAAAACTAAGTAGGCATTTTTTATGTTAATCTAAATAGATATATTTATTTTTACAAACATACCCATATAATTAGCATATATTTGCAAATATACTTACATCATAATAGCATAATAGAGTTGTGATGGTGTAGGTACATTTACAAATTATCTTATATCTTATTTAGAAAGTGCAAGGAAATATAGTGAGAAGAAGACATAAAAGAAGTTTTATTTGTTTATTCGATTTATTTATTTATTGGATCATGGGTAATATCTACTTATAATGGTTGCGAGGCATTGAATTTGTGATAATGGGATTTCATTTGATGACCTGAAGTAGTTGTTATAATTTAAAGTCCGTTAACTTATTTTTCATTTGTATTTGATCTTGGGGGGACAACACTTGATATAATTAATATCTCTATGCTATTTTGAGCATGGCGTGTCGCAGTTTAAAAAAAAAAAAGGAGGGGAATTATTCATGGTTGGAATTCCAACCCTACTTTATGTCTTTCATCTCGTTCTTGAATTAAATCTTTCTTTTAGGATAAGGTAGTCAAAATGATTTACCGGATAACACTACAATAAAATTCGTCTTTGGTAGCCATTACCAACAAATAAAAAGTCTTTACTATAGGGGAAAAAAAAAGATATGCAAATGCAACTAAGGATGTGTAGTAACGTAAGTAATGTGTTGACTAGTAATAACTTTTGAATTATTGATAACTAAAAATTCACTTGCCTATAATAAGTCTTTTATAGCCAAATCAAAGTTTGTTCGTATAAGCATGAATTATTATCAATCAAGGCCACATTTCTTCTGATAGTTTTTTTTCTGAAAAAAATTCTTCTGATAGTTGGTAGAAGGAATAGGCTACCAACCATTAAAAATTAATTTTCTTTAATACTAAAATAAGATTCTTTTTTCATAAAATTTTGGTTGCCAAAAATCAAGGCTTTTGTAGTATAATCTATTCTTGCGAAAGGCCTAAATTTATATAAGACAACAATGTGCAGTAGTTTACACTTTCAACGTGAGGAAGTACATTAATTGTTAAGAGGCTTAAAGCATTTTTGGTTTACGTGAGAATAAATTTGTATCTTATCTACTCATGTTGGAGATAATATGCCCATTTTAATGTGATATTAAAGCCCAACCTAAATTCCCATTTGATAATCAAGATGTTCGCCTGTCAAGTTAGCTACAATTAGCACGCCACCAACTAAGCAATGATTAGAAGATTATGTGGACGACAGGATAATTAAACAAAAAAACATGAGTACCCATGTCTCATGACTATATATACGATCCAAGTTAATGAGATTCTTGCAAATGACACCAATTTGTTCCATAAGGCCTGGACTAATTTCTTTGAAAACAAAGGCCTACACTAACTTAAGAATGCAATATTACAAATTAATTGAAATCCTATTATTTTTACCAATATATGCTTTCTCAATATTCAATATTTCTTTTGAGTACAAAAATTATATTCAATGTTTCTCTTGAAATGGTTTCACCGAGGAGCACTTAAGGGCTACTTGGCTGCATACAAGCAGCTTATATACGATGGAGAAATGATAAGAATGTAATTATGTATATTGAGAAGGGAAAAATGATATTGAAAACTTAAAAATTTATATTGAAAAATTAGAAATTGAATTGAAAATTGAAAATCTCATCTCATTCCTATTCAATTTAAGTTTCTTGAAAGCTTTGATATATGACCTAAAGATATATCTAAATTAGAAAACAGTAATGCAACCTTTGTGTAAATTTACTCTTTGGTTTTTTAATTTAAAATTTTTTAAAGATTTCAACCACTGGTAGCCTTTATCCATATGTAGTTGTTTATGATACCAAAGACTATATACATTCACAAAATTTATTTTATATTTAGATTTTAGTTTTAGTGGTTGTATATGCACTCTCAAAAGCTGTTGAGTTTTTAAAACATATAAATTTTCAATTAAAGTGATTTTTGACACACAAACAAATAACTGTTAAGAAAGATAATTTTTTATAATATTAAGAAAGATAATTAAATGGTATAATTTTTTGAAATTTTAATAAGGCACATGGGAAAGGCATCACCACAGCGAGTTCCCATTATATAAACGACAACACCAAGAAATCTCGAATAAAGTACATTGAACGTTATTCATGGATGCGCTGGATCTATCATTTTGTCTCTTCTTAATTTAGGACCAGTTCGATCGCTCGCGTCAATGACAAAAGCTGTCACAGCATTTTTGGCCAATTCGATTAACTAATCATGAGAGATCCGAATCTTCAATCGAATTAGCACAATGTCAGGCAGTCTTCTGTTTAACCTTCTAAACAGGTTTATGAGAAGAAATGAATATTCACAAGCATATACATGCAAAACCCACCAATGTTTCCCATAACCAAAAAAGTTTCAAAACAAAACAATATGGCTGTTTAATTATTTTTAAAGAAATCCAATTACACAATATATGAACAAAAAACAATATGTGATGATAGGAGACAAAGCATGCAGACACATGCAATAAATAATATGTGACTGATTTCGAGGAAAAAATTTCCTTAAAAAAATATAAAGACAACAAAATTAAAGAGATGATGTTCATATCCTAATTTCTAGGATCTAGGAAGAACGGCATGTATACAAGCAAGGAAAAGGGGCCACACCTTTTTAACGAATCTATGCCATCAAGGGGATTTCTTCTGTCCAGCCAACGATGTCATGTCCTGAGGTTCAGGTCCCAGTCGAAGCTCAAGGTCTAAGTCCTCATGGCTGCCTTCTATCCTTCCATTCTCATCCCCGCCAAAGCCCGCTGGCTGATGATCATCACCGTGAGCGGTGTTCGGCATGTCGACAAATAGGGGAAGCTGCTGGAGCTCACCTCTCTGGATTCCGCTGCCGCCGTCTGCCGGAGGCCCCCACGGCCACTTGATGGAGCTACTTCGATGATCCTCAATAGGGGGCTCCAGCGAGTGGTCCTGATCAGCTGCGACCGCAGCAAACAAGGGGTTTGCATCTCTTTTGGTGGCGTCCAAATTGGCAGGCTGGCCGGCGTAGAATGGTTGCTTGAGCTTGGCTCGATCTCTTCTATGGATGTTCATGTGGCCCCCAAGTGCCTGGGCATTGGAGAATCCCTTCTTGCAGAAGGTGCACTCGTAGTAGGATCTGGCGTGGCTGGGTGCTTGGTCCTCGGGGGTCCAAATCACCTGATCAGGATTCTCAGAGGAAGCTGGGGAATCCGTCTGCATTGCTTAGAGGCTAGAGATCGTTTGCCTTGCATGAGGGAGAGAAACTAGCTAGGAACATGAGGTCAACTTGGCCCGTCGGGTGGAAGCTTATACGAGGGCAAGTTTGGGAAGAAAAATGCTGACTGCCTTCCAGAGAAAGGACAAGGATCAAAATGGATTAGAAAAAAGAGGTCGCTAATATTTTTAATCAAATGACTTAAACACCCTTTAGACAGCTTCTGTGTTACTTATTTGAGATTGTGATTCGGATTATTTAAAAATCATCTCATGTATTTGAGATTTTTGAGCAAAATGAATCCAGGTCTACCACAAAGAGCACTAGTGAGCGTGCTCGTTGTTCGACTTAGGTACAACCATAGCTTATAAAATTCGGGTTCATATTGAAAATATCAACTTTAATCTTTATCTTAATTTTAATTTTATTTGTAAATTCAAAGTTCGAAAATAGTATTATCCAATTTAAATTTTAAAATAGGAAAAAAATATAAATATAAATATAAATATACTTTTCATTTAGGCGTAACTACCTATGCAAATTTGCGCTTCCAAGATCTGCACGGGTGCAGGCGGTGGGCGTATCTTTTATCCGTGGAGCGACGTGGCCGAAAAAGGGGCCCCACCCACTCAACCAACTTCTGGTGGGATATGTATGTCGGACGTAAGGACTTACGTGTACGGCCCGCCTAATAAGTTGACCGCTTGTTCTTGTATGCATGCAGGCCTTGATATCACAACCAATCAACGGTACGATTTCCGTTTCTGTTTCGAGATGTTCGAAAACCGAGCTCTACGATCAAAAAATAAATAAAAAAGCACTCGAGCAACCACGCATGCATCGCGCTTGGCAATTGGCAAAGGAATCTGGGGTTATCCATATGTCGCCATCTTAAAAATCACCAGCCATTCATTTCGATGCAGCGAGCGACGTCACTTCCTTCTTCTTTCTTGTTCCCGCCCTTGACTTTGTCCCAGGTGCTTATAGGGTTATTTAAGTCATTTCACAAAAGGGTAATTTGGGTAAGAACGATTTTATGTACATGTTTATTTTATTGGAAAAATTGTTGGCGGGTTCGAGAATGATTTTCAACTAACCTCACAATTTCACCAGTGAAATTAGGCGTAATGGAATCGTATTACAAAAGGAATGAATCCGAGCATCCAACCAAATCATGCCGAAGAGTAGCAAATGAAATTAAGAACAAACTCTTCGAATATATTCACAATGTTTGGGAGAATATGCATGTACAAGGCAGAACCAGCAGTCTGGGTCGATGTTGAGTCGGTCCCTATTGACCCATTTGATGATTTTAAGCCATTCTTTTTTCGATATCTATTCATTGCTACGCCTTCAAAGGAATTTTGTAAGAATATTTTAAATATAGAAACTTTGACAATAAAATTACCACCCGAGGTTATCTCAGTTGGTGACGGCACCGTTTGTCATCGTCGGTTCATGAATTCCAAACCCACGGCAAGCATTTGTCGTTGGTTTTTATAATTTCTATGCATGTGTTTTTTTGGTAACTGGGCTGTTCATAGTTGGTCCCTCAGATATAAAGGTATTTATAATATATCTCACAATTTATATTATCAAATGTCACATGTGTGTATAACGTTAATAAAAAAAATCAATTTTAAAATTATTTAAAATAAATATTATTATCAAATATCACATGTGGATATAATACTAATAAAAAATTCAATTTTAAAATTATTTAAAATAATTTATTTTATAGTACAACTAAGATATTTCAATCCCTGATTAGGTGAGCCGTATCTATTTAAACATTTTTGGGCCTTTTATTATAAAAACAAGTGTATAATTTTACGTAAATTATAAAAATATTTTGATCCATCCAAATATACATTAAATATAATAATAATTTATAATGTTGTTCGTGTACAAAGAAATAATTTTTACATGGTTTAATTAAACTAACAATTTTAAAATTAATATATAAATTAAATGATTTTATTATATTAATTTATATATTTGTTAAATGAGGACGAGCACCACTTCGATTGAGATCAAACTTAGTTTACTAGCTAAATAAATAATTTTAAATATAATAAGTGAAGTAAATTTCAAATCATTATTTTTTATTGGGATTTCACATCATTTTTAATGTGTCTATGTTTTAATCAATTCAGACTCCAAAAGTGAACCCCGGCTTTGTTTTACCTTTTTTGTGGAGCGGCTTTTCTAATTAAAGCGGGCATACTTTGATTACTGATCACAGCTAGCTGCAATAAATTTTAAACATTTATAGATTATGATTGAAAAAATTCCAGTAACATCGCAACATTTTTTATTTGTTTTTTACAATATTGGACCTCAGTTGATATTACAGCTCAAATCCTAGATGGGAGACAAGCTACTGTCTACCCATACAGGAAACCACGCACTCTTTATTTTTAACAAAGAGGCCAAATCCTCCCACTTGTTGAGAGGAATTTGAATCCGCATCCCAAAAACAAAGCCTGCCTGCTGCACCCGTGTGGCTAACATCACCACCATTTTGATTTCATGTTAACGAGGATGTTAGATTGAAATCCAATCCATCTAAGACATTTAAAACTAATTATTTAACTACAATGTTTGGCAACATGTTAATTATTCTCTATAATTAGTAAATAAGTTTAATGTAAAAATGTGATACATTTTCAATAACACTATTTTATTTTTTTTGCCCAACCAAGTATACAATCAAAGTAAAATTTTAGATTGTAACTTAATGTCTTAAGATAAACCTAGTGAGTGGTTTACATCACATAATAAATTTAAGACTAATTTACATATATACTTACATGGTTTCATCGATATTGTAGATATACCCACGTAGTTTTACGAATTGTACATTACCCACATATAGTTTCACCAAAATTGTGTATTATCCCCACGCTGTCAACTGTCGTTATACTTTCAAAAATGACAAAAATGCCCTCATCTTTATGGGAGTAATATGCAATTTTGGTGAAACTATGTGGGGGCGATATGCAATTCATGAAACTATGAATGAGTACATTTTTTTCATTTTTAAAAATATAACGGCATATATTAACAGCGTGAGGGTAATATGCAATTTTGGTGAAACTATGTACGGGTAATATGCAATTCGTGAAAGTACGTGGGTATATTTGCAATTAGTGTCAAACTATGTGAGTATATATGTAAATTAACCTAAATTCAAATATAATAAAATTCTGGTTCACTTCTATTTGACTAGATTTCACAAAGGTAGTTCCATGTAACTCCCTTCGTTTTTAAAATTTTAACATTTGATAAAAAATTTGATCCATTCACTATATTAAACATGGTTTTTTTAGCTTGGAAATCAAGTTAAATTCAAATCCAATGTGCCCATAGGCTACATTTGTAAAAAAAAATACATTCATATATAAATTAGGAAAAATGCTTAAATCTATTCACATATATATATTAGAATGTCATGCTACTATATAAAATCATTTATCTACATGATTGTAATTTTAGATGGTTTAGATATTAAAATTACTATTTAAAAATTAATCTTTTGAATTTAATTATTTTATTACATTGATTTTATCTGATCGTAGATGAGAGCCTATCTACAGTGATATTAGACAAATGAAAGAGTTTTCATGATAGTATAAATAATCCTAAATATAATAGATTGAGTAGGTTTTTTATTAACTTTCTAAATATAAAAAATAGACGAAGTTACGTTAAAAAAAGGTTTCGTAGAAGGGCTTTTAATAAAATCAAATGATTGTTGGGTTATAACTCAAAACAATGGGCTGTTTTTAATCATAACCCAGTTTATTAATTATGTCGTAGCATTCTCTGACAACATGCTATTAATTAATTTATTGTGTACAATCACGATGATCATTTGAACAAGGAAGTTCGATTAAAACATTGCTTCTCCCTTGTTGGATGCGTCCAAACTGAGGGCCCATTCTTTGAATTATTTAGCACGACTGAACACCACCATTACACGTTTTCGATTTCTTTTTTTTTTTTTTCGCTAATTGGCGCCAGCATGCATTTGAATAGGTAGCTAAGTTAATAATGTAACATAAGTTAATGACAGTTCATATGCCTAATTCGTATATCCTACTTGATTATTAGAGATAACATCTCATAATATATGCGATATCTAGATCATATTGTTGATTAAAACTGTTATAGTTATTTTATGCCTAGGCAAGAAGACATATAGTTGACACCAGTGCTGTTGGCACCGCGGTTGTCATGCGCGCTTTTGATGCACATGATCCGGTGTCTAACCTCGGCGGAACAAGTTTTCCATACACTAAATGTAATAATAAAAAAAAAAGGAAAAGAAGACATATAATTTATAAATCTAAACCACTCATTCTATAATTTTACTTTGATGTAGTCATGGTCTAATAAATATAAAATAGCTATGAAATTTTTATAACTTACAAATATATCCATATAGTTTGACTTTATTGCAAGTATACCTATTCGGTTGCAAAAATCATAAATAATTTCACATAATTTGAGCATAGATGAAAGTATACTCATGTTGTTATAATGTAAGTAAATTTGCACATATATCTAAAATATGTGGGTATATATTTGCAAAATTAGATATACTTAATTAGTTTCCAAATTTGTAAATACACCCTATTAATTGCTTATATTTACAAATATATTTGTACCATGACAACACCACGATGGCTAAGGGTATAACTTGGGTCGAGTTGAGCCTAAACTCAGTTTATCAAACTCGAATTCCAATGATGTTAGAACTTATTTTTTATAACTCAAGTACGAGGAACCCGATTTGTAAATATGATAGCGTTAGAATTTAAATAAATCTGACCCTTAGGCATCCCATTTGTAAATAAAATACTGTTGGAGTTTAAATGAATCCGAATCTAAGCCTATTTTCTCATTTTATATTTATTATAGAATATATTATATACATAATATATAAACAATATTTCTTATATTTTTGTATTGTATGTTATGTATATTTAAATTTGAATATATTTTTGGCATATTATAATTCTATTATGAATAAAGTATATTATTTTCATTTATATTTATATCTAAATAATATTTCTTTATAGTTGTGTATTTTATGCTATTTATATTTAAATTTTAATATACTATGAATAAAGTATGTTATTTTCATTTATATTTATATCTAAATAATATTTCTTTATATTTG
>JAXCLR010000105.1:21337102-21365194 GCA_035584095.1 Annona squamosa | reverse complement strand
AATAATATTTCTTTATATTTGTGTATTTTATGTTATTTATATTTAAATTTGAATATATATTTGGCATATTGTAATTATATTATGAATAAAGTATATTATTTTTATTTATATTTATCTTTTATTTCTATTTATGCCCGTTATTTTTTTAGAAATATTCTTTATATTGCTATACTTTTAAAAATCTATAATTCAATAATATATTATTATATTTACTTACATGATTTTTTATTATTATATATTCATATAAAATTCTAAACTTATCACTCTTAAATAAAATGTAAATTCGTCAACCTAAACCTGATTTTTAAAAATAATTTTAGAATTTAGATTTTACAAATAGGGTTAGGCTTGGGTTAACTTTTATAAATAGGATTAAAGTTAGATGGAGATAAACTCGAGTTTTATGAGCCCTATTGTACCTCTTACGATGGCAAATGATGATACCATGATGGAATACATATATTCCGAATGACCATCATGGAGTAGGCATATTTAGAATTATAGTCAAACTATAGAGATTAATTTATAATTTTTGAAATTATATGGGAATATTTGCAATTATATTAAACTACATGGGTATATTTGAAAATTAGTAATTCCTTTATAGATAGTTTAACCTTGTTTTAGATATGTACACACACTTGAATTTATTAAGATTCGGATTTACGTATCCAATAGAAAATGTGTGTTTTTTTTTTTTGAAGTAATATAGAAAATGAGTTTTGACTTGGGTGGAATGTTGGGCTTTTACAGACATTTCATACTCATGTGGCTGCTCCGAAGTATCTAAAATCTTTAAATGGGAGCTAAAAGCTGCACACATATATAATAGGATTTCCCATTCCAGGTCCATTTGATGACTTAGGTGAGAACTATAGTTTCCTACCTCTCTACGACTCATTTTCTAATAAATGATTTGAGATTTTAGTTATCTAATTACCTCATTTTTTATTTCTACTTTATCATTTTTCACTCGGCGTATTGCATCATTTTCATACTTTTTAAAAAATATTTCTTTTTTACTTTTTCTCTTTCTCCCCATACTTACATTAACAAATGCATTCTAAGATAATTTTTTAAATTTTCAATAGAACTTTTATCTTTTTAATATAATTTTTCTTATTTTCAATACATATCATTACATCATTCTATTTCTGGATCCCATTGAAGACCCTGGAATAATTTAGAACAGACGATAAAAAAATTTAAAAAAAAAAAAAAAAAAAACTAATCTTAACGTCGAGATTGGTGATGATACAGCCAAAACAACAAAATATCGCGCTACTACAGTATATAAATTAAATAATCTGATTTCTAATTACAGGGCCTAATCGGAGGATTACCAATCATTAAAGGACTTTTTTTGTAGTAAAAGCATATTGGTTTATCATTCATTTAACAATTGCTAATCCTTAAATAGAAATTTCTAAGAAAATAAGAAGGTTCATCCCTCCTTGCAGAATCATAACTAACACTAGACGTCGCAAATATTGCCAGGTGGATGGTCACTTGTTCAAAATTAGAAGCATACAGTCGAATCTCCTTTACAACCACATCCCATCTTTTTGAAGAAAGTTGATTAGGATAATTATCAACCCTTCAGAACTGCAGTGCATTGATATACTTTATTCCCAATACCAAAGCTTTTGCCACCAGCATCAAAAGATAGGAGTGGAAATTATGACGGATCCATCAGTGACTTGCTCTTGACCCAACCTATTTTGATTAAATAAAATCAATATTTTTTACCTTACATAGGATGTATTAAATATTTTAGCTCGAATTTAAAGATAGAATTGGGATGAATCAATTATATCCAAATCCAAAGAATCCTGATTGCCCAGCATATATTTATTTATTATAAATTATTAGTATATTTTTAAATTTTTCCTAATATCTTTTTTAAAATTCTCATATTATTTATAATTAACTATATTAACAACATAAGAATCAATAGAAGATAATTGCATATATAAATATAACTCTTATGTATAATTGTAATTTTTCCATCATTTCAGGAACACTTGCAAAAAAATACTATTATTTTAAGAAATTATTTTTATAAATGCTAAGATCCATACCAAATGAAATATATTTTATGGACCTATTTTAATAAAACTGCATTATATTTACTCATAATTTGTTTTAATAATGTGTTTACCTTTTAATCAGTAAAATATCGAAACATATAATATTTAAATTTAGAATAAATTATAATTTTTAAAACTATTTTATTTAATCTAAACTTTTATATTTTACTTGCCATCCGATCTTGACTTAAGATTAATCCAAAATTTGTCCAAAAGTGTATTTAAAAAATAAGAGTCAAGTTTTGTCCCACCCGATCTAAAAAATAAGTTCGAATAAATTTTTGAAAGAAGTAAATTAAAGATTGAACCAATCCCGACTCAATATAACTTTTCCTAATTCCCAACCTTATCAAAGGATTACCTTTTAAATGCTCCCTTTGAATCTCTAATAACCGACCTATTTCCTTCCACATTGTTGTTACACTCTCACTGACATCCATATATACTGATAAAACACTTGCATCCATATCAATTTCAATCCATTCTGGAAAAGGATTCCTCCACTTTGTAGGATCAATATTAACCTACAGACAGTAATTTTGGACTATTAGACTCAAAGCAACCATTTTGAGTCTCCACTTTTTTGAGCCTTTACTCTTTTTTTTTTTTTTTTGTGGTAGCACAGACAACGCTTTTTTCTTCTTTTTTGGGATGAATTTGGATTTCATGAAAACTAAGTTTAACTCGACTTTTAGCCTTAATTAAAATTTTAAAATAGCTAATATATCTATAATGTTTGTTAATATTATGTCTAGTCTCTAAGTTTATCAAAATTATAAATATACTAACAAGATTTATATAAAATTACAAGTGTGTCCTTTTTAGTAGGGTTTTGTTAAAATTTTCTATAACATAATAAAAATACGCTTTAAGCTAAAGCATACACTTATAAATTTTGCAATGTTATAGGCGTATTTGCAAAAAAAAAAATTGTAAAATAATAGCATATGTGAAAATATACGAAATAAACCAATCAAGAAATATACAAAATACTAAAGTAACATTATGAATAATGTGTCGGGCCAAAAAATTAAAATTTTTCACCGATTTTTAAAATAAAAATATATTTTTTTGATATTATCATGCATTTTCCATCATAAGGAAAATATTATTTGTGCAAAATAAAAAATAAAATATATATTATTGATAAAAATTTTCACCTAAATATTTATTTTGTCTATATTTTATATTTAATTTTTTGGTATGGATGATATCATTCTCATGAATGAGAAGCTTTTTATTTTGTGCAAGAAGTTTTTTCCATACATACTAAGAATGAAAAGCTTTAATGGCATAGATAATTTCAACTTTCTCTAGAGCACCATACCAAGCTCATCTTCTTCCCAAACTAAGCTCCAATCAAAGCTTCCATGACTGTTGTGAATGGGAATTCTTATTGCAATCCCACCTCCATCACTTTTCTCCTCTTCAAAGTCGATGGACCTTCATGCAGCTAATTAAATCTGAAACCCAGCACCCTTCATGAAACGGAAGAAAATCCACCACATTTGTGCCCTCTCTCAAAGAAAGCAACCCTATTTTGGTCATCCCAACCCTAGTGAGCTATTGTCTCCTCCAATAATTCTTGTCATATTTGAAAAATTCGGCTAGCCTCGTGTAAATTTGCTTGAACCAGTTGCACAATTTTAAAATGTGTCAAATGTCTAGGCCCAAAACCCCATGAACTCTTTCCCTTTTGAGTATTAGATTCAGTTTTGGGCCGTTACAGGCTAACAACTATTGAAGGGGGACTGCTTTAATACATTTTTTAACACCTCAGCCAAGAGAAACGATCTTGAGCCCATGAACTATGGGTCTTAAAATGTGATAATATCTACTCAACACAGTTCTAAAACATGTCTCATTATATTTAATCTAAGACCCACTTATAAACCTCTAAGAACCATTTTTAACGCCCAGACCTTAGAGCAAGAGAAACTATTCTAAGCCTATGGATTATGAGTTAATGGTGTGATATTGTTCTATTTGGTTAACAGCTTAGTTGAACGATTTTAAAATATGTAACACTATATTTAATGTGAGACTCACTTATAAATGTAAAGAAATTCTTTCCTATTTTCAATGTGAAATTCAATTCCCAGCGGTTACATCCAACCAAACCTTGCTGCTGTTTTGGAAGAAAGCCCCATCTGACAGCAGCCTGTCGGTCAATCCCATTGCCGCCTGCAGCAATCACCAGCGAGCTCGATAGAGGCTTCCGGTCTTCTCCATTGATGAATAGCTGAGTTCTCTCCACTTCATTAATCCATCAGTTCAGGGCAGTTGCAGAGCAAGCGAGCAACGGGAGGCCACTTGCAAATTTTGCTTCAAATGGAGCATGATAAAAGCTAAAATTGTCAGTGCCACTAAAACTTCTCCCTCAGGAGAATTATCATTCGTACCAAATAATTAAATGTGTGTTTGGATACCCTAAAGGGCATGTTCTGGCTAGTGGTTCTAAAATTTTCTAATTTTCACATTTTTTAATTGCTTTATTTTTAATATTTTTTATATTTTTTATACATTTATCTTACTTTTCAATTTTTTCAATACAACTATCCATATAAATAATTTACTTATTTTAATTTTGTTCTCTCTACTTATCATATCTACCTCTAACATATCACATTATTTTTCTATTTAAAAAACTTTTACACCAAAATTTTTTATCCAAAACTTTTATCACTTTATAAACGAATCCAAATTTTCAAACAAAAACTAGATCTTTTTTTAATTTTTTGACATATTTTTATATAACCACCCTAGTTTTTAATCATTTTAATAGAAATATTTATATAACTAACTTATATATTTTAACTTTATTTTCTCTACTCCTCATCATTACACCTATCATATCACATTATTTTCTCTTATTCCAAAAAATTTTACATCTAAAAATTGTATCACTTCTCAGAGACATCCGAAATATAAAAATAATTATTTTAGTGATACAATTGATAAAAATTATATGAATATAATCTTTTCATTGTTATTATTTTCATATACATAATATATTTCCATACAATGGAAAATGCATGAAAATATCCAAAAAAATATTTGTAAAAGATGTTGTTTAAAAAATGAGTGAAAATATTTTAATTTTTTCATGGATCAACACATTGTTAACATTTTTATTTTATTATTTCATATAATTTTACACATATATTATTTATTCTATAAGTATTTACTTAAAAGGCGTTTTCATATTTTATTAAAAAATTAATGAAATTTTAAACAAAGGAACATGCTTGTAATTTTATATAAATCTTATAGTCATATTTGCAAATTTGATAAACTTAGGATCATAAATGCAATATTGGTCAAACCTTCCATGCACATGGACAAAAATCTCTTCTTTTGGTGGGACAAAAATCTCTTTTTAAAAAAACCGCAGCTCTGTCCATTTCCTTAAAATTTAAACCCAACCCTACTAATGCAAACTGGATTTAAAAATTCAAGTTAACAAATTATAGCTTAAGCAAATAGCAACAAAATTAAATTTTCATGTGAATATAATTACTTAATAAGAAATCTAAACAAAAATGATGATGAGTAGCCTAATTAAAAATTAAAAAGCTTAATAATATAATATATTTTTAGAAAATTTATCTTTTCAAATGGGATTGAAAAGAAACTAACAAATGTAAAAGTACATAATATAAATGAAAACAATCATTTACCTATAATATAATTTCACTTGATAAACATTTATACAAATATAATATAAAAAGAAATATTATTTAACTTTTATGTGGGTAAAAAATCGGATTTTGGGCGTGCATGCCAGGCGTATAGCCTCAACATCTCAACTCAGCGCAACACAGACCAAACCCTAAAGAATTATTTTTATTTATTTATTTATTTTGATGAAAAACCGTAATGAATTATTAAGATATATTGTAAGTTCTCATTTACAGCGCACTGCCTAAATATCCAATAAAAATAATTTATGATATTTTTAACTAAATAAATATAAACAGATCCATGATAATTTGGGAAATCGTGTAAAACAGCATGACGAGTTGTGAAAATAAAAGGTTTCACATTTACAATGGGTTCAACTTCAGTGAAATTAATCCTTTAGAATAACTCGTCTGATTAAAATTGATTAAGGTTAACGTTATAATTATTAAGAAAGACCAGCGTCAACTCGATGGGGATTACGGTGGGCCATCCGGTATTCCGGACTCGCGAGAATATCGATCGGCTATAGGAAATTGCACACACACATACATATATATAAATATACGTATACATTTATTGGCATGGACGACTGAGACTCATATAAATACCGTCAAACATAATAGGAATTAAGATACGTACGTAGCTTTCTGTATATATTACTGTTTCCGCGGAACCGGATCGATCTTCTGGTTCAATTCATTTTTTAATTGGGGTCAATTAACCAAACCCGTCAACATCAAATAAAAAAAATAATACTGCCTTCACATAATTCTTTAGTTCTTGAAAAAAATAATAATTACTTTGTCGCTCAAAAGGTTTCTTCTCTTTTACCATTACTTGCGCATTCTCCCTTAATGATTAGAATAAGTACTCGGATTTTATTTTCAGCTTTACCATAGCGTAGAAATGTCAATAGCAAGATACTCCTTTTTTGAAGCAATTTTCATTTACGTTCGTCCAAAAATAACTTCGTTTGAAGGAATTTCCGATTTCATTTGTTGAGTAATGAAATATTTGAATGTGATCATACGTACAACATAAAATAAATCAATGATCTTAAAATTAAAACAACCTACTTTTGAAAATAAGGTCGTAGAAGAATTCACCTAGGTTTAGTTATACATAAGATCCCTTTTTTGAGAGCTTGTAAGACATGATTTTATGAATTAAAGTTTATTTACAAGTCTTGCTTATTAAGCATGATGCTCGTTTTCCTCTTATGAGGTTGAAATATTATTAGCTTGGCCAACCAAACTGATTTTATTGGCTATTCTATCATAGTGGGGTTTTCAAACTCCCTTCAATTGATATTCTCCTACATTAGCTTGGTATCATAGCTCTTCTTTTTTCTTGCTATTGTTCTTTTCTTTTTTATCTTTTCTAGTATTTGATTCCTATCTTCTTAGTAGTGTTTCTTTTTCTTGTTCTTCTTGTAATTACTCTTTCTTTTGTCTTTTCTATAATTATCTTTTTCTTTTTGTCTTTCTTAGAATTGTCTTTTGTCTTTTCCTAGGATTGCTTTCTCCTTTCTTGTTTCTTTTATGATTTTTCTTGTTGTCTTTTTATTCTTGCTCTAGTCTTGTTCCTTTTGAAACTCTCTTAGTGTGTCATTCCAATTATTGCATAATCACTCGATATGTCACCTAGACACTAAAATTCTTATCAACGAAGTATTCAAGAATTGAAGTTGAAGAGTGAGTTTTGCCGATAAGTTTAGACACTTCAAGAGAGAATTACAACACTTTCGACTCCTTAGCATCGACAACAAAATGAAGATGTTAATCCTATTAACGCCAATAGTGAAGAAGACAATGTCAATCCTTTTTATCACATCAATACATAAAAGAAAGAAGCCCCAAGGTAACCTCAAAATTTAAAACATCATTATTAGTCTCCTGTTTAAAAATATAAGAATTTAGGCATCAAGATTAATATTCCTAAATTTGAAGGAAGACTCTGACCCAATAAATTCATCAATTGGTCACACATTGTGGAGAAAGTATTTGAGCTTAAAGATATTCTTGATAATAGGCACATAAAGTTCATTGTTATAAAGCTCATGTAGCGTGCATCCATGTGATGGGAGAATCTCAAGAGACATGGAGAAAGAAAAGGCTGATGTAAGATCCAATCATGGGATAAAGTGTGTCAAGAGCTTAAATGTAAGTTTCTTCCTAAAACTATCTGCACGATATATTTGTTAAATTTCATAATTCGAGACAAAGTACAATGTTTGTGGAAGAATATACCATAAAATCTAAGCTACTTCTCATGAAATGTGATATTCATGACCCATAAGAACAAAGTATTGTTAGTTGTCATAGCAGACTTAATATTAAAATTGCTTACATAGTACAACTTTAATCTCATTAGACTTTGGATGATATTATAAAGTTAGCTCTAAAGGTAGAAAAACTACGGATAAGAAAGGCAGCTAGTAGCTTGTTTAAATAGAAAACCTCGTCAAAGCTTCAAAGGTCAAAATGTTATGCCACAATTTAAGGTAAATCCTTCCAAATATCATACTAAAAATTCAAATGATGCTAATTTCGGTCACGCTAGTAATGTCAATTCAAGATAATATTTTAAACGTCATGGGTTTAGTCATATTGATTCTGATTATCCAAATAAATGAGTTGTTGCACTTATTGAAGAATAGCCTACTGAAATTCCTACAAGTGAAGCAGAAGAGCTTAAAGAAAAAACAATTAGCAAAGCAGAGAAAATCCATGTTGATGAAAGTGACTGTCGTGTGGTTCGTCGTAACCTCACTACTGCCATGTTGATTGAAGATAAGAGTTAGTTGCATCATAGTATCTTCCACACTAGATGTACATCCCATGAAAAGGTACGCGATGGCATCATTGATGGTGGAAGTTGTGAAAATGTATATGACAGAAAAACTTAGTCTTCAAGCAAAGCCACATCTTCAATCTTACAGGCTACAATGGTTGAGAAAAGGAAGTAAAATCAAAGTAGATAGGTGTTGTCTTGTTCACTTCTCAATAGGTAAAAAAATATCAAGATAAAGTCTAGTGTGATGTCATTCTAATAGATTTTTGTCATTCATTGCTTAGAAGACCTTGGCAGTATGATCGTCAAGTTCTTCATGACAGCTACAATAATACTTATTCTTTTCACGAGAATAGAGTAAAGATTAAATTAACTCCTCTAATGTCTAAAGAACATTCCAAATCTTAAGAAAAGATAAGTATTTTACTTACCAAATCTGAGTTTTATAAAACTTATTAAGAGTTTAATTTTGCATTTTTTGTTGATTTACAAGGAGAATAGTGGATTATGATCAATATCTAAAGACATTGAGCCATTGATTAAGGAGTTTGTTAATGTCATTCCTTATGATATATCTCCTTGATTCTCACCAATGCAAGATATCTAGCATATCATTGACTTCATCCCTAAATCAGTCCTTCTAAATAAACCTGCTTATCATATGAGTCTTCATGACCACAAGGAATTATAGCGGCAAGTAAACCAATTGCTGGAAAGGGATTTGATAAGAGAAAGTGTTAGCCCTTTTGTCATTCCTAAGTTACTGGTCCAAATAAAATGGAATCAATAATGCACGAACAACACATGAGCTAAAACTTTCTCTTATCAAACCCATTTTCAAAAATTGGTTAACTTGTCGTTGTAATTCTTTATGCTCATGTGGACTCATGCAATAAGCAAGTTTATTTGGAAGGATTGATCCAAGGATGAAGTCAATGACATGCTGGATATCTTGCATTGGTGGCAATCGAGGAGGTACATCATTAGGAATAACATCAATAAATTCCTTGATTAATGGCTCAATGTCTTTAGGCATGGACCATGATCCATTATTCTCCTAATAAATCAACAAAAAATATGAAAAACTAAATTCTTAATCTTTCTTATTAAGCATGATACTTGTTTTTCTCTTGTAATGTTAAAATATCCTTGGCTTAACTGCCTAAAATGGTTTTATTGGTTATCTCGCCATATTGTGTTTTCAACCTCTCCACAATTGGCATTCCCCACGATATCTGGGCATCCCTCACGATATCTGGGCATGAACTTTAGCCATGTAGAAGTGGTTTTCCATAGCCTTGTCCTATAATCTTGATGATTGATATAAAATTCATTTTATTTATTATATTTACAATAATTTTTCTAACTAAAAGACCAATTTCGATTAAAATCAAAGATGTGCATGGGTCATATTTTCTTTAAACCATATATATTTATGTGTAAATTACAAAAATGAGATCCATTTACATATATATTAAAATATAATAATACTTTATAAAATAATTTATGCACATATTAATGATATGTTAGACTATTTAGATGTTAAACATATAAATTTTTAATTGCTATTTGTATACTGTAACTAATATTACAATCAGACATTTTCATAAATTCTCACATCAATGAGAGATTGTTTTGTAGAGACCCTCACATTCAAGGGAACATGTAAAGACTCCCACACCTTAACCAGTCTCGATCCAGTGCCCTAGTCCATGAGCATTTTTGGTGGTGCCCTAGTGGCATTAAACATACAAAATTAAATTCGATATTTAATATCAAATCATTTTGTTATATTAATTTCATATATTTTTAGATGTGAATAGTTACCAAAATAATATAAATGATACTAAATTTGATAAATGAAGTGAATTTCACATTAATCATCAAAGGTCTAAAGATAGATGAAGTTACGTAGAAAAGGGGCATCACAGATGCAAAGCCCTGTAATCTTGTATAATTTACCTCAAGTCTTTAACCGGCCAATCTATAGAGCAGATGCCAGATAGATTACAAGAAGTCCTTGAGGGTGTGATTTGATTAGATTTCTGACGTGGGGCTACAGTTTTACATGAAGGAGGACATCTTATTACTTGTTTGTGCTAGTTATGGTAAAATCGAGTATATTCTAAATTTCTTTTCATAAAAATTTCTAACGGGATCCTTAAGGGCCTTGATTCCTTGGAGATCCGCCTATGAGATCCACCCACTGGACTGTGCAGGGCAGCCTCATGACAAAACCGTTACCATTACAGAAACAACGGTAGGCCCATTTCTGGCAGGACCAATTCAATAGATTCAGGCATGATCTTCTTGGGCTTGCATCACATAGGGCCGGTTCCATGTTTCACGTTAGGCTCTGTGGTCCACCAAGGTGACTTGGTGAAATTAGTTAACTTCATTCGTTATGCTTGTGAATTTTTTATTTTTTATTTTTAAATGATATCAAGGGAAGACGATGCTCCTGATCATCAAGATCTCAACCCTAGATATCTGGTACACAAGCCAGGATGTGAAACCAAAAGGGCTATTCTCAAGATCACATGCTTGTGATTGTTGATTTTGAAAGTTCGCTTAAAATCTTTTTAACCAAAAACCCATGCGTAAGTCACCTCTTTGATGCCTTAGTGGCTAACATGGATGTGTGTTGGACAATGTAGAGTTCAAATATTGGTAAAGATAGTCACCTCATTACCTTCCTTATAGTATACTTACATTAGGTGCCTTCCAATATGAGTGACATAGGGTGTATTTGCAAAGTAATAAAACTTTTGGACGAAAAATTTTCGTGTAAAAATTTTTAAATTAGAAAAAATGATATAATAAAGGTAATAATGAGAAGTCAAAAAATTAAAATTAAAATAAATAAATTAGTTGTATATGCAGTTGTGTAAAATGATTGAAAAGTAGTCATCTAAAAAGGTGTGAAAAATAATTAAAATAAGATAGGTATAGGAAGTGAAAAGTTTTACACTTATCCAAACATAGGGTTGTTTAATAATTCATAAAATTTTTCAAGTGAAAACTTTTCAATCAAAAACTTTTTATTTTCCACACTTACCATATTTTTAAGTTATTTTGCACTTCTTTATATACAACTACTCTAATTTTTAATTATTTCTACACAACTACTAATATATCTAACATATTTATTTAAACTCTATTCTTTTCTTTTTCATCATTATTCATATCATATAACATCATTTTCTTATATTTAAAAAACTTTTATACCAAAAATTTTTCATCAAAAGTTATGTCACTTTCCAAACACATTCTAAATCAAAAATTCGATGGTAAACATAAAAGTTATGAATTATTAGCAACCAAATTTTCCTTTAACAATCAAATTTTAACATTTGACAACGGAATTCTAGTTGTGAAAAATCAAAATTTTCATTGTTTGCTTTGGGAGTGCAAAGTTTATTGTATACCTGCAGCCATGGCCATACACTTGACCTATATGCCTGTAGGTAGGGGCAGATCCATCTTTTCAATATGCAGTTTAAGTGCCAGCATGACGGCTAGCTGTTGGAAAATGGATATGTATGGAATTGATATCATAACGGGTGGGTATGAATAGAAGTTTTCAAATTTAATGAGTAAGTTTAGAATTAAGGATAAAAATATTGGTTATATTTGAAATTGACCATCATATAAATTATTTTAAACAAAAATGAACGAGGTAAATTTTTCATTAATTATCAAGAGTATAAAAATAAATAGGGTTACATAAAAAAAAGTTTCATAAAAGGAAAGTCTCACTATCAATACCTTTTAATGATATCTTAGCCTACGATAATAAATTATTTAACATTATTTATTTAGTTAGGAATGTAAGTATCATCACTCATAAAAAGGAATATGATTATCATCTTATAAAAGACTAATAAGAGAGCAAAAAATTATTTTAATTTGAGAATGAATATGATTCTTTTAAATTTTCTTCTTATTTGTAAGCTTCATACGTCTCTTCTTCCAATTAATAATTTTTAAATTTTAATAAAAACAATAGTATTAGATATTAAGATTAACTTGGATATATATCATTAACTTATTACGGTATACCTAAATGAAATGCTACTTAGCACAGCAGTATACAGTCACGGCAACATAACATTGTACTAACGGCAATGCAAATGCAAGGAATCCATTGAGATCTCAATTAACAGTCATCTAATTTCAATTCCTGTGGGATGCAACTAACCCTTTATCATATTTTACAGTTTAGTCGCCTTTAATAGGAGTTCCACAATTTCCCTCTTATCGTGAGGGTTTATACTTTCTCCCTGTTGTGGGAGTTTAGGGAAATTTTCTCTTCATAGTACAAGGATATGAATGTGCTTCATTATAATATCTGGATATTATGATGTATATAGAAATATTTAAAAAAAAAAAAGTTTTATTTTAATTTGGAAACCAAATGGGTGAAAATTTCTTGACACAATAGTTGCTGATGGACATAACAAAGCATTGCAACAATAGTGACACCAAATTTGGTTGACAAAGAAAATTTTTGTTACAGCAACTATTTTGGAAGATCTGACATCAAACACTGTATTTCTGACTGCTGATTATAACAAAACAGGAAAATGGTAACATGATTTGAAGATCCAAGCCATACAATGTTCGGCCTTTCATTTAATGAGTGGTGATGGATTTTCTTTTAGTAGCTAGGCCAGCCAAACCGATTGGACTGCATGGATTATCAAAAAGGTGGGGCCCACAATGGACTATCCTCAATAATTCCAGGTCATACATCAGGGCAGCAGTTCAGTACAGGACAAAAGACAACCAATGCAGTTGTAAGCCCTTGCACACATTTGGGAACTCGAGACCATCCGGTGCAGTTTCTTCTCTTTCTATATTCCATTGCATGGATCCATATTCACATGCCCTTAAACCAATGAAGAACTCTTCTATCTTTCCAAAAGCAACCTTAAAAGGCCCAAATCATTAAACCAATCTGCATGTGTCTTCAATTCCATTGCAGGAAACTCTTTCTGGGTATGTTTTAAATTCCTCCCATTTCAGGATCTTCTCATTTTCTGCTTCCATTCTAGTCAAAAGATGCGTTTCAGCAATTGTCTTTACAAGGGAATGAATGCACTGAAAGCTCGCCTTACATCATGGCTTGTTTCCAGCCATATTGAGCCCTCCAAATGGAAGCCTATGCATAACTAGTTCTAGGGTTCCCCTAGGGTGGTGTGAAGGCATCTACAGGGGGTATAAAAAAGAAAAATTATTATGTTTGGCCACCCTTTTGAGCCACAGTTTAATGTGACTGCATTTAATACTACACGCAATCAAATATTATATTAATTACAGCTTAACTATTATAATCAAACTTTAATAGTCACATTAAATATTAGTAATTGTTGCATATGATGTAAAAAAATGCTATATTTGATCAAATGCCACTACTCAAAAGCAACAAAATGTGTTGTAACAGCAGAATATGTTTTATCAGCCTAGAACTAAATCCCACATCAAAAATGGGATAGAGTTCTTAGGGAGTTATAAGTGCGCTTAAGCTTAAAACATGGCATGATGTATTTCAAAACTATGCAGCTGAACTGACTAAACTATCATATTTTAAGACTCATAAACCTATAAGATCATTTTCCACTGCTAGAGTGGACAAGATCTCATTTTGTCTTCCATTTATTAGGATCAATGACCACTACAGATACAAGTACGGGGTATTACCTAATTTTTTTTATCAAGTGAAGAATTACGATCAATGATGCTTGGATGTTCTTTGGCACCCAGCTATATTAATTAGGTGGAATTTGTAAATCAAGTCAACTAATTGTGGCTCAAAAATCACAATGGGACACCAGCAAGCCGGCCACTCTGGTCGTAACTCATTTTCACAGCTGTATCACCGGCATGGGTTTAAATGATAGTTGGGGCATTTCGTATTCATTTATTATTTGGGAGCAGTGTTTTCCTATTTCGTAAGTGGAGTTATTAAGTGATGAACAACTATTTAATTAATTCACTCTCATCAAAAAATTAATTAATTCACTATACTATCAGCAACCAACTCTGTTGCTAATCTTCGTCCATGGGGTTGCATATATATGCCATTGGCAATGACGTTTGAGGCTACTTCGGAAGAATCCCATGGATGAAATTAGACAAGAATTGGATTTTTTTTCCATTTCTTACACAATGTTTTATTTTTCAATATATAACCATTCTACTTTTTCATTTTAATATTAAATTTTTTATTTTCAATACGCGGTAACTTTTCTCATTCCATTAAATATTTGGGCAATAATTTGTCGTGGATGCCAAATTTTGTTGCAAGGACCATATTTTAATATGTGAATATTATTTGCTTTTAACCTATCAAATTTGGCTGGCATGCGACCGTATAATGATAGCTAAAGAGTATAGCGGACCTTGCTACTGTGTAACCCCTTCCGTTAATATTTTAATGCTTTATGGTATAGTAGAAGTTTTCATTGGGAAAAAGCTAAATTGGTTAAAAAGTGAATTTTACTTCTAGTGAAATTAATTAAGAACATAGTTTTCATGCTGGTAGAAGTCTTGGATGGATGGAATAAAAACTAAATTAGTTAAAGGGTTTCGATCTTATCTTAGTGGTCGCACGTTTCTAGCATGTAGGAAGCCAGAAAATTAATTTATTATTATTCATTATACATATGCAGGCATCAATTATATTTGTTTCCTATGAAACTTAGTAATTTTTGAAATTATTTAATATTTTTTTAATTTTAGAAAAGAAGTTTGGGAAATTAAATAAGGCTTGAGGCTAAGTACACCTAGTTACACTTAAACTTAGTGCATCTAGGTGCATTTAACCTATTTTTTATTTTTAAAATTTTTAATATAATTGTTAATCTAAGTGTATTTAACATGTAAAACAAGTTTTACCATTTTTGAAGATTTATAGATATTTTTAAATTTTTTAAAAAGTGGCATCTTAATAATTTTTAAATTTCTTAAATACACTTAAATTAACATTGTATAAAAAATTTTAAAAATAAGAAATAGGTTTTTGCACCCCAGTGCATCATGATCCACTAGATAAATTCTAAAAGTTATCGAATTTGACAGATAGGAAAATATTGGTGAGGCCCTTATATATATAATTACAAAATACAAATTAGACCCCCCCCAATGAAAGAAATGTGAATAGTTCAAAAGATTAAAGGATTATAATGTTGTTAGCCCAAGCTAACATAATTTATGATAGTCTTAACTAAAAGATGTATTTTTATAATTTTAAGATATTTTATCAAACAAATTTCCAATCTTTAACTCATTGATCAAGTTTTGCACTTTTTTCCTTCAAAAAAACGTTTTGCAACTTTTAGCGATGTGTATTTTTTTTCAAAAGTCAATTTGGAGGGGTATGTAAGACATTTCCAATACAACCCAACTCCCTATTTTGGGTTTTGAAAAATAAATAAATATATATATATGTACAACTGTACACATTTTAAAAATGTAAAACTTGATATATGAGTTAATCACGTTTGAAAAAAAAATTATGGAAAAATGTAAAAGAACTTTTAAATACATTTTTAAACTAGGCTAATATAACCCAAATTAACATAAGCTTATACTAGTTTCGGCTAACAAGATTACAACCCAAAATTAAAATGTCAATTTTTAACAATTATTTAGTTATTTGTAAAAAAATATGATATATGATTCTTACTTAACTAAACCAGCATTTTTAAAAATATTAAAAGGAGAGAATCACACAAATTAATTATTAAGCCATTAAACGTTAGGATTCCTTTAGATATGTAGATTACCAATGGGTGGTACGTGCACATCGATCTGGTGATTAATTACAACTAGCTATGTTGCTTTTACACCGATGCAACATGTACAAACGAAGAGTACAAACTGTACAATCCATTGTAGTCAGCCAGAAGTAATTATGCAAGAGTTCCATTTTTAATTTACATTTTGAGGCATCTAGGGCTTATCAAGAGACGAGAGCAAGTACAATAGAAAAAACAAAAAATGGGGCCAAGGGAACGCCTACGACAGTGATGCAGCAATATTCGCTGGTGTGCATTAAATATGGGTTTTGCTCTAATACTAAATTCAGATGATTCCATTAGTTGGTGGGAAGGTTTTGGAGGGGCATGAGAAATCAGGGAGAGAGAGAAAGAAAGGCAGAAGGAAACGCAAGCATATGGATTTACCTGCAAAGATACTGTTGGAATTGAGCTAGGGTAATCAGATCTGGCCATGAGCTAAAAATAATATTTAGGGAGAGAAAGGGAATCCATGTTTTTGTGTTTTCAGCCTCATCCTTTTCCCGTCACATGCATTTGTTTAGTTATATTGGTAGAATGTCAGTCAGACAGCTTCTGCAGCTTAGTCAGTTATCTCCGCCTCCCCCCTACAAGTACAGCTTACTCATCTTACTTTTTTTTTTTTTTTTTTTTTTGATAGAAACTCGTCTTACTTTTTAAGTCTGCAGCTAATGTACTCATTACGAATAATCCTCTCTCTCTCTATACATATATGAAACACATATCGTTGGGTTAATTCTTCTATCTTTTTTATCAAACAAAACTTATTTGGACTTTCAACTGTGATTCTTGATGTTTGATTTCAGGTAACTTGGTTTAGTTGAGAAAATCATGTCAGGGTTGGCAGGTAGGAGGTAAAATTAATTATGTAATTAAATGTTTTTTTAGACTGAAAGATAAAAAGCGAAGACTGAAAATAAAGTTTTGTAATGTGAAAGGAGAAAAGATATCAAAATCTTGTATGGTAAATAAATACCACATAAAAAAAGAAAAAAATTGAAATATTTTTCTTCTCTTGTTCTTTATGCCACCAACCAAATTACACATAAAATATTTCATAAAAAAAAAGTACACATTAAACACCATACTTGAGAAAATGTTATAAAATGTAAGCTAAGCTCACACATACATGCGAACAGATAGCCTTTTGGACCTGACTATTTCACTGACAGAAGAAGGCAATTCAGGCTGTATTCATTATTCGGTTTTCCTTTATCAATGAAGAAACAACAAAGGGGCTTCCAAAAAAATAATCCAGAAGTGCACTCTTTAAGTCAGATTTTGAAATCTAATTACAAATAACGAGAAAGTTGCTCGAGAAACAGCCATCCCATAGAAAATAACCAATATTTCCAGGAATTCAAACTGTAAAGGAAGATACTCCAATAGCATTCAGACCCTTTTCAATCTTTCCCAATACCGAAAGATCTGAATAATATGTAAAGGCTTTCCAATTTGGTCACTCTTGTTCTGAATACGATTTAGTTGCTCTTCACTTATTGGAGATAGGCTATATATTGCAATTCATTAATCCTGATAAAATAACAAGACTTTAGAAAACAGTAACTCTAATATTCAAATGGCAAGAAACCATCATCCCTTCATGCTATCTAAGCACATGCGGTTGGGATCACATGCCCATATCTCGCGGGCTTCTTTTCTTCTTTCTGTTGTGATCATGAATGCAACGAATCTTGGAATAATCAACAAACAGATATATTGGCATTTAAAGCTAGTAATTAACATCTTAATTCCAATGATGTTTCCATCATACAACTGTTATTGTTACAATCTGCAAATCTAAGAGAGAGCACAAACCAAGTGATTTGTCTCAACTGAAGCTGGGAAATTAACGTTCCTTTGCCGCAAGATGAGACAACAAAGGAAGAACAAAAACTAGACAAAAAAAAAAGAGTCGCACCTTTATTCATTCAAGTAACCTTAGGCCTGTGTCCAAGCCTAAGTTCAAGATCCAAGTCATCCATTGGGTTAGGACCAAGTGCAAGTACCTCGTTGCGAAGATGATACTGCCTGTCACTTGTAGACACAGGCCTCAAGAAGAAAGGCAAGGGCACATCTATCATCCGTCTCTCAGAAATATCTGATGTGATGAAGAGAGGCAAAGGCCCATCTCTCCTCCTCCTTTTTTCAATGATATCTCCCTCCTCGATCCTACTCCTTTTCCTGACCATCCCCACAGATGGAACGGATGATTTTGCCCCAACATATTCCTTCTGATCATAATTGTTCCTATTCTCCTGATCCAATTTCAAATCACAAAACGAAAAAGAAAAGCTCTTTTTACGTTCTTGTACTGGAGATGAAGAACTAGGACGTGAAGCTAAGGTCTGATCGCTACGATTCTCATCAGAGGCCTCGGCGGGATTGGAACCAACGCTGTGGTTAGGGTTACAAACCAAGGTGCTAACCTGATCTAAATCAGCAGAAGATTCGAGACGAGCATTGGGAGACTGTTTGAGCCTGGCTCTATCTCTTCTGTGGACATTCATGTGACCCCCAAGTGCTTGAGCTGACCTAAACTCCCTTCCGCAGAAGCTGCATGTGTAAGACCTTGGAGGCCATATGCAGCCTCCGAGGGCGGCGCCGGCTGAGTCTTCGGCGAACGCCTGCTCTTCCCAGGAATCCTTGTGGTAGGAGTAAGAGAGGTGTGCTGCTGTGGGGGAGTGGAGAGGAGACAGCATGGTGGATTTCCGTTTGCTCATCCACGTCCAACAGCTTGCTTTGTCCATGAGCAAGAGGGAAAGCAAATAGATGATCGGCAAGCTGCAGGTGTTCTTGACGCAAAGAGAAGAAATGGGTACGGGTGGAAAAGAAGCATCTACATGCAAGTTGAAGAGACTGACAAGTACATGTGAAGGGGATTGGAAGGGAAGGAGGAGGGGAGAGAGAGAGAGAGAGAGAGAGAGAGCAAAGTCTACAACTATACCAGAGGAGGGGACACAGACAGAAAAAGCAGGTATTTGAGTTTGTGATATGATTGAAAGACTGATAGATAGGTTTTTTTTTTTTTTTTTTCCTACTAGGATTTTTCTGTGGGATTTGTCGTCTGCTACATGGGTCTGCATTTGACTTCTCAGAGACATACTTACAAGACTCATCCCGATGTTTAATCAGATGACAATCTGGAAGTTTATGAAAAGCATTTGAACAAATGGATATTAGCTAACTAATTAATTATCTTGGCTTGAAATACTAAAAGGCAACCCGGGCTACCCACGGTGCTTGCATGGTTTCTGGAATAAAGATCATACATAGCTGGTAAACCTTGTCTCATGTGAGTTGTAATTAGGTGGTGATCCAAGCTGTCCATAGGACTCGCTATATCGCCGTGGCAGCACAGCATAGAAGAATGATAATTTAGCTGTTTCTGTCAGTACTGTGCGTTGTCTCTTCCTAATTTCTTCAACATGGGTCTAAATCATCCAGCATGGAAAATTTTTCAGGCAACCAGCTAACCAATGGGGCTGTTTTATTTTCTCCAATAGCTGCTGCGCCACTGTTGCTAGACATAAAAGGCTAGGTTTCATTTCCATTTATGTCTCTTTGTCATCCGTCAGGAAATCGCAGTTTATTTATATACAACCAACAAAACCTAAAATAGCTGTACTAATATTTTGGTGCATTTGCAGATGGTTCAAATATATATACAAATTTTAATTTATCTTTCTAGACTGATGTGATATTATTACATACTATCTTCAACTGATTAATTATTATTATACTTACAATTACGCTTATTTTTCAATGGAAAAGTTTATTCTGCTTATCTGAATTTATTTTCATGATATGATCATATACATGCTCCAGATTTACATTAATTCTCGCTGGGATGCATTCTGCCTAAGGCTAGTTATTTCTTCTTCTTCTATAAGCCGACCTAAAGCTACGCCTGTACAGGCTTGATTTAAGTTGCCTCGACGTGTTGTTTTTCAATTATATATATAACACTTTGTTAGAAGCACATGTTGCAGTTGATAGCTACAAAGCCTTCGAAATCCCTACACCTCCCACCGTAAAACACGCTTTAGAGAAATCTATTTTTGAAAAGCCATGATCACCGCAGAAAAAATATAAACGGCGGTTTCTCTGGCTTGCATTGCATGAAGCACCACTGACACGATTGTAATGGAACTGTTTCATCGAAAACAAAAAATTAAGCAAGCCGCAAGCGTAGCCATCTAGTACCGAAGCTGTAACATACATTCATCGTATATATATCAAGGGTAATGTTTCAATGCATACCTCCCATTAAAAAAAATATTTCAATGCACACGGATGCATCAAAATTTAAATGTGCTAAGGTGTAAAACCTATATTTTCAGATTTTTTTAATTATTTTATAAAATTATTAATCTAAGTATATTCAGTATGTCATCAAGGTAGTCCTAACATGTGCCTCTTGATGCGTTTTGTGAAAGTTTTACTTCTCTCTTTTAGAAGGAGTTTAATTAACAAGAGTTTGTTGTCTCCTGTATAAATTGTAAAAATGTCTTCAAGAAATGTAATACAACAAAATAGTTGTAAATATTTAATCTATAAATCTAATTTTACCATTTTTAAAATGTATATATTTTTTATTTTTAAATATATGGAGTTTTTAGTCATTTTTAAAGATTAAAAATATATATAAACATTTTTAAAAATGGTAAAACTTAATAAGTAAAATATTTTATAACAAATTTTAAAAATGAGTTTCATATTTGAGTGTATTAAAGTTTCAATGCATAGGCATGCATTGAAACAAAACCCATGTATGCAATGGCAGCGATATAATTAAATCGACTGCATGGAACTTTCCATGTAGCCGGTTTCCTTTTTTATTTTAAAAATATTCTCTACGTATAAGTTAAAAATAATATGCATTAATTAATAAATAAAAATACTCCTATGATACCGATACGGTAGAAAATTTTGCTATTGTTGGTCCATTTTAGCCCATTTTGATGATTAATCAAAATAAAATCCACACATTTAGTATTATTTGTTTGACTAAAAGTCAAGTTTTCTTGGATAAAATTTTCTTGATTTGTCGAAATCAATTTTTTTATGAAAATCAAATATTTATGTGGGCTGAATTTGATAAAAGCAAAAAAGTGTAAAATCAAAGTAATAGTTTTACAATTTCCTCGTGACGCAGGGTTTTACAATTTTTCCACGATGTAAGGGTTTATAATTTTCCCTAGTGCGGGAGTTTAGGAAAAAATTTTCATCCATGGTATGAGGGTGAGAATATGTGCTCCATTATAATATCAGGATGTTTTGAGGTATATAAAATATAAAAAAGTTAATAATTTTTTATTTATATATTTATTTAATGTTATTAATTGCATAATATCCCATTCAAAATATTCTTTATATATAGGTAAATAATTCTATAAAATCTGATAACATCCTTCGAATATGTAAATGAATCTAAATATTTTTTATATTTTATATATAACCATAAATATTTTTTAAAGGTATTATCTACCTAAATCTTTGATTGAATTGATTCATTACAAGAAAATCAATATTTTGCAACATATTTTTAGTAATATTTAGCATTTTTACTCTTTACTAATGTAATTAATTATTATCCCTAAACATTAAATTTCAACGACAATAATATAATAAATGTTATAAAAAGTAACTTTTTAGCAATGAAATTTATAATTTTAGTGACAAACTCAAAACTTGTCGTTGAATTCTTTATGACTGATTTTCAGCAACTTAGTAATGATACATCAGATACCAAATCAATATATACAGTAACAAATTTTAGTGTCATGGGTGGTGTTTGGTATAAAAAATTTTAATATATATTTTTTTACGTATTGTTCACAAAACTACCCTTCTTTAATCATTTTTACACATTTTTCCATATAAATACTTTTCTTTCCAATTATTTTTGCACATTTTTTTATAACTATCCTTTACTCCTAATTCCATCTTTTTTTTTTAGCATATCACTCTCCCATATTTTCTAATTTTTTTTCCGCAATAGTTTTTTCATATTTTTTCAAATTACCGAATGCATTAGAAGTTTATTTTTTATAATGATCTTTTGTACTTTGACAAAATAAGTACTTTTAAATGAAATAAGCGGACCAAATTTTAATTTACTCATCAAAGTGAGCCAACATTGGACAACAACATTAAAGATTTTAGTGATATCATGTACCAAGAAAAATTACATTTCTAATGATAAATCCAATTCTAGGCTCTACTTTTTTGAGATATTCGAATGAAGTCGAAAAATCATCTTGAGGATTAATTGAAATTAGTCTATTTGTCACATTCAGAATTATTTGTTTAACATGGTCCCATCCAATAGACGTATAAAATCAATGAAACAAAAAATTTTAATTTATCTATTTTAGAGCTATTAATTCATTACCTATATCATTTAAAGTATTCTTCCCATATAATAAATTATTATAATACTCTAATACATTTGGTAATAGACCTACTCGATTTTCATATCTTATAAATGATTTATATTTTTAAATACGTGGATCGCATGCATGTAAGACCGATCTGATTAGAATGGCTTTTATATATGATAAAACAAATGATGTTAAACAAAATTATCATATTATATTTTGTATTCATCAATTAAGGTGGACCTGTTTGAAGAGGTTTTAATGGAGATCCTAGTATGAGAAATGCTGATGTGGGAAGATGGATAGAGACGCAAATGGCTAGAAGCAGTTGTTGGGCTCTGATCCCAACCTCATTCATATGTAGGTTGGCCGCTTGTCCAGTTCAGCTAATTAATTAACAATGCCAAGCAATTTGTTTAGCTATCCATCACATGGGTCCAGTCTTCCCTGAGACTAGTTGGGTATAAGAAGTATAATTCCTTTTTGCTAAATAATGTTTTAGCATAATTCCCTCTAAACCCTATTCCATTTTTCAATTTATAGTAGGTCTACCTTTCATTCATTGGATCTCATCCCAAATGTTTCACGTACTAATTAAATAATATAAGCGCGTTTTTCTACTTCAGTCGTAAACATATCTTCGTAATGTGTACGATAGGAAATTCAAGAGTAGTTGTCACCCATATGTCTTGCTTCTAGCATACATGTTCACACTTCGGTTAACTGTGGGGGGATCATCTGCGACGACCTCATTTGCGACCGGCTGCAACGCTGTCTTTTTTTATTTATTTTGTTTTTTTATAAAAGTATTAATCCAGATATATTTGTACATTCTATATAGTAAGTTTTATTATTTTGATATGTTTATTTTTTTTAATTTCAAATATAGATATTTTCAAAAATTACTAATATATTCTTGTGTTTGAAATTTAAATGTATATAAATTATCTCTAAAAATGATAAAATTTAGGATATAAATTAAATACACCTATTTTAATACTTTTATGAAAACAAAAAAATGAAAGATATGCTTTGTGCCTTGCGACCGGGCACAAATGATCAGCGCCGTCCGTGAACATGTGAGCACCATGATTGGCTATATCTTCATATGAAATGGTCCATCAAAAAATTAAAAAAGGGTAATTTGCTGATATATTCACTTAGTTGATGCTAATTGTTGATATATTTATTGTTTCATAAATTGTATATTACTCCTACAAAGTTTCATCAAAATTACTTATGTGTACGGGTTAAAGGCTAATATTTAATGAAAGTACATGGGTTATTAATTAAAAAAGATAACTTGCATATATAGCTACTAAGTTTGACTCTAATTGCTAATATACTCACATTAGTTTGCAATTGCATATTACCCTTACAAATTTTCACCGAAATTACTTGTATACTCATGACACTTTTGTCTTCAAAAATTGTTAATGTGTGCATTAAAATTTTGAATAATAATAGAAATGACTCATTTAAAGCTATATTAAAATCTCGTGGTTTATAAAATACTTAGATATGTAGGTAGAAGGGATTTACTTGGGACTTAGGGGTAACATATTAGCAGTTAGTATGGGTATGTAATAAAATTTTTTGAAATAATATGTAATTCGTAAAGTAATATAGGTATATTAATAATTAGCATCAAATTAAGTGGATATATCAGCAAATTATATTTTTTATTTAACAGCCATTAGCATAGGTACGTAAGCAATTTTTGTGAAAAATTATAAAATAAAATGCATTTCATGAAATAATATATCAACAATTAGCATCAAACTAAATGAGGATATTAGCAAATTACCCAAAATAAATGCAGAACTTCAACCGGAGATTGACTATATATTCTGGCCAACATAAATGCAGGAGAATTTCAATCCGAGATTGACTATATATTCTGGTAACGCATGACGGCATGCATGGTTGATAGGGACAGGGATGGACGGTCCAGATCAAATAGTTAGGCGTGCTCCAAATAATGCCTTTCCAGTAAAAGCCTGATTTTTAGTGTTTGTCGTGTGTGGGCGCGTGTGGTCAACCGGTCATATATATTCTAGCCGTGTGACTCCCACAACCATGATGTGGAATAGACCGTGTCATGAAAGCTCGAACCGACAACTCGAATGCTGGATCGATCGACTCGGTCTTCGGCCGATTTGATTCAGCATTTTAATGATTTATTAATTAATTTCGATTACTCGAAATGAAAATTTTCAATATGAGTCAAAGAACTTGTCGAAAAAATCTTTACGTGCCGCCCTAAATGGGGCAGAAGTAGCACTTACGTTTGGATATCCATCGGTTGCTAAAAGATGCATTATTAGTCGCTTCTGCGTGCGGTTTAATATTCTGATATACTTACCAATCAAAAAATTTTCTAATATCTTTACTGCGATTCAAATTTTTGCGATTTTATATCAAAACGATTGTCTTTAACCTTTTCATGAAAATATTTATACGCTTTGTCTGCATCGTTTTATGATTATTCCTATTTATCATTTGAAAAACACTTTTTAATTATACATTGTTCTTATAATCAAAAACATTATTCAAACACTCCCTTGTTATTTTTCTTAATAAATGTTGCAATGATATACGGAATTACCTTAACAGTTCAAGAAACACAATTTCTTTTGGTTATCAGTATGCTTCCCAATTTCCTCTTAATCTTTCATGTATTTTTATTTTTACCAATAATATTGCATATCTTTGTTTACTATGGTATATTTAGACCTATTTGCATAATGACCCTAAGTTTTGACTTGAAATTGCATGGCTTTATTTCTTAGACACTCTTGTACATAATTTGTTAAAAAATTATTAAATTACAAAATAGTGTTAACATTTGCATGACGTGGAAACTAGATATGAAAGATTAAAATTTTCAAATTTTAAATAAATTATGAAGTTCTCTCTTATTTGTTATGAGAAAAAAATTTTAATTTGGAAATAAGAGTTTTTAGGATTATTTTTTATCAATTTGCACTTAATTTAAGGTCCATATTTATGCAAGACATAAGAAAACACCTAAGTAGTCCTTAAAAAATAGTAAATAATAAGGGCAATTTGATCAAAATTTAAATATATCTACGCAAATACCGTTCATTCAATATTCAATATAACAATTTTAACATTTAATTGCCCAAGCACACGACCTCGTAATTAACGAACTGCTTGATTTTCATGGTAATAATGGTGGATCATCTATCATCATCACCTAATTAATGAAATAAGATATATACTAATGCAGGCATGCATCAGACAAGATGCGGACGTCCCTCATTAAACTGCATAAATGGAAGGTTGAAACTAAAATAATGCTAAAGCGTGTCGTCATTCATTCAGCGTCTCGTTTGCGCAGGCGCCATCTGATTTCAATGCATGCACTTTCAATTATTCTCCTTATTCTAACATAATAGCGTCAACAAAACAAATCGTTATTGCTTGATTTTCTAGTCCTCCCCACTATTTCATTTATTTAGTATCACTGTGCATAGAAAACATCTAGCAATGTGTAAATTCAACCTAATTCAATGGTAAATATCAATTTTTATATAAATTATTTTATAAAATACCATTACATTCTAATACATATATAAATAAATTTAAGTATTTCTTTAATTTACACATGAGTTTATCTATTTTTAAGCAAATATGGCCCATGTGCATATTTGATTTAGATGAAACTTGATTTTCTAACTTAACAAATAGTGCTAATATAATGATGCATTAGATTTTGCATCAATCATTAACAAATCAAAAAAAGAAGGAGTTAATATATGCAACAAACACAGGTGGTAGAGGCAGTGGCTTCTTAGGCATGACGTCCTGGGTTCGGACCCGGACATGAGAGCTTCATCTCCCCATTAATATTTGAGAGCTTATAGCCTCTCTATTGATATTGGGAGCCTATGGTCTCATATTACAACTTAATCATCGAAAGTATATTTTTTTTCAATTTTTCTTACAGGTAAACTTAACAATATTTTTGCAGGAGACACCTCCTGAAAATTCTAGACAGTGCTCCCCAAACCTAGAATAGAACTCGGATGTGCTGGTATCCTGCCAAAAGTGAGCACCAATCGTGCTAGGGTGTTGAGCTCAAAACCGTAGTTTTTGGACCATATATGCTCGGGCTAAGGAGATGGTGATTGCTGAGTGTCATTCCACTAGATCTAATGGATGGATTTTTCTCATTCCTAGAACAAATTTTATTTTCTACATGATTTTTCGTTTTTAATACATAATAATATTAATTTTTAATTTTCAATACTAATTTTCTCATTCTCAATATAATACCTCATTTTAGCATACGAAACAGCCTTTCATCCAAATCCAATGTGACATTGGTGGATTCCCAGCATACAGTGGGGAATCATGGAGTTTTACCTTTCAAGATTAGGTCAATACACGCAGGTCAATAAATGCGTTTTATTTGGTGTTCCTGCCACAAAGAAATTCATAGTATTGACTTGACCCAAGCTGCCAAGCTTTCAATTAGTGGTACGCCTATTGGTCGGACGTGGACCGTTCAACCATTGGTATTATGTCAAAAGTATTGGGATCCCATACTTTTTTTTATTTTTTTGAGTTTTTTAAACATATTTTAAAAAATACACTTAACCCACATACAAAGTTTTATCATTTTACGTAATTATTTTTATTTTTAAAAAATCATCAATTTTAGGGGGTTAAAGTATTGGGATCCCCTACTTTTTTATTTTTTTGAGTTTTTTAAACATATTTTAAAAAATACATTTAACCCACATACAAAGTTTTATCATTTTATGTGATTATTTTTATTTTTAAAAAATCATCAATTTTAGGGGGTCTTTCAATCAATTTAACCCCCTAAAAACTTACTTTTTAAAAATATATATATATAAAATATTAAAACTTGATATATAAATTAAATACACTTTGAAAAATAAGTTTAAAAAATCAAAAAATAAATATTGTATGGAGAGCTTATATACGATGAATCGCGTAGAATCAGGCCTCTTATGTCAAAGTATACTATTTGCGATATGGCAAGTCCTAATAAATTATGGGATCAGATCAGTGTTATTAAAACCGGACCGGACCGGCCGGTCCAACCGGGAACCGGTCTCGTGTTCGGTTCGAATACTAGCGGTTCGGTTCAATTAAGAAAAACCGCTTGAACCGTCGAACCGACGGTCGAAACGGAAAGGCTGGTTCAACCGGGTTCGACCGGTTCAACACTCCCACGTCGTCTTCCTCGCGAGTCGCGACACGCCAAACGCCACCACTGCGCTGCCCGTCCGCCCGAGCCTCTTCCTCGTGTCCGCCCGCCCGTGCCATTGTCGCAAGCACTTT
>JAXCLR010000105.1:21303676-21332173 GCA_035584095.1 Annona squamosa | reverse complement strand
TATAGGATTTAATATATACACATGCGTTTAATCATTATTCTTGGAATCGTTACTCTTAATCTTTTAGTAACGATATAAAAGAATAATGCTTAAAAAGTAGCAACGAAATTCGCTTTAGCGCTGAATATCTCGTTGCTAATACCAAAAATTCTACCACCGTAGCACTGAACAGCGGATTGATGCGATCAAGGATCCAAATCAGTCAGTTAAGAAAATGGATGTAAAGTATGGTTAGAAAGGAAAATCATCTCGATCTTCTCAACCTCGATAATATTAATTTCAAGGGGCAAATCCCTGGATGGAATATCGGATAATGAATGATACAATAGCAGCGATTAGGTGACCTGCCCACTTCAAACAGTCATGCACGGCCGACAGGGACGTGCAGGGAATGTGCTGTCTCGGTTGGAAGCGTTCGTGCATTTCGAACGTGGTGGATAATTAAATTAAGGAAAAATTCGTCTTGTGCCGACATTCTTTCACAATTTTTTTTTATATCGATAATATTTCACGTAGAATTTCTTTCATATCTATTCCTTTAACATAACTATTATTTCCTATATTGAAAAGATAATTTTATCCTTCTAAAAGTTCTTAATTCAAATAATTCAATATTAACATGACTCAATTAATCATTAACTGATTCAAGAATCATATTAGGGTTGAATATTTTAATTAAAAAAATTTTAAATCATAAAATTATCTTTTCAATGAAATAGATAATGGTTGCATTATGAACATAAATGTCTTAGAAATTTAAGATGAAATAGTACGAGAATAAAAAAAAAATTGTAAAATATCATAAGTATATTAAGAACTAAGGATAAATATTAACTTTGAAATTAATTATATATTCTTATTCACAACCTGTACAAGACGAGAATATGATATGATGAGATAAAATTCTACATTTTCTCGTTTCAAAAGATAATAATATACATTTTTTTTTATTTCCATACAACTTTGTTCAATTTCATATAAAAAAATTTCTTATCCCCTGTACAAAACAACATTTTTTGTACCCCCACATCCGCCAACAGGCTATTTATCTTGACAGTCTGTCACTGTATGGTAATTAAGGAAACGTCCATTCGCAGGCAGAAATATATTGTAAGGGCCTAGAATTACTCGTGAAGAAGAAAGAAAGACCTTTCAATGGGTCGCATTATCTTGACTATGATTCTGTAATTTTTTTCATGGAAAGGGGCGGTTCGCATGCGAGGTGGGCAATAACTTTCTAGCTAGCGTGCAACGCCGGCTAGCATATGTATGTAGAGAAAATAATTAATATCGAACCATCACTTTGGTGAAATAGCAAGCTATAGATTGATTCTTGAAGCAAAAGATCCAATTACAATCTCCAAGAAGAGAAGTCTGATCAGAAGGTATTGAAGGCTCGTGTTAGTATAAACTATAAACGTCGGGGTACAAACGGACCGCAGAGCTCCACGGATGTAGCTAACATATTGCATATATATTAGACTACAGTCGACAACGACGAGTTGACGACTAAGAAAACAACAGTGCTCCCTTTCTTTAGTTTAATGGTGTACGAATTCTATATTTGAAAAAATGCTCAACGAAAGTTCCCGTGTTCACATCTACTGACTCAAAACGTTTCTGCATCGTTTTCATTCGATAATTAAATTCAAATTTCTCTGAACTTGCGGTTTACCAGGGAAATGGGTTGGAAATTCTCCAGAAAAACAAGGAAAACCGTTCATGATTTAATATTATATTTCTATTGGGTATTGACTAGGACTTGTTTTAGAAATGAATGGAACATCCCACTAGAAGAATTGTTTAATTCCATGTAGAATTTCTGCGACGATCATTCCACCTGAAAATAAACAACGATGACTTTGAACATTGAGGATTTTGGATTTTCCATGTTGCTCTCGATGAACAAGGGTGGTTTATTTTATTTTTTTTTGGGAACACATAGGGTGGTTGTTGTTTTGCATATTCTAGATAAAAGTTACAGAAGGATCTTCAGGGCTTTAAGATGCTTGGGTGCATGAATGTATGCAACACCATAACAAGTGTCCTTACTTGCAGTCGGCATTTTGGCCACGGATATAAATTTGGCTACATGTGCTATTATGCTCAAATATGTACATAAATGGGTCCCCACTTGGCTGTCCAACCATTTTTTAAAATTTTCTACTTATAATATTATTTATAGCCACTAAAATTTTGTTGCATATAAATAAATTTAGCTACATACAATTACATACTGTAGCATCTTTCATTTTTTTTTTTTTGGATTGCATTAATTGCAAAGAGTGAAGGTTGAATCCTCAACCAAGTGGCATCATGCCGCAATCTGTTACTATTGGAGCAAGCCCACGAACATAGTAGTATTTTTCATTTAACTATAACTAATATTGAATAAGGCATCGTGATTGACTTATCTGTAAGCAACCAATAGATAAGGTTTTGAGTTCCCCTAGTGTGTAGTGTGTGAGTAAATTTAGGTAAAGTTTTTACAATATTCCTCCTTTGTGTGGGTTTTAAAGATTCTCCTTGTATGAGGGCATTTACAAATTTATAGATGTTTCTTGGTATGAAGGTGTTTACAAAAAAAATCTCTTTATGGTTTAAGAGTTGTAAATGTACTTGATTATAATATCAATAATCATGTTGTATAAAGTATCAATTAAAAGTTCATAAAAAAATATCAATTAAAAAATATTGAATTTAATTGCAAATAATATTATATTTTGCAGTATCTAATATCACGAGCGGCAAAGTTATCATGCACGAACATCCAATAATGTCACTCGTTAATCTGGAGATGTACAAGTGGGTTATTGTAAAAAATACTTATATTTTTAACGGTATATGGACCCCACTTGGATCTTTCTTCCTATAAAACTTGAGCATATTTTAAAATTATTTGAAATTTTTTTATATAAAATTAATAAAACGGGCATGAAAACATTATAAATGGTGTAAATATTATAAACATCATATATATGATGATTACAAAGAGTTTACATATTGGGCTATGCTTTTATGTAATCTATTTTTTTTAAATATCCGGATGGTCGATGCGAAACCTACTCTAACTATTGTATTTAACATCATTATATTATTATGAAAATTATTTTATTTGTTTAGTAAATGTGTATGGGCTATTTTACAAATATTTAAAATTAATTTGATACAAATATTAACTTTAAGTAATATTGTCAATATTTACACCATTTAAAATATCAAAATTTAAACTATTTAAAATATCAATATTAAGTGGATAAATAATTTTATAAAATATTATTACTTTATAATATATATGTGAATGAATCTAATCATTTTTCTATTTTACATACAAATATATCTATTTTAAAGTAAATACAGCTCATATGCATCTTGGTTTGAATGAGACTTAGTTTTTTCTAGCTAAGTGATATTTATATAATAAATGCATCGAATTTAGCATTAACCATCAATATTTTAAAATTAAGAAAGTTACATGAAACCGCTTTTATATAATCAGGTTATATAGAAACGGAGCTCCGTATTAAAAAAATATATTTTCAAAAATGAAAAAGAAATCATTGTCTATTTTTTAAATCTCAAAAATAACGATTTTAAGGTTATTTAAGTAATTTTAATGTCAACAAACTGTTGATTTTCGAAATTCAATTATATATACACATGTTCAAAAATATAAGATTTGATGTGTGAATTAAATACATTTAGACAGATAATTTGGTGAAAAAATAAAAATGAAATATATTCATTTACTCAAGATAACGAGATTATATCCCTCATCAGTTTGTTTATCAACATTTTCCTTATTATATCATATCATTTTTCTGATTTAAAAAAAATTTACACTAAAATTTTTTTTAAAAAAATTTGAAAAAAATTCTTACGTAGGTAGCATTTGCCCATATTTCTTTATTATCTACAATATTTCATGAATTCTTTTTATGTTCATAACATTTTGTCTTAAATTTCTTTCATACTTGTGCCATCAACATAACCGTTATCCATCATCTTAAAAAGACGATTTTGACCATTTGAAATTTCTTAGTTGAGATATTTAACTCTAGTAAAACATCATTACATGGCATTAACTGATTCAAAATTTATATTAAGATTGAATACTCTTAATTAGAAAAATTTAAGAGGCTCAAAATTATTTTTTAATGGAATAGATAATGGTTGCATTAACAATATAAGTAATAAGAATTTTGGATAAAATATTATTGATATAAGAAAATTTTATAAGATATTATAGATATATTAAGAATTAGGTTATAAATATTGTACGTATAAAAATAATTTTTTCTAAAATTTTTTATCAAATATCAAACTCACCATAAATTTTTATTAAATACATCCTTAATATAAAATATAATTTTAAAGAAAATTCATATAATTTTATGAATTTTATTACTAATTTTATTTATATCAATGGACTTTTAAAATTTTCAAATATATCTATATATTTTGCTTAAATTCCATTTATACCCATGTTGTAAGGAATCTATTAAATGAGTCGTTAGCTTTATTTGTAAAATAATAAATATTCCTAAGCCACAATATAATTTAAGGTTAATTTACTAAAATTAGAAATTCATATTCCAATCATTTATAGTAGTATAAAGTTTTAAATTTTAACTATAAAAATCATAATTATGAATGGAAACATTCTTCATGTTACAGGGTGTTAACAGTTTCTTTAAATGATCCTTAATGGTATAAGTAGAACTTTAACTAAAATATGTCGGCATATTCGAAATTTTTGAAAATCCATGGGTAAGGGTAAAATAGATGGGCAAACGTGAATTTACCGAAACAGTACAGTGTACGGAGGCTTTTCGTACTTTCCCTTGCCAGCACTGTTCTCTGTTCCCTCCTTTCCCTGCTCCCTCTCTCTTGCCCTCCTCGGTGACTAGCTGTTGTCATCTAGGCGTAGTATTAGTGTATTACCGGATTCCCTCGTCCTCCCCTTCTCTTACTTCATTTCTCTCCGTATTCTTCTCTATCTCCCTCCCTCTTGCTCTTTAGTTCTCTCTCCCTCTCCAGTCTCCCGTTCAGTCAATCGATCGCTGTTCCCGTCGTTTTCTGGTCTGCTTTGTCTCCCTCTCTCCCTCTCCCTTCCTCTCCCTGTTATCTCTCCCTCTCTGCTTTCCGGCGTTTCTCGCATCTCCATTTTCTAGCCACCCTCTGCTATGTCATGGAACCACTGCTCTGACCTCCTTCTCTTTCCAACATCCTAACACTGAGTATGAGTTTGATGCTTCCCGTTACTTCGATTTCTGTCTCGAACAATCCTTTTTGGAAGCCTAAGAAGCCGAGCTCTGGTTTGAGACCGTTGGGAACTATCCGCCTTCACGTAAGAGGAAACCCCTATAACCTTTCTGTTATTCGGCTGCTGTTGTGGATTTGCTATTTTTATTTATCTGCCTTTTCCTCGTGTTTGGATCTCTTCTGGTTTGGTGGCAACATTGCATTGTTGTAAATTAATCAGATTTTCCACCTACATTACATGGTATCATTTGTTCTATTTCATTCAAGTATGACTTTCTGATACGAGTGCGTTAAACTTAGATAAAATCGATGAAACATGCATGTGGATATGGATTTATTACTACTTAAACAAGCCGTTTGGATATTAATCTCTGTTTGCTTGAGCTTGCTTGCAATATTTTAAATAGATTGTTTGCATATTAATTTTTGTTTGGATATTTTAAAAAGGTTAATTTCTTTTTTAATAGAAAATTCTTTTCCTAATCTAGCTTTAAATTTTCTCACTTAATATGGTATGTTTCAGTAATTTGCTTAATTTATTAACCCAATTTTCAACTCGAACTGATCTTTGTAGGATTACTTTAAGATTGAGTCGAGGTTAGAGAAGAGTTAAAGTTACAGTTGGGTGGAAGTTTTATAAATAAGGTTAGGATGAAGAAAACCCCAACTTAAGTCAACCTAACCTGATCTACAGCCCTAGTGGGCAAATACCGGGGCAGTAACTTACTTAATTGATCATCTAATAATAATAATCGGCTTCTGTAATTCGATTTGAAGGTTTTCTTTTTTTAAATGACATGTGATGCAACTATGTGGTTTGCTTGAGTCTCAAGCTATTCTGTTAGCTGGGACGTAGCAGGTGGACATTGAAAAATCACAAACCAAACTAACTCGACCAAAAATCTATTTGCCTTCTCATTTTTTTTCACATATAAATTTTGATTTTGCAAAAAGTGCTGTAATTTTTTTCACTTCCCTTGAAAAAATGCCTTTGTGATTAGTTTTCAGTTAAATTTTGTACCCCACCTAGTTATATTAAGATTATATGTAATAGTGTTTTAACTTTTATAATGAATGAGATGAGATATGTATGAGCACAAATAAGATATACGAGTGGATTGTTGTGTATGGAGACATGAAAAATTGAAATGAAAATAAAAAATAATGTAAAAATATGAAATAAGATTACTGTGTATTAAAAAATGAAGTTGGTTTGCTAATGGAAAAAAAGTTCTCTCCAACTTTTCCACATATTTTTGTCTATGACTAAACTTTCTTACTTTTCAATCATTTCTCCATATCTCAATATACAGTTGCCCTATTTTATTTTAATTTTATTCTCTTTACCTTCTCAATAACTATTATTCATAGCATATTCACTCTCTCACCTTTTTTTATATTCTCTAAAAATTTTTCCTTTTTTTTTTTTCCATTTACAATTTTCATGTGAAACGAGAAATCTCATCTTGTTCCATCTGTATGATCTTAGAGAAAGAGGGGAAAGCGACAGCAAAATCCCATCCCAATGGCTGCACTGACAGATACCACCAGCAGCAGCGTCGATAACAGATGGTCACTGCAGGGAAAAACTGCTCTGGTCACCGGAGGAACTCGTGGAATTGGGTAGAAACTAGAAAGTCTCTCTGTTTCCTCTCTGTTCTTCTTTTTCTTCCCTTCCACCACCCCCCCAACACACACACACACACACACACACCATCCTTTTTTCTTTTCCTGAGTTAGTCTCAATCAGTTTTTGTTTTTTTTTTTTTTTCGGGGACAACTGCAGGCACGCAGTGGTAGAAGAACTTGCGGGATTTGGGGCGTCTGTCCACACCTGCTCCCGCAGCGCAGAGGAGCTCAATCGTTGCCTCAGCAAATGGGAGCATTTGGGCTTCCATGTCACTGGGTCGGTCTGCGATTTGCTGTCTCGTCCGGAGAGGGAGAAGCTTGTGGAGAGAGTTTCTTCCATCTTCCATGGCAAGCTCAACATCCTTGTATGTACTCCATCTTTCTACTGCACAAATGCTCTCTTTGCTAGGTTTTGAGGAAGAGATTTTTGAGAATTGGTTTTGGAAAAAAAAAAAAAAGATCTGACTTTGTCAAGTTCCAAAATGATATTGTCGCCTCTTACTAGGAAATGAGTTTGTGGACATGAATTTCTAGATTCCCAAACAGCCCCTAAACTTACTACAGATAGAAAATCAGCTTTGGTAGGAGGAAAATCCCAATAAAAATTCATTTGTTATAAACCAAAATGAACTTTATGCACTAAAGGTATTTGAAGCTTTGAAGCCAGGAAGTCATGAAAAACATCACTAAAAATCAATTCTCCTGTTCTTGGCTCAAGATGTCCTGAATTTCAACAATTTGGCCTAGCTCTATGGTGTTACTCATCCTTTTACCTTCATTGATGAAGCCATTTTGCATGCGAATGCACCGTTTATACAGAACATTTTATCACGTTCTTTAGGGCCTGTTATATAAACATGAAGTTGCAAATTGCACAAGCCACCACACATATGATACAAAAGGTCCCACAATATAATCTAATTTATAAAATGCCACTTTTTTGAAGTTCTAGTGATCTGGAATGGTCAGAATTTTTGCAAAATAAGATGGTGGTAGATTTGTTTTGCATATATATGTTGCAGACTGATGATGTTAGGCACAGACAGCACTATGTTTGAAACATTGGTTGGATGTGGATATGGTTTTACAGTCCCTCTTTCATTGCTGTATTTAGCAGGTATCAGTTAGAGCAGGGCAGGGTATCATCAAGTGATGGTCATATTACAAGAACATGTTGTCTTTGTATGGTCCTTATGCATGGAAAAGGGCAGCTGTGAGCTTCGTGGACTCCTTCCTATATAGGAGGAGGTCTAAATCATAGCATGGCATACAAGCAAGTATTTGATCATGACTTTGTATTGGTCCTCTATTTACCTATAACTTGTTGTTGCTACATTGTGATGACAATGGCCTGAAGAATGTTTGCTGCGAATCCATGATCTGTGTGGAATGTGCAACAGCTGATACACAGATCACCTGAGTACAGCCCTACTGGTTCTTGTGAAGAAGAATTGAAAGAATTATATGCCTTTCTCCTCTTTTAATAAGCACCAGTGGAGCTGTTTTCAGGTGATCTTAGTATCAGTGGGCACGCATTAAGTTTGTAGCCGGCTTTCTTAACGGTGGAGGAGAATGACATGCCACGATTGCGGTTCTATTTCTTAATGGAACTTTGGAGAGCAGTTTATCTTTTTTCCTTGTCTTTTATGGTTTTTATTAATGGATATATGTAATTTGGTATATGACTGATTTCACTTGCGCATGCATTTTTATGAAAAAATAATAAAATTAAATTAAAAGGGTACAGTGGATAGCTGCAGCTTAGATCTAGCTGCATACCGACAAAATCCTATAAATATATAATGCTAAAGTAAGATTTGGAAGGATTCTGTTTAGAAAAATTTGATTCCTCTCTTGTTTTTTCTGGCCACAGATAAACAATGTTGGAATAAATATAAGAAAGCCCACTGTGGACTACAGTGCTGAGGACTTTGCAACTCTCATGTCAACCAATTTTGAATCTGGTTACCATATGTGCCAACTCACACATTCACTTTTAAAGGCATCTGGAATGGGAAGTATTGTCTTCATCTCCTCTGTAGCTGGATTGGTAGCTCTACGTAGTGGGACCATTCAAGCTGCAAGTAAAGGTAACAACACTTCTGTTCTAAACTCTTGATAGAAACATGTCTTTCTAGGTAGACAGTTGTTTATTTTTTACCCAAACAGGAAATAACCTCCAGCTGGGTAAGCCCTGTGTTCAGAGAAGAGTTGGCTACTCACACTTGTTCTCTATGATATGTTCACATAATACCTAATGATCAAGTGGCCCAGTTTCCAGATTGATTATAATTGCAAATTACTAAGGAGCTCATGCACTTTGTCAAATGTTGGCCTCTAGAGGGTATTTCTGGTAATTTTATCCACTCATTTTGTTTAAATAATTTGTTTTATTGGGGTATTTAGATCAAAGTTGTCATGTTCTCATGGCTTCTTTAAGATATTTCTAATTGTATGTAAAATATGAAAACCACGTCCATTCACAGATTTGATAGAATTTGTTATATTTTGCATAATCTTTATCTATATGAGAAGAATGTTCTAAATTGTATAGATGTTGAACCAATGGCTTTAAAATAGGTATTTATATTAAATTATTTTATTACATTGATTTTATGCTTTTTCAATTATCAAATGGGGGGCCTGCACAAATATTTGATTTGGATGAAATTTGGTTTCCTAGTCAAACAAATAATTCTAAATGCAATGGGCAAATTTGATTTAGATTTAGGGTGTGTTTGTTGTTAAATAAAACTTTTTATCTAAAGCTGTTCAATCTAAAATTTTTCACTCTCTTCAACCACCCAATTTTTTAATTGTTTTTTTCACATCATCTTATACAAATTGCCTTTTCAATTATTTCTACACAACTGTGTATGCAACTACCTATCTATTTTAATTTTATTTTTCATCATTACCTGGATCATATCACATCATTTCTTTTCTTTTTAACGACTTTTATACAAAAAACTTTTCATTTAGAAGTTTTATCACTTCCCAAACACACCCTTAGTCATCAAAGTGGGTCAAAATGGAGCAGCAATGCTGATCTCTTCTATGATATATTGGTATTGATAGAAGGCCACTGATCATATGCGGCCAGCCCGAAGTGTCTTCCACTTCGTCCGCCAGCTATGAGAATTTTTTCTGTCATTTGATGAGGTGCAGTCGTGTCATGCCGTTTGATTAGGGAGCTGAGATTTTTTTTTTTTTTTAAACCCTACGATAATATATATCGTAGCAAAAATGAAAACCTTAAGCTCCAGCGGACCATCTTCTCGGTCAGAGTTCTTGATCATGTAGGACGAAAAAAAAAAACGAAGGAAAAAAAAGACAAGAACAACCGAGCTAAATAAATTGCATCTGTTCACATCTACGAACATGAAGAAACCAGATTCAGCACATGCAAACTAGATGCACAGTTTGGGAGCTCATCCATTCTATACTGGACTACCTTGTTCAAATGACCAGCAGCGAGACATCTATGTTTTAGAAGCAACTGAAACATCCACCAAATCCTATGCTTTAATTCCTGCGGCACGCTTCATCCCCATTCATGTTGCCTTCATTAAAACTAGCCACCTCTGTTGTGTTAGAATGTGGCAGTGAACCCAAATGCCACCACACCGATGCATGACCACACACACAAATGTTGGATTTGAAGCACCCACATTGTAAATTAATCAGAAAGAAAGAAAGAAATTAATACATGTGAAGGTGCCAGGAGGAAAATGTAGCCACTGCTGCACCTTTCCACTAGAAAAAAGATTTCTTCCACTTGGGAACTAATTGTACAAGAAAGAAGAGAAGAGAGAATGAAATGATGAATAGGTGGAATATTATCAACATGTAGAAGATGGTATCCATTGCAATTCCTATTTCAATTGCCAACAAAGGTAAATCATTGCCCACACCCCCATTCTCTCCAAATTTAAGCAAGCAAAGATGGCAATAAAAATCCACCGCTACTGCTGCTTTTTTCATCCTGTGATCTAGCCACCGACCAGCAATATTTCTCTATTTTTCTGTTCCCAGATTCAATGAGGATGACCCATGCATATGCTGCCATCGCAAATTCGAATTGCACTAATCACCCTAAACAAAGCCGAAGGCAGTGAGAGTGCATTCTAGCAAAAGCTGAGTCATGACCCTTTGTCCCTTTGTCTTCTCCAGCTTGTTTGTTTGATTGCAATTAGTGCCCGCCAGCCTCACCCCAATTGTCTTACATTATCTACGCCCGTGGCTTTTGGTTTTTGATTGAACGCCGAAGAGGATGAATGATATCGTTGCTGCTTGCTTGGATTCATTCTGCAAGCTCTCCGTGGTGGGAGATCAGTCAGCTCTGTAATCCAACCCATTGGCAGCATCAAAGTGCATATTCACATTGAAATGCTCGAACTCAGTTGAAATTCATCTGATCCCTTTTTGGCCAACTCCACTGCATTCTAGAAATGTCGCTACTTAGCAACTAGGTGGTGGATGAGATAAGCAACCTTCACAGAGATGGTGCCTGCAAGCGTTGGAGGGCAGAGGGCATTTCCAGCGACAGAGAAGAGATGACCTGGATGAAACTCTTGTTTGGAGTTTTGGGTTTTTGTTTTTGCTACTGTATATCATGGCAGGAGCTTTTTCGAAAAAGTGTCAGCTCCCCCATCTAACGGCGTAGAGCGACACAACTCATCAAATGGCTGAGAAAATTTGCCCAGTAGGCGGACGAAGTAACTGGCACTTAGTCTTGCAGCATATGGTCAGCCGCCTTGGTAGAAGTATTTCACTTTTTAGATGCTCTTCTCATTTCTCATTCAATAGAAAAGTTCATTCTCTTCTGGTTGCTTATTTTCTCAGGGGCAATAAATCAACCGACGAAGAATTTGGCATGCGAATGGGCTAAAGACAATATCAGAACCAATTCTGTGGCACCTTGGTATATTAAAACCTCTCTAGTTGAAAGGGTAAGGTCCATCCCATCTATGCACTTTTTTTTTTTTTTTCTCTAAGGTGATTATACTAGTTACCTGTTTCTTTATTGGATGACGATTCAATAATTAATGCAAGCATGGAAGTCTTCATGCTTACCTTTGATTTTAAAATTTGTAAATATATTTTCTAAATCAAAAGCCATATTTAGTACATCTTATTTTATCACATTTCCTTAAAAAAACTTTATTGTAAACTTCTATCATGGAAAAAGTATTATCTTTAGAGAGTGAGAATATAACCACAACAAATTTTGAAACATGTATAGTATAAGTATAGTATATAGAAGTCTGCAATGCATGTAGTTTTTGGAATCATAAATAAATACACATGGATAAACATTAAATGGTTTAGATTTTTAAAGAAAATATTTTAAAATTTAAAAAATCAAGGGTAAGCATGGAGTTTTTCATGCAAACTTAAGTATTGAATCATTAACCTTCTTTATTTTCAGCATCATTTTGTTGCTTCTAAATGTTTTGCGTGTCTGACCACCTGTCTGGACTGCCAAAATACTACTGGAACCAGCCACAATTAGACTCCTGATATGATGCATATTTGAACCAGCTCTGAAATTGAACAGAAGCATAATTCAAACGACCAACATCATATGTGTTACTCTCAAAGTCCAGCAAATTGGATACAAGAGTGACATGTTATTCGCACTCTTAATAAAGGAGCAGCTTCAGTCTGAGATTGGAATCTCACATTTTCCAAAAACACTTCTTCCATTCTCAAAAGATAATAACCTACTTTTTCTATTTCCAATACAACTGTTCTCAATTTTAATACGCACTTTCTCATTCCTAATACACAATAACACTTTTCCCATCCTGCGGCCCCATCCCCTCCTCACATCTAAGCTATGAGCATTTGGACTCAGTAAATTGATCACATACGAAGCTCAGAATAAAAATGAAATTCTATCCCTTATCTTGAAACACCAGTCCAAAAGTTTGGTGGAAAATTTGTTGAATCAACAACCCCACAACTCACTTTACGGCAAACTATGATCTGTGTCAATTTTGACAATTAAGAATCTGCTCATTGTAGTATCATTGATATAGATGACAAAGACAATCAGAGTTGTCATTTAAGAGGCAGTTAAGAGGAATGTCTGAGTATTTCAGTGGTTCTTTCATTAGTCCAGGAAGCTTGTTTTCTTCGCGTTTCCTTCAGTCTCTTAAAGAGCAATTCCTATGGGACCTATATGACCAGGCAACAATCATGGTTGGACGTCCTTTACTACAACAGATGATTGTATCAAAGCTATTTCTTCCTGTGAACATCACATCTCAGTCTTAGGAATAACTCTCTCAGGTGTAGTGGTGGTATTTTAATAGAATCATAAATATAGATAACGAATAATCCATCTGACCTTACATTACTGGATCAGATGATGGAAGGTCATCACTTATGACTCGAAAGGAAATAAGCAGTTCTCATAAGAGATCAAATCGAAGTTGATTGTAAGGAACACAAGCTTTAGCCACATGATACTTAAATTGAGGTGTGCAACTGCTTCAATTTTCATTTGGAACTTTGGCCGCTTCTCCCTCTTCCTTCTCCTTTATACTTTTGTTATTCTGAAATTGGTTTTTTTTTTTAGAAGTTCCTATTATATAAATCTTTGAAGGTTGATCTCAGCCCTCCATACAACATCTTTTTTCTCTTTTTTCTTTTTTTTCTTTTAAAAATTTTCTCTATTTAACTTATATATCAAGTTTTAACATTTTACAATATTTTTACATATTTATCTTTTATCTTAAAAAATTAACATTTTACAATATTTTTACATATTTATCTTTTATCTTAAAAAATAAGTTTTTAATGGTTGAAATTGACTAAAAGACCCCTGAAATTGATTTTTAAAAATAAAAATATAAATATAAAAATATTGTAGAGTGATAAAACTTAATATATGAGTTAAATAGACTTATTAAAACATTTTTATGAGAAAAAGTCAATAAACAAATAAATAAAAGATGTCGTTCAGAAGGTTGCATGCAATTCATTGCTCAAAATCAGCCCTCTATATCTTTTGTCATTTCCGTGCCAGTTTTTTGCCTTTGCCCTCTATTTGGTGGGCTCTGACAAGGCTACGGTTTGAATTTTATAAGTCTTATTGGGCATCTTCTAATGTCCGTTGGCAACCTGATATTAATTGTCTAGATGACAGACATTGAACAGGCTAGCACATTGGAAACCCAGGCCATAATCATTAAATCTTTCACTTGACAGTATGTAGCATCTTTATTTGTTTTTCTGGTCCCTGCAGTTGCTTGAAAATGAGGAATTTACGAAGGAGATTATCTCCCGCACTCCTATTCGACGCATTGGGGAGCCAAAGGAGGTTTCGTCTCTAGTGGCATTCCTCTGCTTACCTGCAGCATCCTACATTACCGGCCAGGTTATCCCCGTCGATGGGGGGATGACCGTGAATGGTTTCTACCCAACGGATGATTAGAAGAATTATGCTCGGATGCTGCCTCAGATATGTGGGTGTCTGGGACACTACTAATCAGGTGGAATACTTTGTGCCTAATACAGCCTTTGATTATTCTGCCACAAAGTTACTGATTACTAATCTTGTGCAAGACAGTTGTAGTCTTACAGATGGTTACAATAACTCAGTTGCCTCTTTGCTCCTGATACTATTCCTTCATATTTTCTGTCAATTCCTCCATGAGATCGACCCAGCTCACAGCCGATGCTTATCCAGCTGTTGGTAATGGAATTGGCACTGGATTTTTGTTTTTTTGTATTTTTGGGTAAATTCCTCTAATAACCACAACATTTGATACCTAATTCCTCTGATACCTACACTGTCACCTTTCATTAATTATGTTTTATGGAATGAAAAATGCTCATCGTTACTTTTTTAAAATGACAAAATTGTCCAGCTGTCACCTGCTTTGGTTCTCTTCTTCCTTCGACACTCGACTCCCCCATTCTTCATTTCTCTCCTTACTCCCTATGCTTGCGCCGCTTGATGTCTCTGCATATCTAACGCCCAGAATAGCCCAAGTTCTTTGGGTGCAACCTTTGCATTGCCGTCGTGGGCGGCAGCCTTGCTGGAGGTAGCGTTGCCGACGCTCTAGCCAAGGGCAACGTAGAGATGACTGCCACAGTGTCATCCGCAGGCCCTACTCGCATTATCCATGTTGTAGTGGCTAAAAAATGGCGTTGGAGAAGATAAATGGGTTTTTTCTTGCTGCTCGGTGGATTTTGATTGCTGCGGATAGAAGTGATTGCTACTACCCGAGAAGATGGGTTAGCGGTGATCAGATTCAATGGATGCAATATTTTGCCACTGCCAGAGGAGATGAAGATGATGGGAGGTGTAATTTTTGTTCGACCTTCCGATTTGTTAGTTCCGCTGCGGGCGTCGAGTCTAGGATGGCAGTCGTTAATACGAGGAAAGTCTGTCAGCCGCGAAAGGAGATGGAGCACTGGAAATTAGGATAGAAGACGAGCAGCTACCGAAGCTGCTGCTGCTGATTGAAGACGGGATTGGATGGTGCTGCTCCTCCAGAACTAGGGATTGCAAGAGGAATTAAGAGAAATGAAAAACGTCATTCTAGTGGTTCACCCAACAGAAGCCATACGGAAAGCGCCATTTTCTTCCCCAGATCAATTGGTCGTCATTGCCATCTCGTTTCACCCAACAGTAGCCAGACGAAAAAATACTACATGCGATTGTGATTTGTGTTGCTGCCTGTGAGGTGCTGCCAAACCATGTGGAGCAGTGGAGCTGAGCTTCCGAATGTAATGGTGTATTGCCGGCAAATCTAAAACGCGTTTACAATTTGGGGCAGATTACTGAATTTTGAATGGTGGCTATGAAATTGGTAAATTAATGGTGATAGGTAATGCGGTGTGGCTGATTTTCATGATGCTAAAACGGGGCTGACACTGTTGCTTCCGTTCGTCCGCCATCGAACGTAGATTGCTGGAAGGGGCTAATATGTCATTTTCACATGCCCATAACAGGCGTTTAAGCTGTTGGTGACAATGCTGAGTACTAGAGGAATTAGGTATCAAATGTTGTGGGTACATGGGGAAATTTTGAAATGTTGTGGGTACAAAAGGAATAATAGATAGATGTTGTGAGTATTAGAATAATAGATAGATGTTGTGAGTATTAGAGGAATTTGCTCTTTTTTTTTTATTATTATAAGAAAACAAAATGGCAGTAGCTTCTCACCCCTGCCTCAACAGCACATGGCTATAGAGGGTGAGAGAGAAGCTCAGCCCTACTGAGCCCTACTATTAAGGATCAAAAAAATATTAAATTATTGTACATTGGGGAGGATATACCAAGGGACATATCAAGGACATGGATGAGTCCTGCTTCAGAGCATAATCTGCCAATGAATGTGCTACAAAATTTCCTGTTGTAAGTACATGCGCGAAATTACAGTTTATGAATTGTGTGCTATAATTTTTTATCTCATCAATCAGAATATCAATAGCAGCTCGAATGCATCCGGCCTTAGAAATAAGCTTTTGAAGTAGGAGGTAATCAGTCTCGAATATCACATTTTGATAAGGAAGTTGGTGCATCCATTTAATAGCCAGCAGAAACCCTTTAGCCTCCATCCGTAGGGCGTTCAGCACATCCATACCATGCCCGACACTTTGATGCCAGTATAAAACCACGATGGTCATGAACAACAGCCCCTGTGCCAATTCTCCCCATCTCAGGCTGACAACCTGCATCGACATTGATCTTTACATAATCATTTGGTGGCGGATTCCACCTCAAACAGAAATCCTGCGAAGGTACATGATCACTCAAACACCTTGTTGGCGGTTTCATACATGTGTATAAGATCCCAGCACTTTTTTGGAATTCCACGCGCCCCACCCAACTCCGGACCAATTTACGGAAGTGATTCCTGTATTTCCAAACCCACCAGCAAGTAACAATAAAGGGCTTTGGCAGATTCCCTCCCTGACGTTGCGAGAGAATAACCAGAGCTCGTTGCATATCTTCAGAGCTTTCCAGCTGCAGCAACTGTATCAGGATTCAGAGAGAGCGATGGTAACTGATTCAGTGCACCCAAGTATATTAAAACTGTAGTGCACCCAGTTGTAAAGCCCATTCAATTTTTTTTATTTTTTTTATTTTTTGCTTTTTTTTTTTGTAAGAAATTGTTAATTTGGGTGTATTTAACTTATGTATTAAATTTTATCATTTTTAGAGATGTGTACATCTGTATATTATTCATAAAGAAAGAGGTTTTAGTCATTTTTAAATAATTAAAATACCCTGTTCTTCAAAATAAAAATATATACATTTTCAAAACTAGTTAAACTTGGTTAATAAATTCACTTAAATTAACAGTTTTATAAAAAATAAAAAATTTAAAATTTTTATTTTTTAGAAAAACTTTTCTCATTTGCAGTACATAACAATTTTACTTTTTTCTTTCTCATTTCCAATGCTACTTTTCTTATTCACATGGAAAATGTTTCGATGCACATGGATGCAAAACTCATTTTTTTAAAATTTTTATAAAACTATTAATTTAAACATATTTAATTTATAAATCAAGATTTACTATTTTCAAAGAGGGGTATGTATTTTTTTATTTTAAAAAAATAAGGGTATTTTAGTCATTTTCTTAAAACGATATGTATATACACATTTTAAAAAATGGTAAAGCTTAATACATATGTTTTTCATCAAAAAAAGTTAAATTAACTAGATTAACAGTTTTATAAAAAAAAATTTAATTTTTTAAACGGATTTTGCACCCGCTGCATTGAATCACTTCCCATTTGCAATATAATTTGTCATTTTCTTATATATAACAATCATTTTTTAAAAGTCTATTCTCATCCCATTCCATCGAATGGTATCCTTCTGAAGAGGCCCATGACCGAAGGTTTACAGTCTGTCCAAACTAGATTTCCCTTCTAGCGCCTGCTTTCAAGTTTAAAGAGTAATAGAAGAAGTTCGATAGAGTTGTCGTTAAAACAGGCCTTTTGAATGTTGATAAGGACAAATAATTAAAAATTCAGGTAAAGATGAAAATTTATGGGATTTTTTGAGGTGAGCTAAGTAAAAGTGTCATGTTTGCCTTAAAAGTGTAAGAAAATAGTTTTTGTGCCAATTACATGACAGTATTTGACCCCTATGTGTCCCGCTACGGGACTCTTTTTTTAAATTTTTTTTTATAAACATGTAGAGTTAGGTGTATTTAACGTATAAACTAAGTTTTACCAATGTTGGATGTTTTTAAGTATTTTTTATTTGTAAATACAGTGGCATTTTTATAATTTTTGACTCAGAAGATTAAAAATTATTAAATGTCACTGTGTTCAAAAATAAAAAAATACTTAAAAATATCTAAAACTAAAAAAACTTGGTTTATAAGTAAAATACACCTAGCTATATGCATTTATGAAAAAAATTTAAAAAAATATCTCCAGAGAAATCACACGACCGAATGCGTGGAGGTTCCATGGGGCCTGGTTACCCCCCTTACATGGATGCGCTTCTTGAAACTAGGCTTGAGCCATTATGTATCGGTTCGAACTTTGCACTTCCTTTCTTCTATTGCACTCAATCCGAATGGACCCTAGTGTTCGCTCAGATGTTACGTGGCCTTGCATAAAGTACGACACGATATGCATGCCTTGGTAGATAATAAAGAGTATACAATAGTATCCTTCTTTTAGAAAAGATATAATCGATGGCGGAAAATTTAAGTAATAATAATATATGTGAGTTGTTAAATTAAGTAGATATCATATTAAAGGATCGAGAGGCTTTTGGAAAAGGGTACATACAGACCTTTAACCAAGTGATCATTGGAACATTCCCGATGGAAGTAACGGATAGATATTTCCCTAGCTGTTTTAACAATATTTTTTTCCCTTCGCTATTAACTTCAACTCGTTTTCTTTTTCCGATTAAAAGCTGACATTATCCAGAGTCATCATTCGGAAGTATGCAGTCTGTGATTTTATTCCCATTGGATGTAATGGGATGGGATTGACATGTAATTTTCTATTTTCAAAAAAAAAAAATCATATTATTAATTTTTTATTTCTTAATATATAAAAGGAATTTTTGCAGATATACCTACTAGGTTTGACCAATATTGCATCCATCTCCCTAAGTTTGCCGAATTTGTAAATATACTCATAAAATTTGTATAAAATTGTAATCGTGTTCCTTGCGTTAGACAACCATTAGATTTTATGTAAAATGACGATAATGCTCTTTAGCTGATAAACTTGTAGTTTTTTCAAACATGATAGATATATTTGTTATTTTATATATTTTTTGTTTATTATTATTTTAGATTTTTAGCAAAAATGCTTATAATATTTTCAAAAATTGAAAGTGTATAATTAAGCTTAAGGTTATTATCATCATTTTACATAAAGATCTAATGATATCATAACAAAAGGGACATAGTTACAATTTTATACAAATTTTGTAAATATATTTACAAATTCAGCAAACTTACGGACACGAATGCAATATTAATTAAACCTTATAAGCATATTTTCAAAAATCTCTATATAATAACTTTACTTTTTTCTATTTTTAATGCCGCTTTTTCCATTTTCATATATAAAACAATCTCTCTCCATTTAAATCTCATGTTATTTCATCCAATTGGATGATCCTATTCGGGCCACTAATACCTTGGATCGAGTGGCTTTGATGACAGCCGAACAGCTAATAGCTAAATTGCCAAATAGCCTGAGCTGTCCGACCAACCCTATAGCATTGTGAATTTTGGGAATCGGTTTTTCTTTATTAGCTTAAATTGGAGAAGTTTACCTGCTTATTGCTGAAGCTCTAGTGTGGAGGGACTCGGGTTTTCGAAGATCACTAGGCTCTTTTATTAAGATAGAGCACTTTTAAATTCTACATTTTGTGGTGTCTAATGAAATATCTGAACGGTTTATTGGTTATGTTTCTCGTATTGCAGTAAGTGTATGGAAAATTAAATATATTGCATGTGTGTATAATCTGCTATAAGTAGCATACAGACATGCGGTTTAAACATCAAATGCAGTGCACGTGCTTTGCTTTTTACAATATTAATTCACTTATTTTTCAAATCAGATCCATACATTATGTTCAAAATTATAAAATATACTTATAGAAAAAATTAGGATGTTATAATACTCATGAAATTAATGTCAATTCAAAATAAATATTCTAATAAATTTAATTCTCTAAAAATCACATAAATAATTAAAATTTTAAGTTATAGTATTAAATTTCAACTAACTAACGGTATAGATATTAAAAAGGAAAAAATTTCCTTTGAAAAGCTTCTCTCTTTATCCTTGCAGGATGGAATGAGATACGTGCGAGATGTACGAGTGGATTATTGTGTTACGAAGAAATGAAAATTTGGAATGGAAATGGAAAAAAAAAAAAAAAAAATTGTTGTTAGAAATAGTGGTCTTGTTTCATCTTGGATGATATCAGAGAGTCGGGGAAAGACACAGCAAAATCCCATCCAAATGGCTTCATGGACGGAAACCACCGGCGGCGGCGGCGGCGGCAGATGGTCGTTACTGGGAAAAACTGCTCTAGTCACTGGTGGAACTCGTGGAATTGGGTAGAAAATAGATACTAGAAAGTCTCTCTGTTTCTTCTATTTTCTTCTTCTTCTGCTGCTGCTGGGGCTTTTTTTTTTCCCCCCCTCCTTTCCTGAAGTTAGTCCCAATGCATTTTCGTTGCTTTGCTTTTGGCTCGGAACTTCAGTCGCGCAGTGGTAGAAGAACTTGCTGGATTCGGAGCGTCCGTCCACACCTGCTCCCGCAACGCTGAGGAGCTTGATCGTTGCCTCGGCGAATGGGAGCGTTTGGGCTTCCACGTCACTGGGTCAGTCTGCGATTTGTCTTCGCGGCCGGAGAGGGAGAGGCTTGTGGAGAAGGTTTCTTCTGTCTTCCATTGCAAGCTCAACATCCTTGTACGTACTCTACCTTCGTACTGCACAAATGCTTTCTTTGATAGATTTTTAAGAATTGGTTTTTCTCAGAAGCTTATGAACTAGCTTCTCAGTGGAATTCGTTTCGTGTGATATAGTTAGGTTGCAAGGCTTCCATTCACGTCAGTTTTCCATATAAGCTTCATTTTCAGGAAATCTAACTTTGAAATTACTGAGAAAATATGACTTCGTCGAGTTCCAAAAAGATATTGTTGCCTCGTGCTCGGAAATGAGTTTTGGAGATGAATTTCAATTTCTGGGTTCCCACACAGCCCTTAAACTTGCTACAGAGTTAGAAAATTAGCTTTGGGCCTTTGGCAGGAAGGCAAATCCCAATAACAATTCAGTTGTTGTGAACCAAAATGAACTTTATGCGCTAAAGGTATTCAACGCTTTGAAACCAGGAAGTCATGTCAAAGATCACTGAAAATCAAATCTCTTGTTCTTGGCTCAAGAGGTCCTGAATTTCAATAATTTGGCCTACCTGTATGGTTTTACTCTTCCTTTTACCTGCATTGATGAAGCCATCTTGCATACAAATGCACCATTTATACATAACATTTTATCACATTCTTTAGGGCCTGTTATATGAACATGATGTTGCATAGCACAAGCCACCGTGTGTATGATACAAAAAGGTCCTGTGATATAATATAATTAATAAAATGCCACCTTTTTTGAGGTGCTAGGGATCTGGAAGGGTCAAAATTGTTGCAAAATAAGATGGTAATGGTCGGTATTGCATATACATGAGATGTTGTAGACTGATGATGTCAGTCACAGATGGAGCCACAAACATTGGTTGAATGTGGATATGGTTTTACAGTCCTCCTTGCATTGATGTATCTGGCAGGTATCATTTAGAGCAGGGTAAACTATCATCAAGTGATGGTCATATTACAGGAACATGTTGTCTTCATATATTCCTTTTGCATAGAAAAGGGCAGCTGTGAGCTGCATAGACTCCTTCCTATATAGGAGGAGGTCGAAATCGCAGCATAGCATAATAACAAGTATTTGATCATGACATTGTATCAGTCCTCTTATTTACCAATAACTTGCTGTTGCTACATTTTGGTGACAATGGCCTGAAGAATGTCTCCAAATTCATGATCCATATGGAATTGAAGGTTCTATTCCTCTTTTCATAATCACCAATGGAGCTGTATTCAGGCGATCTGTGTATCAGCAGGCACACATCCCATACAGATCATGAATTTGGAGCCAGCATTCTTAAAAATGGAGGAAAATGATAGGCTACATTTGTGGTTCTACTCTTACTGGAACGTTAGAGAGCAGTTCCCTTTTTTCCTTGTCTTTTATGTTTTTTATACAATGTATAAATGTATGTTGGTATATGAACCAATTACCTGGGCCTGCTTTTTATGAAAGAACAATGAAAATAATTAAAAGGGTACAGTGGCTAGCCATGACTTAGTTCTAGCCACGCACCAAAAAAACCATATAAACTAACATTTGTAAGGATCCTCTTTAGCAAAATGTGATTCCTCTCACTTGTTTTTCTGGCTGCAGGTAAACAATGTTGGAACAAATATAAGAAAGCCAACTGTGGACTACACTTGTGAGGACTTTGCAGCTGTCATGTCAACCAATTTTGATTCTGCTTACCATATGTGCCAACTGACACATCCACTTTTAAAAGCATCTGGAATGGGAAGTATTGTATTCCTCTCTTCTGTAGGTGGTGTGGTAGCTTTACGTTCTGGGACCATTTATGCTGCAAGTAAAGGTAATAACACTTCTTCGCTTTACTCTTGATCTTCAATCTTGAAGCAAATGATAAGAAACCTAAACAACCTTTCTAAGGAGGTCAATAAAGAGAAAAATTTTCAACCTTATCTCAGACCAGGATGGTACATGTTTGTGAGATGTCAACCATTTGTTAAGTCAATGGCTGCCCACCATCAGATGTAAATTGTTGGCTTTTTCATTGGCAAGGTTATCTACGAGTTGATCACCAACCGAGAAACTTGTCTTTTTAAGTAGACTGTTGGTTGTTTTGTCACCTAAAACAGGAAATAAATCTCCAGCAGGGTAAGCCTTTTGTTCAGAGAAGAATAGGCTAGTCGCACTTGTTCTGTATGTATATGTTCACATAATACCTAATGATCTATTTCAAAAATAATAATGATAATGATCGAATGGTCTAGTTTCCACACATTGCTTATAATTGCAAATTCCTGATGAGTTCATGCACCTTGTTCAATGTTGGCCTCTAGAGGGTAGTATTGGGAATTTTTGGATAGGAAGTACTTCTATGGTAGTGATACAACTAAAGTCTTCAGTATCGCTGCCCCATTTTGTCCCATGTTGATGATGAAAGTAAAATTTAAACCACTCATTTTGTTTAAACTAATTTATTTTGTCACAGTACCAAAAATCATTTAGATCAAAGTTTTGGGGGGGTCATACCTACATCAAGATATTTGTGATCATATGTAAAATATGAAAACCGACATCCATTCACAAATTTAATAGAAGTTTATCATATTTACATGAACGACATCCATTCACAAATTTAATAGAAGTTTATCATATTTACATGATCTTTTATCGATATGGGAAAAATGTTTTACATGGAGTAGACATGGTACCATTAGCTTTAAAATAGATGTATAAAGGAAATCATTTTATTACGTTAATTTACACTTTTTTACTTTTATCGAATGAGGCCCACACATATATTTGATTTGGATGACATGGTTTCCTAATCAAACAAATAATTCTAAATGCAATGGGCAGATTTGATTTTGATTTAGTCATCATGGGTCAAACTGGCGCAGCAACACTGATGTTTTCTATGGTATCAATGCGATAGAAGTATTTCCCTTTTTAGATGATATTCTTATTTCTCATTCACTGGCAAAGTGTGCTCTCTTTTGTTTGCTTGTTTGCTCAGGGGCAATAAATCAACTGACAAAGAATTTGGCATGTGAATGGGCTAAAGACAATATCAGAACTAATTGTGTGGCACCTTGGTATATTAAAACCTCACTAGTTGAAAGGGTAAGGCCCATCCCTTCCTTTTATGACACCTTGCATCTAAATGTTTTGCTATAGACAGCCGGTCTGGACCACCTAACACTAACGGAAACATCCACAATTAAACTCCAGATATGATTCATATTTGAATCAGCTCTGAAATTGAACAGTAGCATAATTCAAATGACCAACATCATATATGTTGCTCTCAAGGTCTGGCAAATCGGATGCAAGAGTGACATGTCGGGTGCCACTCTTAATGAAGGAGCAGCCTCACAGTTAAAGGTTGGAGTTTGGGTTAGAAGTAAATGTTATGCTTAAATCTTTTGGACTAAGTAAATTGATCACTTATGAAGCTTGGCATAAAAATGAAATTCTATCCCCTGAAATGCTGGTCTAGAAGTTTGATGGAAATTTTGTTGAATCAACGACCCCACAATTTGGTACCCTCAAAAAAAAAAAAAAAAAAAAAAAAAAAAGGAAAAGAAAAGAAAAAAGAAAACTACAATTCACTTTATGGCAAACTATGATCTGCATTGATCTTGACAATTAAGAATCTGCTTGTTGTAGTGTCATTGAGAGTTGTCATTTGAGAGGCAGCTAAGAGGAATGTCTGAGAATTTCAGCAGTTCTTCCATTAGATGTTGTCCAGGAAGATTATTTTCTGCATTTTTCCTTATTCTGTTAGAGAGCAATTCCTATAGGACCTATAAGGCCAGGCAGCAATCATGGTTGGATTTCCTTCACTACAAACAGATGATTGTACCAAATCTGTTTATTCTTGTGAACATCACATGTCAGTCTCAGGAATAACTGTCTCAGGTGTGGTGGTCATATTCTATTAGAATCAGAAATACCAATAACGAATTATCCATCTGACCTTGCATTACCGGATCGGATGATTGAAGGTCATCACTCATGACTCTAGAAAGGAAATAAGCAGTTCTCATAAGAGATCAAATCAAAGTTGCTTGTAAGGAACACAAGCTTTAGCCACGTGATACCGAAATTGAGGTGTGCAACTGCTTCAAATTTCACTAGGAACTTTGGCTGCTTCTCCAGCTTCCTGGTCCTTTATACTTCTGCTATTCTGAAACTGATGCTCTTTTTATTTTTTTTGGATAATAGAAATTGTCATTTCCTCCCCAATTGTGTCCCTTCGCCCTCTGCTTGGTGGGCTTTGACAAGACGACGGTTTCAATTTTATGGGCCTTATTGGGCATCTTCTAATATCCTTTAGCGGCCACTTCTGCTGCGAATACTTAATTGCCTGCATGACGGACATTGAAGAGGCTAGCACATTGGAAATCCCCGTCATGATTGTCATAATCATAAAAAGTCCTTCACTTAACAGTATTTGGTGTCTTTATTTGTTTTTCTGGTCCTGCAGTTGCTTGAAAATGAGGAATATACAAAAGATATCATCTCCCGCACTCCAATTCGACGCATTGGAGAGCCAAAGGAGGTGTCGTCTCTGGTAGCATTCCTGTGCCTACCCGCAGCATCCTACATTACCGGCCAGGTTATCTCCGTCGATGGGGGAATGACCGTGAATGGTTTCTACCCGACGCATGATTAGAAGAGTTACGCTAGGATGCTGCCTCAGATAACGTAGGTGAAATCAGGTGCGCTACCTGGCTTCTGGTACAGTCTGTGATTATTCTGTCACACAGTTACTGATAGCTAATCTCTTACAGGACAGTTAAAGAGTCTTACAGAAGGTTACAATAACTCAGTTGCCTCTTTGCTCCTGATACTGCATTTTTTCTGTCAATTCCTCCATGCGATCAGCCCAGCTCACTGCCGATGTTTACCAGGCTGTTGATGATGGCGCTGGAACCTGATGTTTGTTTGTTAGATTCAGAGACAGCAATTAAATTTTTTTTATTTCAAAAAAAAAAGTTCTAATTTCGAATACATAACAATATTGTTTTTGTTATTTCCAATATTATTTTTTTCATTCTCAATATGGTTCGCCATTTCCCTGTGCATATCAATCCTTTTTTGTCCATTCTTCTCGTATTATCTAATCTTATTCTTCTGAACAGGCCCTAGATATCGTATTAGGATGGAGAGGGTTTTGGAAAAGGATACTTACAAACCCTTTTACCAAATTACGATTGGAACATTCCTGATGGAAGTAATGGATAAATTTTAACCAGTTTTACCATTTTCCAATCAAAAGCTGACATTATGCTAGTCATGCAGCTTGTAATCTTATTCCCAATTGCAACTGATCAAAAATTATATTTTTTTTCATTTTTAATACTTCTTTTTCCATTTTCACATATAAAACAACCTCTGGAAATCCCAATCTCATCTTATTTCATCCAATTGGATAATCTTGTTCAAGCCCCTAGTATCCTTGGTTGAGTGGATTTGCTGACAGCCAAATCCATCAATGGATTTTTCGTGAGCAGCAGCAGCAGCAGCAGTGAATGAGAGAAAGGAGGCAGCACGCGATGTAAAGCGAGTACCCGAAGGGTTCACATCAGTAGAAAAATTTGCCAGAGAAGCACGGAAAGATGCTTCATGATTGCTGTACCACTTTGTCAGCCACGTGTCAATTTATCTGAAATGAAAAAAAGCTTTCCCACTGATCGTGAATGTGATTGACTCTACGTGAAAAGCACATTCAAGATTTCCGTGCTATTCCATGTGGAGCGATGGTTTTATTATCGACTCCAGCTGTCACGTTCTTCATGCAGGCAATACGTACAAAATATATTGGCCACTGCAAATCCATTTTGGGCATGTTTGATTTTGGGAGATAAAGAGGGTGTCAGTTGCCAACGAAATAATGTAGATTAGGAATACGTGGAATAAATAAGAATAATCATTAAAAAAGAAAATTTTTAGGTATTTTGAATTAATGATGAAAAGGTCTTCATTAATTTCCTTGTAGGTCTTCAACCAATTCGAAGCAGATTCATTCTCTGATTCGTTGGAACTGATCAAAATTTATTTTTCAACATGATAGCTAATCCTTTTCCGAGATGATTTGTTGGCAAAAAAAAAAAAAAATATGTCAATCTTTGTAATTATCTTATTTTTTAATTATTTTTTATATTTTTAATGAAAACTGTTTACTTTCCAATTATTTCCACATAACTATTTAGACAACGAATCTATCTACTTTAACTTTATTCTTTTTAGACATTATCATTATTTTTAATATATGATATTATTTTCTATCAATACGACGAGTATTATTTCAAAAAGTTTTACCCTCAACTAAACACACTCTTTTGTATTTATTTCTAATTATCTCTTTTAATTTTGTTTGTGCTAGGGCCATTTGCAAAAAAAATCTACACCTTTTATTTGAAATTGGCTAGAGCGCATGTACCTTCTTGAGAATGATTTTATTTTGTATATCTTGTTCATACATTCTACTTAAAACTTTTTTTGATTTCGTATTTTTTAAAAACTATTTAATCTTAATGTAAGTAATAAATTGATTGAAAACTTTTGTAATCTCCAATAAATAGTAAATTGAAAACTTTTATAATCTAAAATATTAAAAATATAATAATAATAATAATAATAATAAATTATTCATTTACACTTTCTATAAATTATATAAATTTAATGAAAGTAAATTTTTGTATTATAAAAATATTTACAAAAAAGAATATGACATGGGGGAGTAAATGGATCTGCTTAGGCACACTGGAGCTTAAACCTAATCGTAATCCATTTAATAAAACTCCAAGCCTAATTTATTTATTAGTCTATTTATAAAACCTTAACTCTGAGATTGTTAGGTTATACAAATAAGTTGTCAATGGGTTATTCAAACAAAATGAATCATTAAAACTAAATAAAATGAACAAAACTAAGCTATGAATAATAAAAAATATATATTGATAAGTTATAAATATACACGATAGTCCTAAGTAACAGCATATAGCTGGTCCAAATCGAAAGGATTATCGCATTTAAAGCTTGAGTTATACACTTGAGTACATGGGTTGTTAAAGAATTAAGGGTCGGGTGGTTCATATGGATTATTAACCGGGTTGATGGATTACCAAAAGTGAACCATGATCTATTTACTTAGCTTATATGGATTTTAGGATTAATGGGTTGCAATCCATTTAGGTTAAAAATTCAACCTTAGCTAGTTTATAAACTAATTAGACAAATGAATTTAAAAATTGGCCCATTTTTTTGTTACATCTTTTTATCACATCAACTCTTTTAATGACTAAGTAACTAATGGAGGACAACTTTGGAGATGAGTAAAAAAGAATGCCTCCATCCGACTTTAAATTTTAGATCTTCCATCCTACACTTATGTACATTTACATCATCCAAGTGATGACCCATTGAACCATTTATTGTGCACCTTTAATATGACGAAACTTGGAAAACATCAAAAATAGGAAAAGCGAAGGAATTATAAATTTCACCCAAATTTCACCCCTTTTATTTTATTAATAAAAAAAGTCCTGCGTTTTTGCCAAAATTGTTTACTTTCATCACCAGGACTTAAATACAATTAGATCTGTGGGTATCTTTATAGGGAGCCCAATCCAGTGCACCCGGGTGCGTTCAGCCTCAATGCACCGAGGTGCACTGCACCTATTTTTTTTTGAAAATTTTTTCATGAAGCTGTTAATATAGGTTTATTTAACATATGTATCAA
>JAXCLR010000105.1:21279114-21299116 GCA_035584095.1 Annona squamosa | reverse complement strand
AGGTGCAGTGCACCCGGGTGCGTTGAGGCTGAGTGCACCCGGGTGCACTGAATTGCGCTCCGAAGTGGCATCTACGCAGCGACGCTATGTTTTAGCCCCTTTTCCGACTCAATTTTTTTTTTCTACATTTAAGACAGCAATTTGAGCAATATTTTGATAGTTTTCCCAAGTCGAATTCCTTCGTTATGTTTAGGGTGTGTTTACAAAATAATAAAATTTTAAATAAAAACTTTTAGTGTAAAAATTTTTAAATTTGAAGAAAATAATATGATATAGTAGGAGTAACTAGAAGAGTAAAGAGAATAATGTTAAAATAAATAGATTAATTGTATGAATAATTACTTAAAAATAATTAGACATGGGATGGGCGTATTGGAAGACGTGAAAATTGATTAAAAAAATAAAACAGTTATAAAAAGTGAAAAAATTTTAGCTTAATAGATTATTAGTGTAAAGTGATTGTTAATTTCTAAAATGATCTAAGTCTTAGATTGAGATGACTTTTTAATATAATGAATAAATTAAATTTAACATAATCATTACTACATATAAAAATCAGACTTTTCGATTGAAGTGAATTGATATATCTAGATGTATGAAAGTTGTTTTCTTCATTAAAAATTTTATGTATTTTCTAAGGATGTATTTGGTAATGAATAAAACTTTTGATGAAAAGTTATGAAGAGTAAAATTTATCAAATGATATAATATGATAGGGGTAATGATAAGTAGTAATGAGAAAAAAGTTAAAATAGACATGTTAATTATGTGAATAGTTGTGTAAAAATGATTGAAAAGTAGGGTAGTTGTACAGAAAAATGTGAAAAATGATTAAAAAATATGATAATAATAAAGAGTAAAAAGTTTTAAATCGAAAAGTTTTAACTTGACATTTTCTATCAATTGCCAAACACACTCTAAATATTTAACATCATTTGAAGTTAAATATGAAAATTATAAATTTTGAAACAAACATAGGGTAGGTAAAAACTTTCAAAATATTTAAAATTTCGCATCTCAAATATATATATATAATATTTTAAATTATTTAGATATTGAAAAATCTTGTGCAAACTATGAGAAACAAATATTGGTGTTATAGGTTATCGTACAAATGCTCACTTTAAAACGTTTATCTATACAACATTTAGATTTTCTATTCTTTTACTAAAACTCACTAGGGCATTCAAGTGAGTCACACATAAAAAGACTGATGGAAATCAAATTGTAACTCACTAGGGAATTCAAGTGAGTCACACATAAAAAGATTTTCTGAAATCAAATTGCTTAGCATAGAAATCATTCCATGCCCCATTCATGCATGTAAAAATTTTATATTTTAATTCATTTCAGTGTTAAATCAGGGTGTGTTTGGTATGACATGAATAAGAATAACGAATAAAAAATGCAATAGATATGAAAAAAATAAAGTAGAAATATAATAAAAATAGATAAGGTAGTATATTAGTACATGAAATGGGGAGAATAGAGATGAGGAATGGAGAATGAAATGAATATGATGCGAGTAAACTGAAAATATAATAAAAATAGATAGGGTAATCGGAGGGAAAATACAATAAAACGGTTGAAATATATGAATAAAAATGAAAAAGTAAGGTAAATGGGTAATTAATGGGCAGACTTTTGGCATTCCTCATTCACCCATTCTCATTTCCCATTCTAACCACTGCAGGCATACGGCCTACCCTTACTCTTTCATAATTGTTGTAAATACCTCTGATTTTGTAGCTCTAGTTGACGTAATGATTAATGACATGGCTTACTTCTTCTTCCTTAGGCCATAGAATCTAATAAAACGTGGGTGAACTTTTATTTTATTTTATTTTATTTTATTCCTTTCGACTTCCGAGTGCCGCAAATCTGCAATGGACGACGGACAACACGACGAGGAATGGAATGGACATGTAAGTGGAACAGTTGTTGAGAGTTGACAACGATCCATCGTCGTTATTTGTGGCTATTTGAGGCAGAGACTACTGACTACACCCTCTTGAGTCTCCAACCCACCCTCCATGATTGGTCCTATCTCCCTCAAGCCCGCCCTCCATTTTCCATTCTGATTTTTGTCGTTGCTGACTTTCGCAAGGTAATAAGCTTTGGAGATCATACAATTTGATGGAACGAGTTGGGTTTCATATGAAAAGTACTTGTTGTATATCGAAAATTAGGAAAAATTAATTATATTATGAATGAAAAAATAGAGTTGAAAATAAAAAAAAATTAAGGTTATAACATATTTAAAATGAGAGGTTACATTAGAAATTAAAAAACAATTTGGAGAATTCCTAAATATACCCTTGAATTTTCACCCTAATTCCTCATAAACTTATGTATTTTCAATATTTCCTCTCATATTCATAAAATTTCTCCAAATTTTCTCATATATATAGCCAAGTCATTATCTCTTGTTACAACTCTCTTTCAAACCTAAATGAAAGGACTAATTTACTCTTTAGGACCTACTTATCAACCACTACAATTGCCAACTTCACTAAGCTAAGAAATTTGATAAATTTGTTGTCATTTTCAACAAATCAAAAGCCTAATCCAATCAAACCCAATTGTCGCTAAATTCAACCATTGTCGGTTCAAATTACAGGCAATAGATCTAACAATTAAATCTAGTAACTTGCACGCCTTAGCCCATTCTGATCATAAGCAACATATGCTACTACCTATCTCCTTCCCAACGATAGCAAAATTGTAGTAGCTATTAAATCTAACCGCTGCCCTTCCTTTTCTCCAACATCGTTGCAACTGTTCGAATTCATTATATAAAAAGTCGACAATTAAAATATGTTTGATGTTTTTTATGCTTAGAAAACGTCTAACATTTTGCCTCAAAAAAGTAGACAATTTTGAAAAACGTTTGATGTTTTACCTAAAAATAATTGACCTTTTGCAACTAAGATGTCAATAAGGTTTTATTGAATTATCAATTAACCTTTTAGTCCAGAAAATATTGGACATCCCCTCATTCCACCGAAAATAAATTTTTCTCCAAGCTCGATGCATATTTTCACAATAGCTTATACTTACTCATACCTTCTTATTCTCCTCAAACACAAACATCTTGCAATTTATCAAGCCGACATGATATCTCAAGCATATCAATGTAGAGCCAATTATAATTATAGATCCAATTAATCACACTGAATCATAATTAAAGAAATAACCATTCATAAACAAACTTCTTTCCTTACAAGAATATCTTAATTACAATTAGACTTATCCAATTAAGAGGTTCAATTCAAATCAAGATCAATCATATCTTTTGTCATAATCAAGATCATCTACTATCTAATCTGACACTACCTCTCCACCAAAGAAGAGACTTGTGCAAAATCCACCCCTCTATTCTTCGTTGTAACTACAAGATCTACACATCCCTATACAACTCTAGTAGGAAAAATTCACGTATTGCCCGATTCAATTCTAGTAAGTAGATGAATTAACATCTACAGCATTCATGAAATTCCTCGCAAACAATAGAACTTTGTAGTAACATGTTATCTCAAAATGCAAGAGCGGAAAAGAAACTATGGGCTTGTTTGGGAATATGGAATTAGAAAAAAGAATATTTTGAAAATTATGTGATTGATAGGAAATAATAAGGGTAAAGTTGGAATAAATAAGTATGATGAAGAGTAGTTAATAGGAACAATGATTTGAATATAGGGGCTAAAGTGAGAAAATATGATTATTATTTAAGTGCTACTTAGTCTCGAATTCTATGCTCCTCCAAAATTCTCTCCTATTCCCACTTTTGGCTATTGCCAAATGTCCCCTATGATTGCTTTGCACGGAAATGAGATTGTAGGTTATTGTAGAAAGGGGTGCTAGATAGAGATGAGTGGAGAGGTTCTTGATGTTGAGATGAGGAGCAAAGTATGACAACAAGAATTGTGGAAGAGGCTGTTGGTGAGCCGTCAACGGACTTGATCTACAAGGTCGTGCAATGGGAACGTTGATAGAGAAGATTGATGTTGGTGTGGCTTCAAGGTGTGATCACAAACAGTAGCAATGTGAGGCACTCTAAGGAAGATGATAGAGCATCCTCGAACTCAGTTGTACGTTATATGCAATACGATTGCTAATAACCACTAGAGACAATAGGATGGCAACCGGAGACAACAGGACGATTTGAGAATGGGTAATTTCAGCATTTAGAAAACTTTAAATTTTAAAATAAATTCAAAATTTTTATGTAATTGATGGACCTAACAGCAATAGGTAGAAGAGAAAATTTTCGAGAAAATTTTGTAGGTGTAGGAGCAATTACTAAAAGTTCACGAGTAAATGAAGAATTAAGGCAAAAATTCATGGTCTATTTGCAAATTTTCCAAAAATTTGGGAATTAACAATCTAATCCCAAAACTATCTCATCCAATGGTATGAGCCTAAACGAGCATCGGTATGTTAGACGTGCAGCTAAATGTGGTTGCATTTTTATAAATGTAGGACTACTTCTCATTTTAATTAATTACATTCGTCTTCACCATAGATATAAGAACGTTTTCAAATAATTTAATTTTTTAACATGAAAGCCCATGCAAATCAAATATTTCAATGTTTTGATATTTTAATATCCAAGAGACATATGCACGAATGAAAAATCATTATTGAAGAATTTGCAAATATACTGACGGTTTTAACTCGCAATTATACTTCTGCGAACATTTTGAAACATTATATTTTTGTAAATGACGAAAATTGACGAACGACTCTAGATTTCCAGAAGAACTATATGAATCGTTTAAAGTGGAATATATCATAATTTTCTTAAAAACCCACTGGGTGTAATTACATAAAAAATGACTTTTGAAATTGATGATAGTAGCATTGTAAAAATATTCCGCTAAAAAGTAAAAGAATTAAAGTTCGATTAATAAGTTTTTTTTTTTTTTTCCCTCGTAGCAGATCGATAAGTTGATAGTCTCCAAAATTAGTTGACCAACCGTGAGCATATAGTCCACCACGCGTCCAGCATCAAGCACGAAATAATATTATCTTTCACGCTAAAAACTTTCTGTTTTTTTTAAAAAAGCTTGGGATGTCGTTATGCCCTGTTGTTTTCTAGATACAATCGAGAGAAAAAATTAGATCGTTTTGGTGTTTCTAGCTTTCATTCTTTCTGTGTGGTTGGTAAATGGTGAAACTTTTAATGAAAAATTTTAGTGTAAAAATTTTTGAAACATGAAAAAATAATGTGATAGAATAAAGTAATACTAGAAAGTAAAGATAATAGAATTAAAATAGACATGTTAAATGTATTGGTAACTATATAGAAATGATTCAAAAATAGAATATTTATATAAAAAGAAGTTAAAAAATTAAAAATAAAATTATTGTGAAGAGTAAAAACTTTTAGATTGAAAAGTTTTATACTTTTATGAACACTTGTAACTAATACAAAGTCCCCTAAAAGAAAAATAACATAATGGACATCCAATTCCTCAAGTTTTTTCTATAGGGGTATTTTTTTTATATCATATATCAATTGGGGTGTGTTTGTTTAGGGTCAAAATATGTCAACTAAAACTTTTCAACTCAAAACTTTTCATTCTCCATAACTACTCTATTTTTTAATTATTTTTTCACATTTTTCTATACAAACTACCTACTTTTCAATCATTTCTACACAATTACCCATACAACTAACCTATCTATTTTAACTTTATTCTCTTTACTCCTCAGCATTACCATATTATATTACATCATTTTTTATCAATTTGACAACTTTTGCCCCCAAAACTTTTCATCAATAATTTTACATCAAACCAAACACACTCTTGGTATTATAATCAAGCTTTAGGATAATTTCTTCCAAATTTTCATAAGGTGACTACCGGTCTAAATATCAATAGCGGAGACCATAACTCATCCCCGACCATCGGCGCAACAAAATAAAAATTGTGGAATAGAATTCAAATTTCATGCAATTTTACAAGTTTTATTTTGTTATATTGTAAAAGTTAGAATCGTGAAATAGTTTAAAATTCCGTTAAAAAAAGGATTAATGTTAGGGAACTATATTCATCTTGGCAACGCCGTCACATACTAATTATGATCACTAACATGATGCAGTAGGAATTCTTGCAAAACAAACTATAATTTTGCCAATTTGCAAATCAGATCTTGTGGTTATATTTTCAAAGCAGAGTCTTTTAGTTTCATAATGTTTCGACAAAACTATTGACATAATTTTGTGACGGCGTTGCCAAGATGTTAGTGATCATAATTAGGGAGCTATTTATTTCTCATATTTTTTAAAAAAATAATTTTACATCTCGACTATCAGATTATCATTCTTTTTTCATTTTTGTCTTTATATTCTAATAAATTTTCTCATATAAGTATCTTATTTCTTTCTACTTTACTATTTTCGTATTACACTATTTGCACTTTTTAAAAGCATTTACTAATTCACTTATTTACTCTCCTTTCTACCCATATTATCAAATAATAAAAGTGAAAAATATCACTGTATTCGCTTCTGGTTATATTTTCAAAGCAGAACCCTTTAGTTTCATAATGTTTAAATAAAACTATTGACCTTGACGTTTGCGAGAAAATTTTAAATACAAAATAATTAAAACGAAAATTTTAATATCATCTGAACATATAGTTCAAAGACTATCAATCAATTTAATATATAAATGTTTCATACATGTTAAATTTAGGGTTTATTTTGCAAGTTTTTTTGCAAATACCCAAATTACATAGCCCATTTATAATTAAGTAATTACAAGGTCTATCAAGAGAAAAGCCAAATTATAGATAGCATTTTCCGTATTTCATCCTATTCCAAATATTCAAAGGGCTTGAATAGGACAAAAAAATAGAATGTACTGATATGCATCAAGATTGAAAAACATTGAAAGTATGAAAATTATATTAAAAATTAAAAAGTCATCAATGTTTCGTAATAATCGTAGTTAAAGAGCGATTTATTTCTCATATTTTTTGAAAAAATAATTTTATATCTCCGCTATCAGATTATTATTTTTTCATTATTATCTTTATGTTCTAATAATTTTTCTCATATAAGTATCTTATTTCTTTCTACTTTAATCTTGTCATATTACACTATTTGCACTTTTTAAAAGCATTTACTTCTTCACTTATTCCTCTCCTCTCTACCCATATTATCAAACAATAAAAGTGAAAAATATCACTGTATTTGCTTCCAATTTAACCTCTTAAATATGAGAAATGTTTCAATACAGTCTAGTGCATTGAAATTTCAATGCACCAGAGTGCAAAATCTCAATTTTTAATATATTTTTTGAAATTTTTATAAGATTAGTAATCTAGTTGTGTTTAATTTATAAGCTAAATTTTATCATCTTTGGATATGTGTATATATTTTTTAAAAAGAATAAATGTACTTTTGCCTTTTTAAGTGACTAATATACTCATACTTTTAAAAAATTAAAAATATATTTATATATCTCCAAAAATGATAAAATTTAATACATAAGCTAAATATACCTAGGTTCACAATCTTATAAAAAAATTCAAAAAAATATATTAAAAAATAAAATTTTGCACCATGAAAACATGATGCGCATGTTTGAAAGGATACAAAAGGCCGAATGAGATTTAAAAATAGGATGAAAATATAATACTATATATTGTAAATAAGAAAATTTATTTTGGTAATAAGAAAACTTATATTTAAAAATTAAAAATTATCTTAAGAATAAAAGATCTCATTCTATACATATTCCACTGAAGTAAGTGGGATCCCTTAAATATCCTAGTATTGCTTTTATAAAAAAAGAGGGATGAAAGGAACTCATAAGATCTACTTTTGTCACAATTGTAACAGTTTTCTAAAAAAATAACAATTTTTTTTATTTTTCGTATTACTTTTTTCGTTTTCAGCTTCAAACCACACTTTTTCTATACGCTTGTACACGCAATTTGACTGCTGTAGCGTTTGATCTGTCTGACCTGACATCGTAAGAAAAGGTGGGATTCGGCGACGACCATTAGAACAACGCATGCATGAGAGGTAACTCTCAACGAGGACACTCTTAGAATTCGGATGTGGAGCAAGGAATGGTTTCGTTAGTAGGGGTGCAACTTGATCCGGGTACCCGCGGGTCGACCCGTCGGGTACCCTAAATAGGGTAGGTTTGGTTCCTCGGGTAAAATACCTGGTTAATTTCGGGTAGGGGTCGGTTCCGGTTCCGGGTACCCAGAACCGATCCGGATTTCATAATATATATATATATATTATAATACCAAACCTAATTTCTTCCCCAGCCGACCACGAACAGGCGACCAGTGTACTCCAGGCTCCAGCCCTATCCAGCTATCCCCAATTCGTTTCTCCTCTGCGGCGGGCGATAGAAGATTGGCAGCGGCGTCAACACAGCTAGCCTCCCCTCCACTGCAACAAGTGATCTCTCTCTCTCTCTCTCTCCATCCCCTTGTTATTCTTTTTTCTGTGCAAATGCAATTTCCTTCTCAATAATGTGATAGAAAAAGTCTTGCACCTAACTCACAGAAAGGAAAAATACCTAGTTGTTGCCACTGTTCGATTCTTGCGGACTATTATATCCTATAATGTGTGTAGTTTAATCATCCCTCTCTTCGTACTACTTTATTTTTTCCATTTGTATAGACTTTATCAATGAGTGGGCGGCAATGTTTCCTTCTAATGACGATAATATACTTTTGTGTAACTGATTCCTTAAAATAAAATAAAATATTTGCTTTTTAGTATGGTGAATTTCACTAGTTTGTCTTCTTATGCTGCTGGTTATTTGGTTAATTTGGCTGAAAATAGAAAACAGATTGTTGTTTTGAAATTCTTCTAGGAAATTGGAACATCATTACCATAACTAAAATTCTAGAAACATATTAATGATCCAGTTCCCTTGAATATTCACCTTGAGAAGTGAAATGTCAAGACCGTGAATTGACACCTCATATAAGGTTCCTGTTGCAGGTATAATGAATGTTTGAGCAGTTTGTTTGTGGGCTATTGTGAACTAAATTACATTGTCTGCAAACATGCAATATTGTTATGCTCTATTGCGATTGAGCAGAAATAGATAACAGATCTTTTGAGTCGAATCACATTGTTGGTCTTCTTGGAAATCTGGAACACAATACTTAGTACTAAGATTCTAGAAACACGTGAAAGAAACGTCTCTTCAATATGCATTTTGAGAAGTGAAATGTCATATTGCTTGGTAACTAAATTACATTTGTGTTCAACACAGGATACATTCTATTCCAATTACAACTCATAATGGGCTATTCCATGTTTTTTTCCTTTCTGCTTTTTTTTTTGATTGAATATTAGATAAACATCAAAGTTATGAGCTAAAGGATTGAATATGCTTATTGAAAACAATTAACAAACATTACATAGAACTACTCATTTTCTATCATGTGTTAGGGTCATCATGTCACTTGGATTTAATTTGAGTATTTGGGGCCTATTCATGGACGGAAACTTAAATACGAGCAGATAATTACTCTCAATGGACAGACTTTTGCAAGTTGTAGCAAGACATGTACTGTAAACATAGTGGCAACATGTTATAGATTGCATTTTGTTTTTCATGAACATGTCATAGTGACGTGTTGATTGCAGTTTCATTCCTATACTAACATGTTTTGGATGTAATAGTCCCTAGATACTAGTGAACCGAGGAAGACAACTAATGTAGCAGACCCTAGAAGGCGGACTGATGTAATTCCTTTGGATTTTTTCCTTCCCTGGAATTTGGAATTGGATTATATCGTCTGATGAAAAAATTCATAAATTACTCTACAAGTTGGGTTCATAAATCACTGATTCGCCTATGTTTATCATTTGAATGTGTTGCATCCTCTGAGCTTCTATTTGAATCTGTTTGTGGGTTGTCAAGAATGCATCTGGCTTTTACACATTGAGTCCAAATTAATGGGTTTCCAATGATAAAAGCCTCCATCAGCCCCTGAATTTTTGAATGAATTGAATTGATTCTTGTCCTTGTTCTGTTATTTTCATATTTCTGCAAAAGCTGGTCATGATTTGTTCTTATATTCAATTATTCCTCTTGTTTAATGTATTGAAATATATGTTCTATTGATCCTTACTTGTCTTTAAAAAATTTGTTCTTAATTCAATTCATTTTACATGATATATTTAATGCAATTTATTCAACAGTTAAATGTTTTAATCAATGTTGTAATGTTACTATTTTAGGAGTGATTGTAATATTAAGTATGGAAGAAGGCAGCAGTGTGAACAACTGTATTGATTTAAATATGGATGACACAATTAATATAATAGAAAACTTAGAGGTTGAGGTTGATGATGAAAATATGGTGAAATGGGATGTAATGAGACAAGTGATTGTGAGTAAAAGGGATTCGAAGGACGAGAAAACTATAGATAATGTTATTCCTCCAAAACCGAAATCTCAGTATAAATTATCTTCTAATGTGTGACAGCACTTCACTAAGAAAGTTAAGCAAGTTTTAAAAAATGGTAGGAAAGAGGAGAAACAAGAAGTGATATGTAATTACTGCAAAAAGATTTTAGCTTATTCAAGTAAGAATAGAACTAGCTCAATGAGAAAACATCTAGATAAATGCACTTATTATGATCGTGGGCGGGGTGATAAGAAACATAAATTGTTGAGTCTATCGTCTCCATCATGCAATTCTAGTGGCAAAGTAAGTAGTTTGATTGCATGACAATTTAATCAAGCTACAAATAGAAGAGGTTTTTTCCATGATCAAGTGCATAGAGCATGTTTAATAATAGACATGTGGACATCTATAGCTAATGAATGTTATCTATGCCTCACTGCATATTTTGTTGATGTCAACTGGAAGCTAAATAAAAAAGTTACTAACTTTTGTTTGTGCCCACCTCCACACACTGGTGAATGCCTTGCTAATGTTGTTTAAGATTGCTTCATGAAATGGAACTTCAATGGAATTTCTACTATAACTATGGACAATGCATCTAGTAATGATGTCGCAGCTATAAAATTGAAAGAAAGTTTAAGGGAGAAGGGTTTACTCATTGGGAATGGATCTACATTTCATATTAAGTGTGCTGCTCACATTCTTAATCTAATTGTGCATGATGGAATAGATGAGATTCATAACTCAATCAGTCGAATTAGAAATGTGATTAAACATGTAAGAGCTTCACCTGCAAGGAAAGATAAATTTGAGAAATATTATCAAAAAAAAGAATCAAAGAAAAAAGTGGCTTGTGCTTAGATGTTCCTACTAGATGGAATTTCACATATTTCATGTTAGCTAGTGGTTTAAAGTTTAGAGCAGTATTTGATAAACTAGGAGAAAAAAATACAGTTATTGCTAGGGAGGAACCTCCAACAGTGTTTGATTGGGATAATGCACAAGTTTTATGTTAATTTTTGCAAAAAATTTATGATATTACAAAGGTTTTGTCTGGCACATCTTATGTTACTTATTTAATGCTTTTGGTCGAACTATGTGAGGTTGAAAAACTTTTACTCATGAGTTCAACATAAGATAATCTTCTTCTTTAAGACATAAGTAAAAGAATGAGAGACAAATTCACTAAATATTGGGGAAGCCTAGACAGAATAAATATTATCTTGTTGATAGCAAATGCTTTAGATCTACGATACAAGCTTAGATTTATAAGCTATTCTTATGCAAAGTTATTTGATAAAAGTAAATATGTTGAAGCTACTCAAATGGTCACTTCTAAATTGAATAAACTGTTCAAGTTTTATGAATCTCATTCTGCTCAAAGAAAAGCTTCAAGTGAGGTAGGAGAGTAAAGTTAAACCAATGCCGAGGCTTGCGCAACTAATGATTTTCTAGAATTTTGTGAAGAGAATAATAAGCAATGGTCAAAAACTGAAATCAATTTGTATCTTCAAGAACCTGGATTGTTGCCAATTAGCAAAATTAATGTTTTAGATTGGAGGTCAGCTAATGCATCCAGATTTAGAGTATTATCTTTGATTGCTCGTGACATATTTGCTATTCCTGTTTCTACTGTGGCATCTGAATCTGCTTTTAGTACTGGGGGACGAGTTCTTGATGCATATAGAAGTTCTTTATCTGCGAAAACTGTTGAGTCATTAATATGTTGTCAAGATTGGCTAAGGACAACTCCCAAACCATCCGACATTGAAGAAATGTTTAGAGAGTTTTCCATTGCAGTACCAGGTACCAATTTAAATAGCACAACATCAGGTAACATTTTTACATTTTTCCTTTTCTTTTTTCTCTTTTTACATGTATTGAATATATTTCATAGGTAATGAGTTTATAAACATAGTTTGTTTGATAAATTATCATTAATATATGTTTTCTAATTGTTTTGCAGAAAGTACAAATGTTCATTCCAATGCTGCTGATGTTACCACCGTTCCTAATAAGGTTGTCTTGATTTTTATTTTTCATTATTTAATCTTTGTATTTAAAAGTCAAATGATTCTTATTAAATTTTATTTTTACTTTCAGGGAAAAGGTATTCTAAATGAAAGATAACGGTTGAGAGATGAGAAGAGTTAACCTAATTCTAATATTATTCATGTTTGAACTTTGAATTTAATCATCGAATTTATGATCATAAATGGGTTATGCTTAAGTTGTATTTATTTTTTTTTATAAATAAGTTGTATCTATTGTGTATTTGTGTTGTATTAGTTTTTCAAACAGTTTTTTATTGGATTGGACAGACTTAAAATTGTTGAAAAGTAGTACATTCTAATGAGATAATAATTCTTATGCTATTTGATTCTTCTTTAACAGATTTCATTGTGTACACATTGCACTTTTTTAACAAATTCATGGTTTAGTATGTATAAATTGAATTTTTTTACATAGGTTGAAGTTGTAAATAGATCGTGTTCTAGGAACCGATTTTGGAACCGAATCGGAACCGACGTGCTCTTGAAAAAATTAGGTAGGATAGGCTCCGAACCAACCTTCTCTAAAATAAGGTAGAGTAGAGGTTTTGCCAAAATGGGTAAGGGTAGGTTCCACCCATAACCGGACCTACCCGAACCTAAGTTGCACCCCTACCGTATACTACGGCAAAAATGTCATACAGTGATGGGCTTTTTTATGACGGTTGAAAAATCATCACCCGAAAACATCTTTAGCAATGGTTTTTAAAATTAATCAGTAAAAGCACAATATATTCTGACAATTTTAGAATTCGTCAATATTACTTATTTTATGCCTATGGTTTTATGCAACCGTCTGAATAGTTAAGGATTTTAGTAACAATTTTTAACAACTATCACTATTTTAATAATTTATAGAGACGAAAGTAAGAAATCATCACTAAAAATTTAATAATAACAATTAATAAAACTATCATAAAAAACTAAGAATATGTTCTTGGTATTTCTTTTATAAATATAAATAATTATTATCTAATTTAATTAAAATATCAATTACAACAGTTATAATACATTAAATATTTTACTTATTCTATTCCAACACCAATAAATTCTTAATATATATAATAATATAAGAAGAGATTATTGCATATGAAGTTGACATTATAAAGTATTATCTTATAGATAAAAAATTTATTTTGGATATTTAGATATTATTCATATATAGATAAACAAGAAATTCCAAAATTTAAAATTAAAATCCTACAAATCCTACTATCCTATTAAATGGATATTTAAATTTAATAATATCTGTTTTTTAGTTCCAATTCATTGAAGTATGTATCAACTAAAATATATAAAATAATTCTAAAAACTAAAAATCACTTAGGAAAAATATTGAAAAAATATTGAAATATATAATAGCACTAGTATAATGACATTCGACAAAATAATATTAAAGAATATAAAATTTTATATTAATAATAAATGTAATTGGTTCAATTCATATTTATATGTAGGCACTTTAAATTGGCAAATAACATTGTTCAATAAAGAAATTAAAATTTCTACACCTACACATTCAGTGAGATACTATTAAAATAATTCAGCGAGATACTATTAAAACATCATTTGTTTAACTAACAAATTAATTTTTATCCAAATCAAGTATGTACATAGGACACTTTCGCTGAAATATATATTCATGTATAAATTTGAAAAATTCTTAGAGTTATTTACACATCTATTATAATATAATAGTACTTTATAGAATCATGTAATTCTCATATAAATGATCTTTTAAATAGTTTAAATATTAAAATACTAATTTAAAATTTATATTCTGTACAAAGCCATTTTATTACGTTGATTTCATACATTTAAAGATGACATTTGTATAAAGTGATACTAGACGAATGAGAGAGTTTTTGTAATAATATAAATGATGCTAAACACAATGGATGAAATGAAATTTTCATTAACTCTCAAAATTTTAAATATGAAGGGGGATACATAAAAAAAAGATTTCATAAAAGCGGGAATAATATATAAATTTAAATATGCTATTATATTAATATAAATATTTTACAACTTTATCAAAGGAAGCTCACATAAATATTTCTTTGTGATGAAATTTGATTTCTCATTTAACATAATTCTCTTGATAATAGGCAAACCGATTTCTCAATCTTGTTCGACCATTTTATGTAAGACATCTGATCATTTCAGACCGAATGCACGACCTGCTCCTTGTGTCCGGCCCAAAGATGTATTTTTTATTTTTTTATTTTTTGCATGGTAAGTAAATCTAGGTGTATTAAATTTATAAACTAAGTTTTACCATTTTTGGATTTTTTAAGTATTTTTTGGATTTTTATTCATGGTGTCATTTTCGTAATTTTCTGAGATCCAAAAATTACAAAAATGTCACTATGTTTAAAAGTTCAGAAAAATACTTAAAATATCCAAAAATGGTAAAACTTGGTTTATAGATTTAATACACCTAGATTTACTTACCCATGAAAAAAATGAAAAAATAAAAAAAATACATTTTTGGGCGGGGCCTGAAATGATCATGCCTCTTTATGTAAGGAGCTTCGCTAAGTGGACCCATGTAACCCCTTCAAAATCTATGATTTTAATCTTTGATGAAAAATCTAATCATTCATTGTATTTAACATCATTTGTTTATTTAAAGGATCAAATTTCATCCCAATCATGTATGTTTATGAGTTATGTTTGTTAGAAAACGTATGTATTCATGTGTAAATTTTGAAAAATACTAAAGCATCAATTTTAAAGTAGTATTTTTGACATCTAAACCATCCAAAATGCCACTTTTGTATAAATAAATGATTTTGTAAAGTATTATTACATTTTAATGCATGTGTAAATAGATCTAAGCTTTTTTTTTATAATTTAGACATGCATATATATATTTCAATAAATGCTGCCCTTAAACATATTTGATTGAGATGAAACTTAGTCTCCTACATAAAAAAATGATGTTAAATACAATGAATGGATTGGATTTTCCATTAATGATCAAAATCTTTGATTTTGAAGGGGCTACATTGGTCCGCTTCTATGTAACCCGGTTATATAGATATGAGACCATTTTATAAAATAATTAGTTTAATCGGCTGATTAACATTAAAATAATTAATAAAATTTATTATTTTAATTTTAAACTTATATTAATTTTGTCAAATAAGGTCCACATAAATATTTAATCTAGATGAAATTTAGTTTTTCTCCCAAATAGCGTTAAATGTAATATGTAAATTGAACTTTTACTTATTTATGAAAGTGGGTAAAATCATCTGATAAAACTAATTTGTTTCTAATATTAGTGCTACATAGAAATTTTCAATTTAAAAATAATATCAGTTTGATGAAACTAATTCTACATGATTAAATTTATAAAGTCAATTATTTAGTACCCAACTTGGTAATTAAATCATAGTTAAACCCAACTATTTCATCTAGAATTAATTTATTTAGCTGGTTGGATGAAGTTTTATCAATTATTAAAACCTTTGTCGCACGCGTTGTTTGTGCGGGAGCCATGAAAAAATATTAGATGCTCTCACAGTCTCTCGTTCGCTGTTTTCCTAGGAGCTATGAAAGAATATTAAACGCTCTCATAGTTTTACCGATGTGGTTGGTTGCTCGAGGTCGTGGGAGTAAATTGAGTAGTATAAAGATGAATTTCTAGAATTTGAAGTGTCTTTCCAAATTGAATTCTAAATTCCAACAAAGAAGAATTGGAGCTTTATCAGAATTCTTGATTCTCCCTTTCCAGGTAATGTACCTCTCACATTTTATGCTTTATCAAATAAGAAATCTTCTTATTTACCAAGATTTGTTCATACGTTTGCACTCATATATATATATTAGAACGTACAAACTATTTCAATGGGTATTTAAATGAAAAATTAAAAGGTTTATAGTTCTCGTTTTCATGTATATTAATATTATTATACTTGAAATGTTATTATCAAAATTATATAAAATAATATGGTCACTACATCGATATCAAAAATTTTGAAAATGCATTAACGACGGTGAAATTTTATTTTAGAACAAATACACCATAAATGGTTATATTAATTAATGTATTATTAAAATTTTTTCAAATCTATACATTCGATTATACAACTAAATATTAACATTGTCATATTGAAAATTTTTTTATCTTCCATTATTAAGCAAATAAGAAAATTTCAGATTTTATCCAGCTAGAAATTTTTATATTTAAATTAGATTTCTTATTTTAATTATGATTATTTCATGTTAGAACTTTTATCTTCTTTAACTAAATGTAATATATATTAAAGATGACATGTTATTTAGATTTCATCAAATTAACTTTACAGGCCCAAACTAAATATACAATAAAATCCATTGGCATGCTATTTAGAAGCTATTTAGATCAAATATTGCATATTTGATTTGGGCTAGTAAAGTTAATTTTATGAAATTCAAACCACTTATCAAATTTAATATATCATATTTAATTACGAAATATAGAAATTGTGAAATCATTATAATTTATATAGATGAGGATAGATATAAGATATGTATAATTTATCTTTCTTTTAAATTATTTTAATCCTATATGAAAATAAAATTATTTCTAATAAGATTGTAAAAAATATAGGATAGCATATTAATGGTATACATAAGAAGCGGATTCAAAAAAAAAATACTTTAAAGGTAAAGAAATGTTTCAAATGAATTTATTATTATTTTAGCAATATTCTAAGTGATAAGGAAAACTATTTTCTTATACGGGATATAATTTGTGGCAAAATAACCCATAAAAATGGAAAAAAGAAATATAAAAATTTACAAGTTATTTAAATACTCTATGATAATTGTTTTGGTTTTTACAAGTTTTTTCCGTTTCTATGCATATCCACTATTTGATAATAATGATAGTAATAACAAGTATTTTAATTTTGGTTTATTATTATTTTTTTTATCAGAATCATTCACTAAGATATTGAAAATATCATTATTGTAAAATTTTATTGAGACACTTATCTTTTTTGTTGTAGGTTCCTATCTTCTAAGTTCTCCAAATAGGAGATCTTGTAGCTCTAATTTGGGTAATGAGTTTTGCTCTAACTAAGAAGGTAATTTTGAATTAAAATTTTATTTAATAAGTATTTTTATACTTCAATCATAAGGTATTCATGTTATTTAATTTTTAATATTTACAGGATGATGAATCATTGCTGAAGATCACAAAATTTTGGAAGACAATAGATTTATTTGATCGTTAGATGCAAAGTTAGTTTTATGTATTTTCATGTATTTTTTTTAAATATTGTGAATTTTACTCTTTTTTTTAAACATATTGAAATTTACTCTTCAATGATTGACGATTTGAGGATTGAAGAATTGGTACTTTTGTCTTAAATTTTGATTATTAATGAATGTTATTTTTTTATTAATTTTGATGCAAAGTTGATTATAATACTAATTATGCTCGAAAATTATCGTGTTACTAAAACTTCTATTGATTTTATAGGCGGTTAAAATGTAAAAAGTTGTTGCTAACTATAAATAGTATAAATAAATTTTACTGCATTATTTTTATAAATGCAAATTTTTTTCTATATTAATAATTTACTAAAAATAGAAATTATTATACATCTAAATTATTATCACTATAGTTCAAAATAATTTCATATTAAATTCAATACAATATATTAAATATTTATAACTTATTTGATTTACTATTTTTAAAATTTTTGTTATATTAATAGTGAAAAATAAAAAGTGCCACTATCTAATTGTTGCTAAAATTATAATGATATTTTTATTATTGTTTAATTAATATTATAACTATTGTGACACTAAAAACTGTCACTGAATAGGTACCATTATAAGACATTAAGATTTCGTGATGAATACGAAATGTTAGTATACGTACAAAAAATATCACTGAAAATTAGTATAATAATAGTTTTAAAGTTATAGTAATAAATTAAAATCATTGCTATATGTATATTGTGATGATACAAAACTTTCACTATATAATTGTCATACATATGGTTTTAGAAACCATCTGAATAGCCCTGTAGCTATGAGACTGTCACTTACGCTTTAAAAAACTATGTGTATAGATTTTTCATGCCTATGGTAACAGTTTTTAGACTTTAGCAATGGACTTTTAGTTGTCACTATATGACATTTCACGGGCATGCAGTGCGATGGATGGTTGTGGACGATGGCTTATTCTTTGGACGGTTAATCCGAAATGTCAAGATAGTGGGCCGTATCATAAGTATACATCTACTGGAAAATTGGGAGATGATTACGATTGCTATATTTCCAACTGCTTTTTATTTATTTTTGGTCTGTGAGTAGGTGGTCAGCTTTGATAATAGGAAGCCCAAAGGATTTAGCGTTTTTTGAGTTATCTTTGGCCGATAATGAATTTTATGCTCTACTTGATAAGAGTTCGGAAAAAGAAAAATCTTACTTCGTATTACACATTTTGGTAAATTAACTACTTAATTATAATATTTTTTTTATCATTATGTTATATTTTAGTTATTTTTTATATCTTTTCATGTGTTTACTTTAACTTTACTTTCTTGTAATTATCTTAATCATATAACGACACTTGACCTTTCATCCACTTATTTTTCTAAGGTTGAGAGCTCCAGAGAAGAAAATCATCCACATGAATATATTCTAATTTTTAATTTGTTTATACTTTTTAATGTGGGTTCGGTTCTTAGCTACCACCTTATTTACTTTCAAACCATCAACTTAACTACTAAGCCTTTGCCATGTTGTTCTAGTATCATTTGTAATGCCCAAATTTAGAAAAGGATTCTTAGCTTATAGGGTTATAAGTTTAATGGTGCGATATTGTTTCCTTTAGCATAGTAATTTAGCTGCAAGGTTCTAAAGTACGTCACATTATGTATAAACTTGGGCCGACTTATAAGCTCTCAAGAACTCTTTTCTTTTTTACGTGAAATTGGGTTATAGACTGTTGCAGATGCTGTTGGTAATTAAAGACCAGTAGCCCGTAGCATGTAATTATATGCTGGAGCATGAAAAGCCAACCGTGTACTTTGGTAGTTGGCACGCATTTTCGATCCAATTTTAGTCTTGGCTGTTCTGAATCTCTGATCATAGGTCACTGTTTTGTTGAAAACATGAGTGATAAGGATAGAAACTATTAATTATCTGAGGTTAAAAGTGTATTATTTTCGTTCTTTTGACTTCGTAAGTATTTTTATCTAGTCATGTCCTATCTTACATTTTTCTATTTATCAACCGCAGGTAAAATATTAATTTGCTGGATAACACTAACGTCGGATATCAGTACAATGAACAAAATATAAAATTTCGAGTGATCCTCTACGACTAGTCATAACACCCTTTTCAAAATTTTTTTAAAAAAATTATTAATCCAAATGTATATTCTCAATAAATTAAGTTTTACCAATTTCGAAGATGAGTATATATTTATTGAATATTTTAAAATCAGGTATCGCAGTCGTTTTTACAATAAAAATAACCATAATACCCTTGTATTTAAGAATACAAAATAAATATGTACACATATTTAAAAATAGTAA
>JAXCLR010000105.1:21260140-21273205 GCA_035584095.1 Annona squamosa | reverse complement strand
GCTATGATCAGAAGACCCTCAACACCATCGGTTTCTTCAAAGACCTCGGCGCCAACATCGGCATCGTCAGCGGCCTCATCAGCAAGTTGACGCCAACGTGGACTGTCCTTGCCATCAGCTCCGCCACGAACTTGGTCGGCTACCTCATGGTCTGGCTCTCCGTCACCTGCCGCATCGCCCGCCCCCACGTGTGGCAGATGTGCCTCTACATCTACGTTGGCAGACCTTCGCTAACACGGGCACCCTCGTCACGTGCGTGAAGAGCTTCCCGGAGAGCCGCGGCTTCGTGCTCGACCTCCGCAAAGGCCATGTCGGCCTCGGCGGCGCCATGATGACGCAACTCTACCTCGCCATCTATGGCCACGACTCCAAGTCGCTGATACTCCTCATCGCCTGGCTCCCCACTGCCCGCGCTTTCCCTCAGAAATTTCCCCATTGGCAGTATAACAGCCGACTTCACATGGCTGACGAGGCTAAATCCAAGAGTAACGTAGCCTTCTCCGCCGTCCGATTCTTCTCGGACGCCATCGATCTCGCCCCCACCAACCACGTCCTCTACTCCAACCGCTTCGCTGCCTCGCAGCCTCGCGGGCCCCAGTCATCGTCCCCGTTCGAGAATGTGTTCCAGGGCCCCGAAGTGTGGGCGAAGCTGACAGCGAATCCGGCGACGCGAGGATATCTGCACCAGCCTGATTTCTTGAGGATGATGTAGAACTTGCAGCGGAATCCGAACAATGTCAACTTGTATCTAAATGACCCACGGATGATGCAGGCGCTGGGAGTTTTGTTGAATGTGGAGTTGAGGCCGGGCACACAGGAGGAGATGGAGAGAGATGCCCCGATGCCCGGGCCAGAGGTGAGGAAGCAAGCTACAACGGAGGTGGCGAGGGAGTTTAAGCCACAGCCGAAGCCGGAACCCGGGGGAGAACCCGAGGATTTTATGGATGAGGAGAAGGAGAAGAAGCATAAGAACGCCGAGCTGGCGGGAAAGGAACAAAGAAGTCGTGCAGATGGAGCAAGGAATGGGAATATCTTCCCTGGCTCTTTGCTGCTGCACTTGACAACTGCTTCTGGGAATGCAATGAGTTGAACGGCGACTCCATTGACTTCTTTACGGAACTAGGCAGAGATGCGGAAGCCGAGAGAAGTCACGAAGCCTTTGGGGCCTTGCGCAGGAGGAGAAGAAACGAGACGAGAGTACGCCGGCGCCAACACGAGCACATGCGCGCAGCTTGTGCGGTCCTGCCGGGCTCGTCTACTGGGAGATGGGGGATAAGGAGAAGGAGCCAGAGCCCATACAGAAGCCGGAGTCCGACTAGGAGTCGTCAGATCTTGGAGTTTGATGGCTGAGATATGCTGCGATGTTGTGAGTAAAAGCGAAGCGCCGGCACCGTGCGAGGCCAGCTCCCGTGATGTGCGGCGTAGGAGGTGCGAGATCCGGCGGTTCAAGCTCTGCGCTGGAGTCGCTGCCCAGCCTGACTCCGGCTGCTGCAAGCGGCGCAAGACGGACGCGTTGACGTCCTCAGCGACTTCTCCTCGACACTGCGAGAGCGCTTACGAGAATTCGGACGGAGGAGGCAGGAAGAAGTGTGGCAAGTCGCCGCCGAAGGCGGGGGCTGCTGACCGATGCCCCAAGTACGGGACGACGTCGGTTTGCGGGCGGCGTCGGGACATGGAGGACGCTGTGTCGATCCACCCATCGTTTTTCCGGAGCGAGAGTCCCGTCCCGGCGAATCTGCACTTCTTCGGTGTCTACGACGGCCACGGATGCTCTCACGTACGCGAATTCGTCTTATACTTTTCCTTGTGCGCACCTTCTTCATCTCGCACGCATACGGTGCACGCTAATCCCGTTTCTTTTCTTCCAACAGGTAGCGATGTCGTGCAAGGAGAAAATGCATGGAATTTTGGCGGAGGAACTGGGAAACAAAGAGGATTCCGTGGAATGGAAGGCAGCAATGGAGCGCAGTTTTCTGCGGATGGACAAGGAGGTGACAGTGGACGGTAGGAATCCGGCTGCCACAACAGCCAACTGCAGGTGCGAGCTACAGACGCCTCAGTGCGACGCGGTAGGGTCGACTGCGGTAGTCGCCGTGGTGACGCCGGACGAGATCGTCGTGGCCAACTGCGGTGACTCGAGGGCGGTGCTCTGCAGGAACGGGAAGCCCGTCCCTCTCTCTTTCGATCACAAGGTAAGATTTCGATTTTGGACGTCTCTTCTGCTTATCTTTCGAGTTCGCTGTCGAGGTATATGTATAAACGTCTTCTTGGGGTGCTGAACGGTCAGTATTGTGGGTTTGAAACGCAGCCTGACAGACCGGATGAGCTGAAGAGGATCGAAGATGCGGGCGGGCGCGTGATATACTGGGACGTCCCTCGCGTGCTGGGGTTTCTGGCGATGTCGAGAGCCATCGGCGACGATTATCTGAAGCCGTTTGTGAGTTCAGAGCCGGAAGTGACGGTGACGCGGCGGCGTACGGAGGAAGACGAATGCCTCATACTGGCCAGCGACGGGCTGTGGGACGTGGTGCCCAACGGCATGGCGTGCGACATCGCCCGTATGTGCCTGAGAGGCGAAGGGCCAATGCCTCCGGCGGCAGTAGGCGGGAGTAGTGGAGGGACGGAGGATGGATCGGACAAGGCCTGCTCTGATGCGGCGATGTTGCTGACGAAGGTGGCGCTTGCGAGGCATAGCGCCGACAACGTCAGCGTCGTCGTTGTGGATCTCAGAGGCCGCACGTAGCCGTTGGAAGATGGAAATTCGGATGGCAGCTCCTGTTGCTGTACTTTAAAAAAAAAAAAAAACTTTTATTTATAAAATTAAGATGTAGAAATATTTCAATTGTTTAGGGCCTGTTACGTATCATCCCGGAGTGGGATTGGGAATTCCTCCTGCTCATCCAACCTCCAAAGCTCATTCTATCGTATGGTTTCTCAATTAACAGAGAATGAAATGCGCATTGAAAAAAGGATTTCTGGAGGAAAATCGGATGAGCGGAATCTTGGGCTTGCATCTTGAAATGGGCCTGCGATCGAAAAGGATTCGGGATGGTTGAAATGTATATCATCAATGAAATCAAATTTTCCATGGGAAATTTTTAATGCAAGAATGTTCTTCTCCAAGAATTTCAGATGATCGATGCGCGTAGTTGGCCAGGCAGACCTTGAGATTTTATATGTAAGAGCTAAGAACGAAGTTTTCTGCTGCCTCTGATTCGTATGTGTTCTATGCGGATTAGCAACCTTCCCCACCCCCCCGGGGGGACTTCGACGGTGTCGGTGGAGCACTCGGTCTCGGCCGGCCGGACGCCCGACCGGTCTGCCTGCTTATCATTGTTCAGGAGTACACGTTTACCAGACCACCACCACACGGGAGCATGCAATGAAGAGGCACTGTGATGCGTTCGTTCCTTACTGGGAAAGGGGAGATAAGATGGGACGGTAGAAGTAAAGATGTGAATAGAAAAAGTTTTGTTACGAGTCCTGAAGCATTTTTTTTTTAATAACTTGGCTGTTTTCATTTTTTTTTTTTTCCTTTCTGAGGATTAATGAAAAATTCACTTCATTTATTCAAATTTAAAATAATTTGTTTAGCTAAAATTGGAATAGCTATCGTAATCATACGAAAAAAAATGAAAAAATGATTCTTAGTAACGATTCATTGTTTAAAAAATCGATCGCATAGTTCTGTGGTAAGGAGGACGCATGCCCACATCGAACGGGTGGCACACTGCCATACCATTTAAGCATTTTCCGTTCATCACAGAATGAAAAACCAATGTGAGCAAAGTACCTACTGACATACAATGCAGGAGGAGAGGAGCTGTTAAAAGAAGCTATTGCATTCTAATCAACTTCACAACAGCTAAGCACAAACCACCATGCTTCCCTCACCCAAAAAAACAAAAAAAGAAAAAAGATTAAAGAAACCCCCACCCCCCAATCCCCTGTTCTCTCTCTCTCTCTAACCCTTCAGCGCCTTCAACTTCCGATAACCCTTGTCTGTGCCAAATATCCTGTTTGACGTAAGGGAACCAAAAAAGGCAGTAGACATTAGCGAAGTGTCTGGAAACAGAAAATGAAAATGTTCGCTTTACAGAACTTGAAAGATGGAATCTGATTCTGGCAATGCCATAGAGGTAAGAGGTAAATATTCGTATTATATTCAGCTATAACAGTCCCTTGTACATTGACTGACAAAAATAATATAAGATCCCATAATTCCAGAATTATAAGCATCAAATTCAGGGTAAGGGATCAGCAAGTGGACAAAGGCCTCTCAATTCAAGATGACAATGAAAAAAGGGTCACTTTGACATGTAATACTCGTAACAGCGAGGTATAACAGTCACCTACTTTCGATAACCTTTGGAGACGGTATAACATTTTGAATAGATTAATTTCTTCCTAAGAATTTAAGTCTAAATTCTGTCGTTTCTGAGAGTCAAACCTAGGATCTAATTGGCAAACATGCGGATATTTGTTTTAGCAGTTGAACATTTGTAGAGATTTTTCACAAAGATTTCTTCTGATGATCCACTTGCCCTAAAGTATATGTATCTCCTACAAACCTCTGCTAGCCTTTGCCAATCCTTAACGTGATATTTTAGTAAATCCCTTGTACCATTGGAATATTGTGCTTGAGGTCAAATTCCAAATTGACTGGTATAACCATAAACATTTACTTTTGTGATAGAATGATTCCAAACTCATCCCATATTTGAATGCCATAAATCTCTGAAAGACACTGACTAAGAGGTAGTAATAAAGCTCCCCTCCCCACACAACACAAACCCAGATTAGTGACCACCTATATTACGGAAAAGATACACAGCACGAAGAGTTGCCAAAGTACCTCTTTGACCTATTCGATACCAATCCATTATTTATTCATATTGCCTTTTTGGCTGTTTGAGAAATACCCCCCTTCAAAAAGAACATTTCCATGATAAGAAAAAAGAAGAAGAAGAAGATCATTTCCTAAGTTGCAGAAACCCAAGCAAACTAGGGAAATTTTGACAAGCGTCAGCCTTGAAGCTTTAAACCTTAACCATGAACTGTGATAAGGTAGCTTTATTCAGAATCAAATATATTGGTTTCCAAGATAGTCCATCATATCCTCTCATACAAATATATGATGAGTGCAACCTAAATGCGAAGTCAATAGTTTCCCAAATTCCACTAGAAAAACTTTTACTTTTGCCAATTGATATTGGTTGCCAACTTCATTGCCAATACTTTGTTGCTGACGGACGTCAGTGACAAAGTTGCTGAAGCTCACTGTTGACGTTCATAAAAAACAGAGCACCAACTACAATATCATTAAAGATGGTTGCCAATTGCCAGAGATCAAATTTGCTGCAGTGTTCGCATATACTTTATTTCACAATACATGAGACTTCACTGCTGTTTCAACATTATGCCCATTTCACCGGTCATAATTGGAAAGTGGGAACCAGTATCATCAAATACTGGAATGTGACTTGTTAGGCTGCAGCACATTCTAGCAGTTCCAAAATATTTTCAGCTGAAATACACGCTATTTGGCCAAAAAAATGATAGTACTTCCAAGAAAAGGCTAATTCATCTGTTTGCGAGAAACTATTGATTGGTGCTTTCTTCTATCAAACTATGCAGGAAAAGAAAGCCGTTTCACAGATGCTTGGCTTAATGGGTGCTTAATCTATGAAACCCCCCTCCAAACTCAAGCGCCTCAAAAACTAAATTGTCCTGAACTAATCGAGGAATTCTTGTCACACTTTTATCAAGCTAATCACACAAGGCCAATGAGACAGTGAAACAACTTAGAAGATACACATTTCCAAACTCCACCAACAACCTTTGCCTGATCCAGCTGATCCAACTAAGTGGCAAGAAACTCAAAACTTGACCTGTTGGGTAAAATATTGAGCAGATACATCCTGGCTCACATACAATTTGCAAATAAAAGCCTTCCCTTTGGGGCAGTTGTTTACTGCATAAAATCTTTTTGCACCACACCTGTTTTTATATCTTAAAACCTAAAACGAATACAGAACTTAAGGTCTTGAAGAAATGTGAGAAGTTCCATGTTATAGCAAGATGGCAGAACATCTCAAAAATTGGCACAGTTCAAAAGCACATTAATCTAGGATAATCTTTGCATTTTATTGTCCAAATTGGATATTTAGTGAACTGTAATCAAGAACACAAAAACTTACCAGTCCATGTAAACGAAAGTTGAAGAGTAATTTCCAGACTTCGTATAAAGCAAACGATGATGGTAGTCGTGAAAATCAGAACTGTGACACATCAAAAATAAAAATTCACATATAACGGGAAAATCACTGGTGCATAGGTAAACTCCCACTAAGACAGCGCATATAACTCACCCTCCATACAATGGGAAAAAATTTGAGAGGCTCCAGGGAAAGTGATAACCGCAGTGGGCCTCTACTGTTTCCAGAACTCTCAGTGACATCCATAACCATAGGGTTAGCAGGTGAGGACCGGTGATAGCAGGACCAAGAATTGTAGCAAAACCAAGGAACAATATTTCAGCAGGGTGTGCATACTCAGATGTCAGTCCAAAAGGTGTTGCATATCTGCATATGACAAAAATGCATCAACAAGATGGAAGTGCCCTTTCTGAAATTCAATGCAAGCCCGAGAAAGAATTTTCACTTACTCATGATGAACGCTGTGGACATGCTTGTACAACCATTTTGTGTGTAAAATCCTGTGTCCCCAATAAAACACAAAATCCTCCAGAATGAAGTAAAAGAGAATTTGTGCTACAATCACTTTCCTATGCAAGTATAAATTAGCAAAATATTGTAAGTCAAATCTTCCTAGCTCCGGTTTTCACAATCAACTCATTTGGAGACAGCATTGGATTTTTCTATATACAAATTACAAAATCAGACGCTTCAGCAACTAAAGAAACCTGAAAATACCAGGACGGCAATGGGAGAGTGCTTCTCATGCCCATAAGTCTGAAGACAGGATAGGATGCAATCATAAGAGGTAAGTTTACACAAAAATGATACAACAAGAGGCGTGTAATGCATTTCTCCTGAGCAGCTGGAGTGTTGTTTTTGCACTGCAAAGTAAAAATCAATTCATCAGACATATGCCATAGAAACAGCATTTCTTTTTGCAGGAGGAAAAGGAAAAAAATCACTGAACAAAAAGAAAAATCTAAGAAGTCGGCGCGTTGCTAAAATGGTTCTTCTTGGAATTTAGTTTGTTGATCATTCCATGGCTCAACTGAAGAACTTAAACCTCCATAGCTCGTGAAAAAAGAGTGCATATTCTACATGTCCTCTCAGCCTTACCTGTATCTTGTATTTGCTCAGGAGTCCTGTCCTTTCAAAAAATATAAATGGGAGTCCAGATAAGAAGAAGATGCTTTCATGAATGAAGAAACTGCCCAGAGAAGCAAGTTGAAAATCACTGAAATGTGTTACCAGATACTGCATCAAGAAAAGACAATAATAATAATATTAGAGCTGTTTATCACTGGAACACTAAATACGTTTGTTAGCATGAACATCCGTTGTGTCCCTAGTTGAAGTCCAATGAGGTTTATGAGAAATGATGTTCAACTGTCTACCTAACTACAACATAATGTGACCTGACCGGATAACGTTAGTAACAGCCCATAGCTGGAATACTGATTCTTCATTCAATCAATTATTTGGAGAATTTTAGTCAGTACTAGACTGAAAACAAATAGCATAGAATTATGAGATGAAGCAAATCACTGTTCCAATCAATTATTTGTGCTGGATGAACACTATTACACCATTCTACCCTATCACGCACCAGTTTACCCTCTTAGACTTTAGCTCTGTGGTCACCTAAAGCTTATCCCAACTTCTGGCTATCGCTGCTATCATACATTCAATAACTAACTTGAAGATGAATTTAAAGAATCTAAGCAGTCCGAGTTCTTCCAAATATAAAATCAGCAAAGGAGAAAACCAATAGGAGAAAAGTAATGCTTGTCAAAAAGAAGAGAAAGTTAACAAATCCAACAAGATGATTAAGACATTACATGAGATCACATCCAGCGTGAACAAGAGAAGAGGAATTAAGATCTGAAACTGCATTATAGTTCACCAAATATCCTGGCGCAAAAACTCCGTTGCGCTCACTTCAAGCAATCAATGGGGATTCGCTCTCATCTGCTGCATAACCATTCAACTCAAACACTGATGGTTGATTTCGAGATCTATTTCTGACAGTAATAATCACGCTTCGAGACAGGAACTAACTGATTTATGCCCCCGGATCATTGGCATATTGCGCCTAACATGATGAATAGAAACAAGGACTAGACACGCCTAAATCTCAAAATGGAACTCAAACAACGTACGTAGCTATAAGATTTGCAAATAAACTACTGCAAAAAAATAATAAAAATTGTCCAGCAGCCACGATTCATCTGATTCCCAAGATTGAATTGATTACTGAAACGAATGTAAAACGAAGATTGAAACATCGCAATCAGCAGACGAAGTCGAATACATGCCTATCACTAAGAAAACAAATAAACCACAAAATCAGTCAGTTCAAAACCTCCAAAACAAAACTGAAAACAAGAGAATCCTCCTTCAGAAAGGATCATCCAAAGCCATCTCACTCTCATCCATCAGTAGCAACAGATATCAACTCCTGGCAACTGACAAACACTTCCAGAACGCAGGATAAAGGCATCCCTTCCAAATCCGGACGGGAACAGATCGGATTACTACAATGCAAAAAAAAAGCGACGGCAGCCCCGAGATATCGAGAAACTGAGACTACAGAGAGAAAGTGCTAATGAGAAAGAAAAAGGAGAGCGCGGGAAAGAGCAGTACCAGCCATCCAGATTCAAGAACGGAAGCCATGAAAGCCGGGAAGAGAGCGGAAGGCGATAGTGGGATGAGGAGTGACGGAGAGCGATAGCGAGAGATGCGAGTGCGAGAGACGAGGGCGATATTCCTTATTCACGATAGCAGAACTCGCGCACACATCATTGGCGTGTAGTAACGGACTGAGAGTCTAAGACGAAGCCCTGCCGCTCTATCTGGATCAGATCCACGCCGTCCGTCAAGTTCACCGCGGTATCTGGACTCTTGAATCCGCAGCGGTCCCCACGTTGGAAGAAGATCAGCGAGACGTCCGTGAATTCGGGCACTGCCGCCGACATTAGTCAGACGACACGTGTGGCTGGGTAGGGGTCCACGCGTTGGACGACAGGGATCCAATTTCTATACGTCCACGTGAGGGATAATCAGGAATTCTAGGGGCGTCTGCAAACCAGGCAAGCGTAGGAACGCACGCCTCGCCTCGCTCTTCCGTCTTGACAGACTGTCCATGTGATCCCCGCCCTTTTATTGTTTTTGAGCAAAGATTGGATGCAACGGGATGTACAGGAAGGTGGGATTCATTGGTTTCTTTTTTCAGATAAGCACCGCTTGATCGTAAAATTTCGGGCTCGTGAGGCAAAATGAGTGGCTAAGCCAGATTGCAGAATCTTCCCAAGTTGGAGCACGAGGAGCTGAGGGCAATTGCATTGCATGCAGCGTGGCCGCATGTGGAGTCTTTGGGGAATGGCACGTGCGGGTAAATACTAGAGCGGCACGTTTCGAAGGGGATGGGACGATTTAGTCTATTCTCGGTGACCTTAGGCGCCGCTTATGTGAGTAATTTTTTATTTTTTAATCTGTTGATATTTAATAAAAAAAATTCACTTCAATTATTGTATTTAACATTATTTAAATTATCATAAAAACACTCTCATTTGTGTAGTTTCATGTATATGAGCTCTATATATAAATATGTGAAATTAATGTAATAAAATAATTTAATATTTTCATAAAAAAATAAAACTAAAAATAAATTTTTAAATAATATTTTCATCATCTAAATCATCAAAAACATCATTACTATGTTGATAAATAACACTCGCGCATGATTAAATGCACCTGGGTGCACTTAATCTCAATGTATTTAATATGTATATCAATCTTTACCTTTTTTAAGATTCGTAAATATTTTATTTTTAAAATCAATAACATTTTCATAATTTGCGGAAAAAATAGATTTTGTATTTGGGTGCACTTGAGTGCACTAGAGCTAGCCTCAATGATACTATTAAGTATTATTGTATTTTAATATATATATATATATATATATATATGTGAATTGACCTAATCATCTTTTGTAATTTATGTCACATATTAAAATGCAATGAAATTTTATATAATCATTAATCCATATATAAATCATACTTTAGATGGTTTAGATGTTAAAAAAAACCACTTTAAAATTATTATTTGTATCAAACTATTTTATTACGTTGAATTTGTACCATTTTCAGAGGAGTCCATATATATATCTAATTGGGATGAAAATTGGTATGATAATAGAATACATTATTCTAAATACATTGAGTGGAGTAGATTATGATTTGATGATCATGTGGAGCCCATTTCAGCAATGCTACACCTGAATATATTCCATATACATGTTACATCTCATTTCATATATTCCAATCAAGCTCAAGAGTTACATATATTACAATCAAGTTCAAGAAATTTCATATATGACATGTTATATATTTGATTTGGATGAAACTTAGTTTCTTAGCTAAATAAATTTTTATTAAATATAATGAATTAATTAAAATTTGCATCAATAATCAACATCTTAAATAATAGAAGTTACCCGAGATAACTTCTATGTAACCAACACATTATTGCAAATAGTGAAACTATCTTTTAGTAGTGCTCTATATGATTATTTTTTCTTATTTCTTGTAGTTATTCGTTGTCTATTATAAATTTTATTACCATGCATGATGACATTTTAATTTTTTTATATTAGCTTATAATTTATAGAAAAATAAAATTAATAATGAAAATAAATTATGAATGTCCGACTTATTAGTTGGGTGCACGGAAATATTTTGTTCCATTTTAAGCCAATTGGAGTAAATAGTAAATAGGTGGTAGTTAGTAGTTAGTGGCTAATTATGTATCTGTATTCCCATTAGAAATAACCTTTCAGTCCGAAACGATGTCAAAGATATATGAAGGTATGCATATGTATAGATATCAAAATTTATCTTTTTGACTATATATTTTATAAACCTCAATTTACTTCATTTGTTGATATTTAAATTTATAAAAAATCTAAAAAGATAAATTTCGGTATATAAGCTATGTACATATGGCACACATAAAAATAAAGAAATGGCTAAAAGCGCATTGAGACTAGGTAGATATGTATATCTTCAATCAATACCTTAGTAAAAACCAAATTAAACTTTACAGAAACTCATAATTCTATTTTTAAATAAAATTTAATAAATAAGCTTTAAATGAGTTTAATAAAAGGGTAAATTCCACGTATACATACGAATTTTTTCTTTAATTCCATTAATACCTACAAACCTTCAAAATTTTAAAATATATACATATTTACTTTGCATAAAATTTCACTTATACTCATGTCATTAAAAATTCGTTAAAAAGGTCATTAGGCCTTACTGAATTAATAAATATATTCATCATTAATTATGATTTTATAGCTAAAAGTTTATATTTCTAATGAATTTTTTATAATTCTACAACTATAAAATTGTATATTATTAAGGCTGGACATATTTTTCATTTTATAAAGGGTTAACGACCCATTTAATTATTCTATATCAGTGTGAATATAAATAGAATTTTAAGAAAACATATAGTTATATTTATAATTTTCAAAATTCATTGCTATAAGTAGAATTAGAGATAAAATTTATAGATATATATACATGTGTGTGTAATTTGCCTAAAAATTATGCTAAACTATAAATGCCCATAAAATTTATTCCTCCAAATCAAGTAAAATTTTATATTTGCTTCTTGAAACCATTGAACTCACTTACCCTCTCTTGCACAAGCACAAATTAAGTTTTTTACTTAGGGTGTGTTTGGAAAATGATAAAAAATTTTAAAGGAAAAGCTTTCGGTATAAAATTTATTAAAATAAAAGAAAATGATATGATATAACAAGGGTAATAATGATAAATAAAGAGATTAAATTAAAATAAATAAGTTATTATATGACTAGTTGTATAGAAATGATTAAAAAATAAGATAACTTATATAGAAAAATATCAAAAAATAATAACAAATTGAGTGGTTGTGGAGAGCCAAAAGTTCGAAAAATTTTATTTAAAAACAAACGCATTCTTACACGACCGAGAAAGGGAAAAAATATGATAGCTTTATTTGTAACTATAGAAGGCTATAACGTTAATCTCCACATTTCAAATGCATCGGACGGTTGGGATTTATATGGGAAAGATGAGAATTCAAAAAATTTAACAGGAGAGGTCGATTTTCCCTCTCCGACACTGCACGCATACCTCCGATGGCAAGTCCTTATCCTCTTGTCTTCTCTTCAATGCAAAACAAGCTGACGCCGTCCACGTAGCCCGGTAGCCGACGGCCATGAGCTTGACGACTCTCAGCCGCAAGAAAATCATTCGTTCCATCCCCTCCTCCAGTCTTCTTCTCCTCCACTGCAACAGAGTTACTCCCGCAGCAGCAATCGCTTTCGATGGCTGCAGTTGACACCCAACCCTAAGTCCCCAACCCTCCTTCCCCCTTTTTCCCGCTTCTTCTTTTCCTTCCTCGCACTCACCGGCATTATGATTTACATTCCACGGCTGTCGTGGGGGTTGTTGATGAAGGAAATTCGAATAGTGATATCTTTTTTTCTTTTTTTTTTTGATGAAGCAAATAGTGATATTTAAGTGCAAATAAATAAAGGGATGGGATTGATTTGCTAGTAGAGGGATTACCTGTTTTGTGACATGTATATCTAAAAAAACAAATTTTTTTCTTTTTTACACCTTTTATATAATTGAAATCTATTTTTATGAAACCGAGTTTCATATAAGTAATTTCATATGACTCTCTCAATTAGGATGATTAATACAAAATTTAATGGTGTGTTTGATTGGAGGTAAAACTTTTGATGAAAAGTTTTTGGAGTAGAAGTTGTCAAATCAACAGAAAGTAATATGATATAATAGGAGTAATG